>CAUIUS010000001.1:24520000-25027500 GCA_961210405.1 Drosophila mercatorum | reverse complement strand
ATGTGCATGAGCATGATAAATGCTAGCAGAAGCTTTGGTAATGTGATTCACTTTTATGTGCTTGTACAATATATCCAAATATCCAATCTGTCAGTTCCACCGATTCTGCAGATCTCTACTAAGAAGTGCAAGACATGTATAAGAGGATATCTATAAGAATAGCCACTGTGTACAATAGTCTCACTATTACTGCCAACAGCAATCAGTCTGTGTTAGAAAAAAGCAATGAGAATCTTTTGAAGCTGTTCCCCAAAGACTGTGCCCGGACCAGACGTAACTTCTCGTATAGCCAGGGAATCTCTTGATGCCGCTAAAGGATATGCCCATTCAGGTTTTACCTTATATGATTGCTACAATAAAACTTTAAATACAGCTAAGAGTAACTCTGATTTTAATGATATGAGTCAATGGTAATACATATATCTGTCTGTCTGGCCAATTACGTAACATATTGTATTTCTTAATTAATTTTACTGCGCAATGTTGCGTCATATTTGGTCATAGTACTACAAAGATATGTAATTCGCTAAACACTCTAATGAGTTGGAAAATTTCGAGTAAATACGAAACAAATTGAGAATGGATAATAATATTGGTGGTCTCAAGAGGAGTAATGCCTGCGAGGCACTGCCGATACCAATGATGCCAACGGTATTGGCCACGGTGCACTGCTCTGACGGAGGACGTCACAAAATGAGCTGATGCCATTTCAGCCGTTAAGTGCACACTCACACACATGAATTGCTTTGGGTTAAGGGTAGAGGACTTAAACGTCCGCGTCTGTCTGGCTAACACTTGGTTCTCGCGTGCCTCTTTTCAAAGCTTGTTTACCAAATTAGTTCCAGTTTATCGCGCTTCTTTATTATGCCGCTGGCTGTTGGCTGCTGGCTGCTGGTTGCGTCCGCCCAGCAGCTTAGGGCCGCCACAGCCATTTGCATAAAATTAACAAACGTACCTCTTCAATAGCAACCATTAGTAAGGATATAACAAGCTGAAAAACACATCAACTATTTCAAAATTGTATTCTGCTTAACACAGACAAACTATTGAGCAAATAATATGCTAGTCCCTTTCCCTTTTTAAATTGTTGCAGCGATCCTCATGGTAGGCAGGGTAGAGCAACAGAGTATTTGACTTAATTTAACTAGCATTGTCGTGGGGCTTGGCGCACATGGTTTCATAATTGTTGCGATAGTCGATGCAATTTAAGCGTTTGTGTGGCTGCAGTTTTATCATCCACGCATATTAATAATGGCTTCGTCATTACGCAACTCAGGTGTAGACAGCAGACGGCAGGCATCAGACAGTTAAAAACGGTTAGCCGGCAGCATTTGATGCCGCCAACTCAACAAAAAGTCAAGAAAGAGCACCAAGGAGCTGCTGGAAAAATGCGAAATCACTAAACTGCACCCGGCCAACGGGCAGAGATTCCATTTTAACATCTCATTAACTTAAGCAGACACGCCGTCTGGGAGCACGGAGAAGCAGCTGGATGCCTGGATCCCGTGCTATAAGTTGCAATAATTTAGCAATTCCGCCCGCTTAATTACCTGCCACATTTCATTTTAGTAACAGAGACGGCAGCGACGATGCCTAACTAGAAACCTAGACCCCATTGAAATTAAAGAAAATATGTAGCATTCCTCCTCAGTCGGAAGCCACTACAAAGCGACCAAGCGCGCTTCACTTTAAAGGGTCTATCTTTAAGCTATCTGTCTACTCACGAGCTGTGTCCTATTTTCGTAGACCCATTGATAACCCACAATGACCTTATACTGTGGCAAACAGCTGCAAGTGCTAATCGTGCAGAATCTCTGAATATATAGAACTCCTCTATTTGATATCTTACATTAGTCATCCCTTGATGGCAAATTTGTGTCTAAATATAGTTTCATATCTCCAGAAAGTCAGCAAGAATAAAATCTTTTGTGGCCTTAAGCCAGCTAGGGTATTAAAAGTTCGAGCATAAATTTCTATTGTTTTTTATACAAAGTTATCCTGCTTGTTTTTTCGAGGATTGCGATGTTCATTTGAATAGTTATCTAATGTAAATACCATCTGACTGAATACTACATTCTATAGGAGTCGGAGGCAGTCAAGTATTTTCTAATATAAGGTTTACAATAATTAAAGTTGATTTGCAATTTACTTCATCGACCTGCGAAATGTATTTAAATCCACTGCGTTCAAGCTGAAAGTACCAAAACTGAAAGTACCAACAACAGCAATCAAGGTACGAAGCTTTGGGCTTAGCTGCCTTACTTTAGCCGCACACCGCACGATGCAAGCTGCAAGCTGCTTAAAAGAGAGCAGACATGTTTGACAACATTTTCGAAGTGATTAAAAACTTTCTCAACTGGGTTTATTAAAATGGGATTAATCGCAAACCACGATACGACAGACTACACAACCGGCAGCCACAAATTTTTCGTTAAGCATTTCGTTTAAAAAGTTAAATCAAGTATATTCTTAATAAAATGTGACCGTATGATCATCTGCTCTGGCTGCGGCCACTTAGCCGATACAATTTTTTCGACTTGGAAAAAACTCGTGCTCGATTTGAGCAAGAAGCTCAAAAGAAAGTAAAAGTTTCTAGTCTCTAGCAATTATAGGTGCTCTTATCTTGATTAAGGAGGAGCTTTATGTGGTCGGGCATGCATCCTTCTGCCTGTTACATACATTTTAAGAAAACTTATACCTCACTTCATCATGGTATTTTCATTCAAAACTCATTAGTTATGATGGATACTTTAATATCAAGATACCTGTGCTACGCAATGAGGTAGATTATTCGACAACAGACGATGAGACTCGCATTTGTGTATCCATATTAATTTATGAAAGGGTCATTATTTTATTAGCTCACAGGAATATAGCATTGCCGTCGTCGCAGAACACAAGTGACCCTAGCTATTATAAGAGCAACCCTTGAATCTAACGCGCAAACGGATATGAATTTTGAGCGTGCAAAATGAACTGAAATTAAGTGACTTCCGTTCAAATGTCTCGCCGTCTGGACAAGTGAAAGTGTGATTTGCTGTTCGAAACATTGGGCGCTGCCTGCCACAGGAGGACATCATAGATGGAATCTCATTGATATCTCGTAAATTCTAGAAAATTGTGATGTAACAGCATTAAGTGGTCTTTCGGATCGAAATTTGCAAGCTCGTTAATGTGATCAGACTCCAATCTGATGTCCTCACTTGTTTCAGCTGCAAATATATTTAATAATAGCTTATAGGTTGTGTGGCAGGAAATAATATTTTAGCTTGAGTTTAAAGCTATTATTATGCGGACAGATTCAACATATGCAGTGGTTTTCTTTTGTGTGCGATAGAGCGAGGGGCGAACGAAGGAGTCGCTCGGATTCCGATTCTGCTTATGATTGTGACAAGCATTAGCAAAAGCGTCATGCAAACGCATCGAGTCGAACGTAGACTCGCTAGTCGATTTCGCCTTTTGCCTCCGTTTAGTAGCTCAACTTTCTTTATAAATTCATTCGATTCACGATTTTATTTTCGTAATCTGAAACACGTCCACACGTGAGATTATTAAAATTGTGTCGCACTGAATGTGATTTCCTGACACTCTTTTTGTTAGTATACTTTTTTAAAGGACAAAGAGTGCGCCATCCTTCCAGCCGTCCAGCCTTCCAGCCTTCCAGCCTTGCAGTCTTCCTGCCTTCTATCCTAACTCCTTAGTCCGCCCTCCCTACAATCATGTGCTGTGCACATACAGACGCTGTAACGTAACATTAAATCGCAAGAATTGCGCTACGTGTGGCGGAAGAAGTTACTTACACACATTTCAAATAAGTCATCATAAATTAAGAGCATATAAGCAAAAGCATATCAAAAGTTCCACACAAAAAACGTCTAGAGAAGACTAATATTCTGCGTGAATGCTGCTGTGTGCAAATGTAAGATACTCCGTAAAAGGTTGTTTGTTGAGCGACTGCGGCGTGCACGGCTGCAGAGTAGATGTATACGCATACACAGATGTGTTTATGAATATAAATTGAATCTAGAGCAAGTGCAAAGTCATATTTAACATCTTTGATCATAGAGAGGAATATGTATTTGTCTGCTGAGCGATTTTAGCTGTCAGCACTGCACTGCGCTGCCTAAGCACCAATTGAAGAATTCTTTCCTTGGCGTATATCTAAGGTACGTGAATCACATCTTTTAGCATAATAATCGAACTTAGTTCGTGGAAACAGGGTCAAGAGTGAGTGTTAAGAATAGATTGTTCACAACGCACATTTTTGGTATTTACTTACTCCAAAGCGAACAAGGGAATTGATTCAGTACATAATCAGAAAGGCTGTGTGCTTACTTATCACAAAGCTGGTTCCCTGAGTAGATGACGCCTGATTAAGTTCCTCCTTTGGCAAATCATTTTACCAATTCAACTTGTCACTCGCACAGAACCATAGACAGCTATAAGCCGTATTGCAGTGGCTAAGCCAGGGCGGACTTCAAATATTTATTGGACTTTACTTGTAGCTTAAAACCGAAATTAGAATTCAATTAAATTATGTTGCCCTGGAAACACGCTCAGTCCGATTAAATGCGATTGCTGGCAAAGTGTACGTGCTTATAAATTAAATTTTGTGTCAGTTATCCGAAAACTTGCCCAGCATGATTTATGTAGATTTTAAGGTTTTCTTAGCTTTCACCCTACCTATTACCTACTACATATAACCTACTACCACCCACTTCGCCTGTCTTGGACTTTGAAACAGAACACCTTTGCCGAGTCCTTGACTGCTTGTTCGCTTGTTCAACTGTCTGTTGTGGTCGTTGCGGCTGATTTTGTGTGTGTGTGTGTGGGTGGGTGTGCGTGTGACAGACATTTGAGTAGCTGAGATATCTGTCACGTTTATTAGCAAAGCGCTTCGGAGTCCGGGCAAAGTTGGCAGGGTTGATATGGTGAGGTCAAGCGTTTTAATTCTTTTTGCTCACTTTGGTGGTGGGGCATGCTAAATCCATTTTGGTACTGGGTAAGATTATGGGCGAATTTCCGCAAAGTAAACCAAAAGAGCAACACAAAATACGAAAATAAACAATAATAACATTTTGAATAATTTTAAGTCACATTCATTAGGACTTGGGAGTAACTGTATAAAAATTAATTTCATCGAAATGCACAATCTTAATCTCTGTAAATTATTCAACTGAAGAGGCTTTTGAAATTCACTTCTGTGGAGACCTTCTTTCTAGGTAAGAGCTGAACTGTTAACAGAACTAGCTACTTCCGAAAGGGTTATCCTTAACATAATGATTCATATATTTATCCGTTGGGCTCTTGGGGCTTCGCCACTAACTTGCTCGGGGCTCTTAATGTAAGTGTCACATTCCACAAGAAGGAGAGCTTCCACAACAAGAAAGGGCTATAAAATACTATAGTATTATAGCCATATTAGAGCCAAAGCTTATATATTCGATTTTTATAGATCTCAGAGATCTCCCAAGCTCTAAACAAGGCAAGATCCATTTGGCCAATGGAGCTGATCAAGAGTTGGACAAAGTTGCGATGACGGGAAAACTTACTTTTTGCGTGTGCACATTCGAACGGTTTCAGGGGATAAGAAACAAGACGGCTAGATTTTCAATTTCATTTGCCACCTGCGTCATAGTCGGCTGTTCTGGCTGATGGATAAAGTTGGCAAAATGAACACTGAAAAAACGTCCAAAGTAAATTTGCATTCGCTGCATCGAATTCTGCATGCTCTCTCCCGTATTCAAGGCGACCTTCGAAGCTCCTTGTATATGGAAAAGCAAATAATATTGCTGATATTGTTAAGTGAATCGGTTGTCAAGTGAATCAAGTCACTCTATGTTTATTTGCATTTGCATTGTCGGAAAGGGTATTACCGTCTTTGTCTTCCACCTTTTATACGCAATTGAAAATGTTGTTTATTTGCAGCTTTAAGTCTAAATGTTCGTTCAAGTAACTTCATGTACTACAACAAAAACGAACAACTTCTGTAGATTAAGTCGGAGTCGAAGTTGGAGTTTAGTCGGAGTTGGCTCTGCTGGTAAAAGTGAAGCACATCTCACTCAACTGCTGCCGCGCCGTCGCGTCGTAGTCAGCGTCATTCATATTGCTACTGCGTCGGTGCCAGAGTGAAACGGTAAATAATAAACAATACGCAATAGCGTTCACTGCGCATTGCCATTTTTATTTTTATTTATTTGCCTATGCTGTGTGTGGCCGTGTCCGTGTGTCTGTACGCATCTTACGGCAGGTGCTACTACCTAAACGAAACGGAACGAAACGAAACGAAATAAAAGTGGGCAAAAAATGTCTTACAACTTTTAATTAGTTTTTGCTTAAAACCCACTCGCAGCGAACGTCCGGTATGGAGGCACAGCCCGACGCGAGGAGTCGCTGCGCTAAGCGCATAAATTGATATAGTGAAAGAGCGTCGGCTGATCCCAGCCCAGAGAGATGGCGAGCCGCCCTTCTCATCTCAATATTGCTCACGATACTCGCCGAATAACAACGGATTCAAATCGCTTCAAAATTGAATCAATTCTCAGGTCAGCCACGTCCCTTTTGTCCTTCTCATAGGCATAAATTCCTTGGGGCTGAGTTCACTCTATGTTACATTCAAACTCTGCTTTGTCAGTCTCTGTCCTGTTCAACATTAGTTTTGACCTGGGAATGTATCGTGCATGACCGTCACACTTCACTTCATCCCTGTTAACTTAGCACTGCAGCGCAACTTGCATTTAGCATAAACTTAAATTAGTCAGTAATGGTATGTAAGTGGGCGGGTGGCTGACGTCGCAAGTGAAGTTTTCTTTTTTCTCTTAGCCCGAGCTCCAGAAAATGTTAATTACTTTTAACGCTATGACGGAATGTCAACGAGCGTCTTACCCCTTGTTGACAATGTGCACGGACAGAAACTGTCAGGACAAAGCACGGCACCAGGAGCGTGTCCTCCGAAAGTGAAGTATTCCATCCCTCGTTTCGCCTCTGTTTTAGCTGACGCCGAACAAAATAAAGATTTATTTTCCAATTTTTGGTAGCCAGTATTACAAAGAAACTTCTGACGTTAGTAAACATTTTCATTCATCAATGAATCTCTCGCTTGAATGATAAGCTGCATGTGGGAGAGGGTTAAATAAGTTGATCAAGCCCATATCTTCTGTGTGCTCCACTCTACTTAGGGGAAAGGGATGGACGCAGGATATTGAAGGCATTTAGCATGCTTCGACTATCGTGTCTAGGCAATGTTTTCGTAGAAGCAAAAAGCAACAAAGTTCATCCAAGACGATAGAAAGATAAAGAGGGTGAGAGAGATAGGGGGTGTATGACCATGAAGTAGTAGAGCAAATGAATAAATCCATTTAAATTGCAGCATTCATGACTTGCGGGTCATGCATCCTTAAGTGCGATGTGATGGTAACGGGATTGCTGACATCGTTGGCGATTTTAGCTGCCAGTGTACTGCCAGCGTCCGAGTCCGAGCCCGAGACCGAAACTAGTTGGCGGAAAGGGCACTCAAAGCGCATTTCGTATAAATTCTGTCGTTTTTTTCTTTCAGTATACCACTGTTTTTAAAGGGCGCTGGCGATGGTGCGGCGACTCGCCGCAAAAGCTAACAAGCGCTATAGTTAAAAGAACAATCAGAAAAGTAGCGGCACAAAAAATATTTGTATGTGTACATGTTGTGCATGCACACACACACACACACACACACACACACACTCACACGCACACACACACACACACACACACACACACACACACACACATATATATATATATATATATATATATATATATATATATATATATATATATATATATATGTATATGACAAAGTAATAGAGGAACAGAGTCTGTTGAACAGACGCAGCAAAACGGCTAAATCGAGAAAGAATGCTAAATCATGGATGAAGTAGATGCCAACCGATGAACGCAGCTTGCGTGGCTCGGATATAATTGCAGTGAACTCGGCGAAAAGCAAGCAGTTTTCCAGGGAGCAGCATCAGGCTGGGTTCCGTGCTGCTGGCAGCAGGAGGTCAGCTCTTTGCGTCATATGGTGCGAATGATCGTTGCCATATTGAACAAATGGCTGGCTGGCTGAATGGTTGACTGGATGGTTGGCTGGCCTCGCTGGATGGCAAGCTAGTTCGCAAACTGCAGCCTTTGGCGCTTACCCGCAACTTGGCCATTTTCGCTTTGTCTGCCGGACTTGGCGATACTGTTCGCTTTTCGCATTATATACGCACGCATGCACACACACACACACACACACACACACACACAGTGACACACAATATACATATTCATGCAGATATGTATGTATTATGTACGTACTTATACAAGTATATGTATTTGTATGTATGCGCTTATGGCTGTGTGTGTCTGAGTCTATGTCGCGTCCCCGCGTTAAAAGGAAATTGTGATTGCTGCATAAAATGCTTTTAGAATTGTTGCCAATCGATTTGGGCACGGATTGCTAATAGCAGCAGTCATAGTGGTCGTGGCAGCCATCTCCACTGGGTAAACCAAATGCGACGGCCGCGTCCACATCCATAGAACATGCAATTTCAAATTCATTGTGAAACATTTGCACAGAATTGTGTTTCGTATTTTTGTTCAGTTCAGCTCAGCTCCAGTTCGCTCTGCCCGACCCCAGCCATGTAGTGTTCGAGTTTGTTTGCTGCCTTGCGGACGAAAAACAAAATGCTCACTTAGAAAACAAAATGTTGTGGCTTGCTAGAAGTCAGTAGCACAGCAAAAGTTACGTCAACAGCGTCTAAAAGCAACAACGTCTGTCCGTCCATCGACAATTGGCTTAGCAAATTAAGGCAAGTTTACAAGGCAAAATAATGTAAACCCATGAAACACAGGACATGGAAACTATACTGACTGCGGACTGACATAAGGAACTGCATATATTCCATATCTCTACATCAATATACTCAACAGATTGATCCTCAGTGTGTAATGCTGACTATATAATAGTTTTGTATAAATCAAACTAGTAGCTATTATCTATTATCTATTCTAGTCTCATTCTAGTCAACACAAAGAAACTTAATGAATTAATGAATATCTATAAAACATGGATAAACATTTCGTTCTTGGACAGATATTTCTTAATTGGTCAATTACATTAGTAAATCACATAAAGAGAGATGATGCATAGCTACTTGAGAGAGAGAGAGAGAGTGAGAGAGAGTGAGAGAGAGAGTGAGAGAGAGTGTGAGAGAGAGAGAGAGAGAGAGAGAGAGAGTGAGAGAGAGAGAGAGAGAGAGAGAGAGAGAACGAACTGTCGAACGACCAAGCCAGGTGAGAGTTATTTGTATTCTTCGATTTATTTTTTATTTATTTCTAACTCAATTCAGCGAAATCCCTTTGCGAGTCTTTCCGAGTGCAACATGCTAAATATATAAATATAATGCAAGCGTACGTTTCAGTTACTATTGAAAATATTTTAAAAATATAAGAAGAAAATATATTACAAATATAATTTAAAAAATAAGGAAATTACTTATGACTGGCTAATTCAATTCGATAGCATGTGAGTGTATTGCATATTTACCTGCGATTCGAGAACACCTGTGCAAAGCAAAGTGCTGCGAGATATATGATAATGTGTTCATTTGTATATTTCTATTGATGAATACGAGGCTCACTTCACAGCAAAAAACACAACAAAAAATAAGGACAACGAGTAAAACTTACAAGGCGACTCGCATATGGGCGTTGCATCTGCCATATATTAACACATTGACTTTGCTGGAACTGCAGCTTTATTCAGTGCAGGAGAGGAAGAAAATGCTGATGAAGAAGAGGAAACAGTGGGATAAGACTTGCTTTGTATTACGTTGGGAACGCGCTAAACTGCCTTGGGACGCGGCAGTTAGACGACTGAGCCGTGCATTCTGCAGCTTTAGATGCACAGACTCATCGCCGGCTAACGCGTTGTTCGTTTCCTATGTTGAATTTAATGTGTGAATGTGTTTGTGTCTCGCTGTGAGTATATGTGTGGGTGCGTTAGTATATATTAGCGGCCAAATCGGGCTGTAATAGTCACGGTGCAACAGGCGGACGCAGTGGCAACAGCGAAGACGGAGACTCAGTTGCCATTATGGTGCAGAGCACATGAACCGGCGGAAAGTCGCACCACTGTACGAGGTGGGTGTGTGCAGATGAGGTCAGAAAAAAGAAGCAAAAGCTCTTTGAAAATTTCAAATAAATACGAAGATGGTGAAAATAAATGCTAGCTGACACACCCACATCAGCAGAGACGCAGATATTTATTATATTTATTGCATGCAAGATTCAATTGTTATTTTGAAATACAAATGCAGTCATATATATATATATATATATATATATATATATATATATATATATATATATATATATATATATATATATATGAGTGTGAGCGTAGACATAAATAAGCAGATTCAGATTCATGTGTATTCACTGTGTTATCTAAAAACACAAAGGCTGACTTCGGCACGCCAGCATACTTCGGCTCGTTATGCTTTTTCCAGCCTGTTGCACCATTTCGCCACCCACATTCAACAGGCAGGAGACACTTCGGGAGCACATGAAGAGCACATACAGATATATACATAAATACCTCTTATATATATATATATATATATATATATATATATATATATATATATATGAATCCGTTACATTATACAGACATATTTATATATAAGTACGTTGGGATGCAAGCTTTATTTATATACACGTCGGTATGTCGGTATGTGCGTGCCACATGACACATCCGTTTCCGCAACAATCAGGATTCATTTTCTATAAGTGTGTGTGAAAAGCAGCTTAGTTAGCAACCAACAACCAGCAACGAGCAGCACAGCAGCCCAGCCTGAAATTCAGGCGTGATAAACTTATAAAAATGTATATCCCTTATTCAGTCCGCAAAGCAGCGACTCTGTTTTTCTGCTTTCTTTTTTTCTGTTCTCTGCCCTTTATTTTGCACTCCGAGCCGCAAGAGAGAACAATTCTCACTTGCTGTAGGCTTCATATAGTGTAATCATATTTGAAAAATTTCTGCAGGGGTATCTCTAATAAATAGAATCACACACACATAAGCCATTTAGCTGTAGTCGGTCCTGCAACTGCCTTCGAAGGGCTGCGAGGGCGTTTCGTCGCCGTTGCTATCGCTAGCGACAGTACGAAGCTCTCGTTTTCTCTATCCCAAATTGAGATGAAGGCTGGTGATGTTACGTTGTTGTTCTGACGCGCCTTCGGCTTGAGCCTACATGAGGGGAAGTGCCCTTACAGTGGGATCAAACCATTTATCCACTGCCAATTTAAATTTTCAGTTTCCGATTGATATTGACCAGCTGTACAATGAACTTCAGTGCATAGGATAGGCACAGTCAAAGTTAAAGTGTCCTCGGAACTGCTGGGCGGCTGTCGAATATCAGATAGTTTCTGCTCAGGTATCGGTTGCGTTGAGATTCGCTGAGTTTTGAGGGGAAAGCGTATAAAGACTGTACAATTGCATAATTGGCTTTTGCATTACCATCTACCACCCACCAATGTGACGCATACTGTTGCAGCCCGCCTGTTGCCGGCACAGCCTGTTGCTGTAGCTCCTTCTGCAGCGCGAGTGCTGCGACGACTGCGGATAACTGCGCAACTCACCACTATGGATACATATTGCTTAACTCTAAACTGTTGCTCACTCTTTAGCAACAGGTTCTGCGACAAGCAGTGACCCATGACCCCACTGTGTGTCCTGCCACAGGCATGCGCACATGCACCATTAGCGGGTTGAAATTATAGAGAAATTCGAGGCGCAGTTATGTCACTGGGCTTCGGCCGGCATTTGTTCCCCTTCAGAACGATTTCCCCAACTGCACGATGAACCACCCACACCTCGTCGCACATAGCAGGCCATGCAGGAGAAATGCGCATACTGGCATGGCCTGAAAGTCAGCGACCATAATACAAATAAAGCCCACACATGTTGCGCCACTGCTTCGAGTCGATGCGAGCACATCTCCACCTACTTCACTTGCCAAGGTGAATAAGATATTATTATCGCAGTATCATTACATGCGGCCGTGCGAAAAAGCCCTTCATGTTTATTTTGAAACAATTCATTTGAGTGTGACTTTTCCTTTTTTCCTTTTCAATTTTTTTCTTCCTATTTTCACTTTGTTTCTCTATGCTATATACCCACATGAACGTATGCATACACGCAGTCAACAGTATCATTTATACGCATATCCGAAACATTTACAACATACATACATATATATAAGCATATGTATATTTTCTATTATTAGCTTAAACCGCAACATTTTAAAAACCCTTAAAATTTGCAGACTTGTTTTTTATTGGATAGTCATATAAACTGATTATTGTATACATAAATTAAGTCTGAACTTTTCGATGAGTTGAAGCTAGTAATAGTTTCGGCATTAAGTTGGCGAATCCAACAAATGTTGCAGTAAAGCTTATCTTAAAGATAAGTTCCGACTCGACTCTACGAGTTGACTGGATTTTCAGAGCCTTTAAATTTTTACAGGCTAATAAACGCAATTGAACTTTGTATGATGTAAGCTGAGGCTTTATTCAATGTTTGTTGATATTGTTGTTGCTCTCCTTTTTTCTGTTGTGTTGTGTGTTTTTTGTTGTTTTTGTTTTGCATGTTACTTTGGGCTTCAGTCTGCGGATGTGCATCCGGGAACATGCCCACAAAATGACACCTTTGTGTATATACGCACAATTTTATAAGCTAGTGTAGGAGACAACAGCACAACAGCAAGCGGCGCCAATCAGTGGCTTTTAAGGCCTACACCGTTACTGTAGTCGGCAGGCCGGGTGGTAACACCCAACTCAAACTTTGTCCCATCGGCTACTGTGAATCGGCAACATGGCGTATGCGAACAACGAACACCGAACAACGAGCAAACACGATGCGTTTGACAAAAGTTGCATAAATTAACGTTAAAAGCAATGGCCTTGATTGTTGTTACTGGCGTTGTTACTTTGTTAGCGGCCCGAGTCCGGGTTCAGGCCACGTCCACGGCCCAGCCCACTGGCAGCAACATGCAATAAAGTCATCAAACGATGCCTCTGCTGTTGCCTTTGTTGATGCTACCTGGTCATGTGAAAAACAACCGCAAAATTCATTATTGCATTTACCGTCGATATCTTTAGTTTCTACGTTTTTCAAATCTTATTACCTAGCTAAAAACGTTTCTTTTTCCTCACATTTTTGCCGTCAGACGTTTGGAAAAATAATTGTGAAGGCAGCGCGAGCCTCTATGAACTTCTATAATGTTTCCCTATTGCTCCCTTCATATGTTCCAGAACTCACTTCCGTGGCATGCCGAGAGAAACGTATGTGGCTGTTTATAAAACAATATAGCTTGTTAAAATGCTTTTAAAACCTCCCCTAATTCGTTGCCATAGGTAGCACATGTCGCCGAATATACACGTGTGGACATCGCCCGCTGTGAGTGTGTGGAGCGTGGACAAGCGCGGAACAGGACAAAACTTGTGCACATATCTAAATATAGGAATAAATGAATTATGAGTAAATGAATTTGCCTCGCTGTCGTGCACCCAAGCATACAGCGCTGGTTTCTGTGCACTTGAGTGTAAGGCAGCAGAAATAGCAGCCATATCCATAGCCACATTGGCAACCAACACCTAAGAGTAAATTGATGTGTGCATTCTAAAACGCTTTGATGTTTATATTCCTGTTTGGTAATTAATTAAGTGAAAGCCTTGCCGGCCTTTTTAACTAACATGTGCTTAACTTACTGGTGCATACCAAATCCTCTATGCCATTGTCCAAAGGGGTTTGCTAAAGGGCACCACCAATCAATAGCAGCGGACGAGCATTCAGCTTACACAGCTTACACAGCTCTCACACCCACCTGTACCTATTCCGGGGAAAAGAAAGACCCATTTATTGTTGTTGAGGGCAATTAGAAACGATGAGCGTTGGTTCAACATAACCCCAAAATTAGAAAGCTTAAATAAATAGATGCCATATATGCACGTCATGTGACCATATACAAAGTAGAGGGTATCGCGCGGTGAGCACACTGGCTAAGGCAACGGCGTCAAATGAGATATGATGGAAGGTAGATACCTCTCACGCCCACTAGGCCCGTAGAATGAATGAGTTTCAATTGAAGTTGCTGCAGAGCAGTTGACATATAAATGCAGAACAGTTTTAAACGGGGACTTTCAGTTATTTATTACCTCGTGGGTCTCTGCTGATGTTTGGCACAGTGCTCGTCAATGCCAGCCCGAACAATGAGCGGCAGCTATGTTATCATAGCGTTGTTTAATTAAATTTCTGAAATTAAAATGTTTTGTTTATATAAATTGAAAAATACGCAGACCAACTACTACTCAATAAGACAAAAGGACAAAAATCAAACAACACTGAATGAGAGAATGGCACGCGGAGAAGCAATTATCACGAACTCCAAATGCCCTAATCAAAATTCTGAAAAATATAATATGCCAATATATATATATATATATATATATATATATATATATATATATATATATTATGTTAAGCTGCCCCATTCCGAAGTCTGGAAAACTATAAAGTAATTGGAACTCGAGATGTTAACATAAATCGAAATGTTGTCATGTCAACACTTGAAATTTATAAATAAAACTCTGACCTTAAATACGATTCAATGTTGCATACTTCTGAACGAAAGCAATGTACTTTGCGGCATTCATGGGCCCTTTGCTGGGTAGCAGTCTGCCTGCCAGTTAGCGCTATTGTTTTCAACTCAAATCGGTGCTGGTGCGATATTTATTTAACTGAAAGCCGTTTTCTCGGTTTAACAGGCTGCAAGTCAGTCATTCAGCGATTGAGCGTCATCAGTGTTTTCAGACATTGGCAGGTGTATGTGTATGTGTATTTGCATGTGAATGTTTATTTCACAAGTGTTGCTGGCTTTTCAATTTGATTCCTTTCATTTCATTTCTGTTCTCTCTGCATCCGCTTAATAGAACAGTTTCGACGCAGTTAATTGAAGTTCAACCACGCCCTTAAAATTGCTTCAAATTCCAGTGGCTCGATCGACGTTAATAATTATTTTTGTAAAATCGAATCGAACGTAATCAAATACCCTGAATTCCCATTTTCAATGGGTTCTGGGTATAAAAATCGAGTCGAGCAGAATAAATGGGCAGTTTCTCAACTTCGACTAGCCATAACTTGGGTATTTTTCATCCGATTCTTTTCGGTTCGTATAAAGCACGACTATCGACACTCATTCAAAGTTAGAACTTTTAAAATATTGCCATTTTTTACAAAAATGTGTCGAGTCAGCTTATTGGGAAGCTGCAATTGGTGTTGCTCAGGTATTTGCTCCTCAGTTTCCGATTGGCATAAATCAAATTTGAGCTTATTGAACTGAGTTCAGTCCTTCTTTTTTTTTCCAATGGCAGTCGACTATCGAGAAAAAAATTAAGTTGTTTTTTTTCTCAATTTGATGAGATATTGTATATGACTAAATTTTATTTCTATTTAAGCGAAGAGAACATCTATATAAATATTTATACATATATCTTACACTTGAGTGGCTTTTGTCATTCTCTTATTTGATTAACCACAACTCGGTTATTCTTTTGATCGTTGAGTTGGTCACTAAGTCGTCAGCCTTCAGTATTTGGTCCTACAGCTATTTCACTTGCGACAAAATATATATGACGGTAGCCAGCCACCCAGCCAGCCAGCTACTGAGCCACCGAGCCACATAACCACTGCATAATAGATGTGCTAGACTAAGCACCGTTTTGCTTGGTGGCAGCTAAGCAACCATGCCACAGGGTTGATGTTGTCAATAGAGAAAGCAAGTGGAGCATTGGCAAGCGGAATAGTGTGGATACGTTGAATACTTTGTTACCCTTGTCAATCAGTGGTGTCCGTCGTTCGAGTCCAAATGCTTTCAATGAACTGCAAAATATCTAATTCCCTTTATTTAATTACATTCTATCTGTGTAATACTCAAAGCACTTTAGTTCCATTCACTGACATATGCAAGACAGCCCTTCCTTCCGTGCTGATGGGAGCGAAAATTGTTTAATTTTGTTGATTACTGTCATGCTGAAATTCATTTGGTTGTGTGCACAAGCTTTCTATCACGTTGTGTAGACGGCTGTCACTTACATATATCGATGATGAAGCAACGTTGTTCAATTGGCGAAAAACCCTTTGATTTCCGACTCATTGCTGTCCAAATACAAAGACGCTGTGAGTCTAAGCTAAGCAAGATATATTTGCAAAGCCATATGCCAACCGGACTGCCATATCTGATGCAAAAAAAAAAAGCAAGAGCCTGGTCATCGAGGCAAATCGACTGGATAATACTCTCGCATATGTAGTACTGCCTGCCTTTGGGGAGGACCACAATATTTATTTGTGCACAGTAGGCAAAGATACTATATACTTCCTGTACATGAGTATATATTGCAATTTTAAAGTCTAAAGCTTCAACACCACGACGTTGGAAAACCCCAATATACTCTTTTAGCTTCGTAAATGAGTATCATAAGGCCAGGAATACCATTCAACAAGCTATATCAGCCAAGTTGAATACTGTGATATTGCCATGTCAAAGTTAAGCATCTATGAAACACTCTAAGGTAAGTAGAAGAGCGTTAGTGCGGACGTAACAACAGCTTGCAATAAGAATCGAAGCAAGGTTGAAGCTGAGATATATTAGCTTTCTACTTATTTGGGCAAGTGAAGTGTTGTTCAAGCATGAACATATATATAGAAAATAATTTAAATATGACGCACTCATTGACTAGAAGACAATTCAATAGAAATTACTGATAAGGGCCACATGCGTTAACATTAAAAGTAAGCAGATTTACGCTGAACATTACAAACTCAGCGATATGCCAAGGTTACAAAAGACCAATGCAGTAAGATATTTTTTTATACCCTGAACCCATTGAAAATGGGAAATCAGGGTATAATGTTTTTGTTGAAATGTATGTAACAGGCAGAAGGAGGCGTGTTAGACCCCATAAAGTATATATATTCTTGATCAGGATGACAAGCCGAGTTGATATAGCCATGTCCGTCTGTCCGTCTGTCCGTCTGTCCGTCCGTCCGTCCGTCTGTCCGTCTGTCCGTATGTATGAACGCGTCGTTCTCAGCACCTACAAGAGCTAGAGACTTGAAATTTTTTATGTAGGTTCCTGTATAGCACGAAAAGATCGAGTTTGTTTCAGAAATTCGATAACTGTTATCGTTTTATTGTTATCGATTAAAAACGAAAATCTAAATTAAGCTATAAAATTCTATCTAAATCATCTTTCTAGCTAAAGTCTTCAAATTTTGCATTTAGTGTTATGTAAGCCTTACGCAATTTCGGTTTTTGTTAAATTTTGGGTGCCACGCCCCCTTCGCCTCAAATTTGTAACTCCCGTATATCAAATACTAGAGATTTGTGCTTTGGCACACACATACATATGGATGATATGATCACGCCCAACAAGTTTTATCAAAATCGTTCGTCTAGAAAAAAAGTTATTAAACATTTTATTTCCCATAGCATTGCCATGCAAAGCAGCCAAACAACAGCTGGCGCACCGACTTGCGCTTTTGTGTGCGTGCGCCTGTGTATGTGTGTGTATATGTTTTGCTTGTAATGAACGTACATATGCATGTGTATATAAAAGAAATTAAGAATGCTTGGAATAGCGGTTCTTCGTAGGGTTCAGGGTATACCCTAGTCGAGCGGTCTCGACTAGAGTTTTCTTACTTGTTAAGTTATGATTTACGCATGAGTCAGGGTATAAAATTCCAAGGCTCACAAGAATGAAGATCAGTACAAATCTAAACACCAAGTCTGTATTCAAGTATATTCATTCATACACTAAAACATATATATTTTTCTGCTCGCACTTAACTTAAAATTTTATTCAATTTCAACTGATTTTTTATAACGTTAAATTAAATTTGCTAGCCAAACTCTGCTAGTAGCGCAGGCCCAGATGCTCGTAAAGCGGTATTTCCATAACAGACTCACTTGTTTTCGATTCCTGGAAGTCTCCACCTTCTAGCAAATACAGAGGCCGAGCCAATTTTGGATTGTTTAAGTAAAAATCAATAAGCGCAGTGGTGCTGCGAAGATGGGTAATGCCTTTGAATATCTTCTCCCGTGTTAGGAGATCATTTGGGTAAACCGTTTCGATGATCTTATCCCCGGAGCGCTTGATCCAAGGCCGATCCTTTAGAGGTACAGTGCGACCAAAAGCACTAAGGAGCGGTTTTTTAGTGACGCGCATCGCATGGTCATTTATATGTTTCTCGTATTTGAGTTCAATCGCCATCTTTTAAAGACATCGATTTGAAATGTTAATGGTGATTTCATTTCATAAGCTTTATAAGACAACTCACATGAGGCTTGTTCCATTTGTCGGCGACTGTCTGAGCTATGGCGTTAACTTCCTTTGGATCAGTTTTGACTGATGCAAGAAGTGTACGATCGCCTTTAATTGAGAATAAGTTCTTAACCTTCTCGGGCGTCATGCATGTATCCATGGTGCCGATAGAATTGAGCCAGCCAATAAACCGCTCGGCAGACTATTATATTGGTTAGGTTAAGGCCATTGCGAAACAGACTCAATTAGTATTAATTACCGCATCCATTAGGTTCTCTGCCTGTTCATCTAGAGTGTACGCAGAGTCACCCGCCTTGGTGCGTTGCACTCGAGAGGCCCAGCAAACCCGATCCTCACGACTTGCACACAAAAACTTTGCATACCAGCTGGTCTTGTCGACACTGCGATGGGTGTGACCAACTGGCTCATCTAGCCTAAGATCAAATTTCTCAAATTCATGATCCATGCGCACTATATCCGAGTGTTGGCTCTCACTAAAATGTTCCTCTACTTTCTTTCGGTCCATTATCTAAGCAGTTATTTTTTAGATCTGTTAATCCTAAATCAATATCAGGAGGCTTTTCTACTTACAAGGGGAGCCCCCTCTTCGCGGCTATCCTCGCTGGATATATGGTAATCATGCGGTCTCTCCTCGCGCATCTCATCCTGAATGTAAACAACATCGTCTGAGACGGAGTAATCATATGATTGGATCTTCTTTACTCGCTCGCGTAGACGTGGCGGCAGGATCAGTGAGTAGTCGATTACTGGTAAGCGTGGCTCCGTCACGCAATGTACGGCAAACTCCACCTCGTCAATCACGTCGTGCCAATAGGACTTGCCACGCAGACCGCCCCGTGGA
Source organism: Drosophila mercatorum (assembly GCA_961210405.1). NCBI lineage: Eukaryota > Metazoa > Arthropoda > Insecta > Diptera > Drosophilidae > Drosophila > Drosophila mercatorum. The sequence goes on along the minus strand of CAUIUS010000001.1, from coordinate 25,008,236 downwards.
CGAAGGTGTGCAAAGTCACTGATAATGCTGCTTGAGGACTTATTGGCACTTCGCCCGGAACCACGTTTGGCACCGCCGACATTATCTTTGCTATACGTGCTGCTCTCTTCGCTAGAACTTTTCGATCCGCTACTTTGACTTATTGTACTGTCCTGCTTTTCAAGTTCCATTTTTGTTTTTGATACCCTGAACGATAAGCAAACATTCGTTACAGCTTTGGATATGCGATTGGAGAATGTTTGTTCAATACTTAAAGCTTCCAAAGCTTTCAAAGCTGGCAAAGCCTGCAAAGCTTACTTATTGATACAAGTTTGTGGGTTTACGTTCTAACTGTTTATTTATGCATGTCATTTGTAAGTCTAGACAAAAACTCATTTTACTGTGAAAGCTTCAGCGAGTTTGTGAATCGGGTTGGAAACTTGAAAGCTTATGCTGGGTGTGTGCATGAGAATTTATTCCTGTTGAGTTACCTTTGGCCAACGGGAACAACTTTTGATTGTCTATATTTTTATTTTTTAGTCAGTGCTTACATAAGTAAGAGTGTTTAAAAATAAAAATAGTAAAAAACATTCATTTCATCTCGCAAGGTTAGTATTTATTTAGGCAGATGAGTTCGTTCCTCTCATGTGCCATGTAAGCTCAACTTTATCCCAGGACGTGGACAAGCTTCACGGAAAGCAAATAAGTTGATTCAGTTATTGCAAGCTTTGCTATTCATGTGAACGACCCAACAACTATTTATATAACTGACATCCAGAACCGTATGTATCAAATGATCTGGCCGTGGCATCAGATTTTACGATCACTTTCAAGCTCGAGCACTCTCCTCAAAACGACTCCAGGGCTCATCAATTTATAGCTAGGCATGTTTAGTTTTGCGATGTAGATGGCTACATTAAGGAAGAGCGGAGCTCTGTGGCTATCTCAGGCTTTACTGTGTTGGCAAACACAAAAATTCTTTGATTTAAGTCAGACTAAAAACTTTTGAGTTAGCTAATTAACTGAAGTCATCCTATATATGTATTTACTTACTATGTATATAAAAATAAAATGAAACGAGCGAGCTCTGGGCTCTCTGAATCCTTGTTGTTAGTTATGCATGCTAGGCAAACATATAACACAAGTTTCACAGAAATAGATTTACGTGCTGTTGAGCTCTTTTTATACAAATCCAAAAATCTACACGATTCAGCTGTATTGAGCCCACAAGAATATACATTAGTTAGTTTAAGTGTATGTGCGTATTTATATACGTTCATAACCTATTTATTTGAGCTTGCTGTGTTGAAGATTTTAGCAAGCAGCAACGATAAAGGCAACTTAACGTGAGCTGTAATATTCAGAACGCTGTTCCAAAGAATTCGATGGCTTGGAATTTGAAAGCTCGTGACAAGCTGCTCAGGATAGAAGGGATACTCAAGTACATAAGTGACAAAGACAACTTTGCAAAAATTGTGCGCATATTAAAATTCTTGGCAAAAGCTTTTGACATAAATTAAAACTTTTTATCAACGAACACATGGCACAGATACTGACATACAAGCTCATGCGGAAAAGTAAAAGGTGCTTCATAAGGCCCAACACAAAGTATATAAAGCATATTGGTTTTATGCAATTCATGCAGATACCCAGAAAGTGCTCCTGTTGCAGCTACTGAGACAATAAGCGACGCTCAAATTGAAGAGAAAAAAGCCAACAACTGTATTTCCATTAAGTTCGAGGACTTAAATAAATATCAAACTATATATAATATATATATATATATATATATATATATATATATATATATATATATAACTATAATATAATGCTTAAGTTGATAGGAAACAAGATATTTAAGTGAAATATTAATTCGATTTATATTTATATGACTGGATGATTTGGTATTCAAGAGCCTCTGCCTAGATGTTAGTCGAACTTGCAGCCAAATATGGTTTACACTTGGCCAAAAGCCGACAACAGCGGGAAGAAAAGATACGGCGATTTAAGTCTTTTATGTGGGACGCTGACAGATTCGAAGGCTGATTAAAAACTTTTTTAATTAATTTCCATACCAAAAATAGCTGGCAAATCATAGGAAGGGGGATAGGGCGGGGTGGCCAAATGCAGAGCGTAGCCTCCCTGAAGGGAGCTGGAGCTGGCGCCGAAGCCATTGCCAAATCAATTGAACAAAAGTTTTTCGAAGTTGTGGGCTCTGCCCCAGGCCAGGGCTGGTCTCTATGCATATTTGGCATCGGCATTGCCTCTAATTTGCAAGGTTGGAGCTTGAAACATTGATATCACTTACAGGGCACATCGGCAACGGCACATGATTGTCTTACCAAGCGCGCATCAAAAATTAATATCACTCCATTGCCAAGCCTCTGCGCTTCACTCAAGTTTCTCGGCTAAAAATTATTTATGAGATTACTGGGCGTGTCTAGGAGTCGCAGTTGGGAGAGTGGGGGCGTGGGGGAAGCTGTCACCTACGTGATTGTTGGTCCTAGCGCGTGATTTTTTCTGTGCCTGTGACAAAACTTTTTCAATAATATATAAATCAAAACGTCATAAAGTCACGGTCGCACATTGCTGGATTGCTTCGTGCCGTTCGGTCGGCGTTTGGTGACAGATTTTATTTGCTTTTATTCGGGAAGGCAACAATTCGTCTTGGCAGATATTTTCGTAGACAATTTAAGTTGCTATTACTTAGCACTGATGTGTATTTAATATATATATCGGCGTATGTCTGAATGTCTATCCGAGAAAGGCAAACTGACAAACATGAAACCGCCTACGCCCACATTTTCACCTGCCCGCCTACGTCAAGCTGTTACCAGTCTGAAGTCTTCTTTGTGCTTGCCAAAATCACTGCAGCGTCCTTTCCTTTCAACTTTTTTTTACATTCATGGAAATATGTCACAAAATTTATTGCAAAATAATTTTGCTACTGTAACTGTGTATATGTGTGTGTGTACGTGTGTGTGGCTCTAATGTCCACGACGTAGTCCATGTGAACGGAAAACAGTCACCCGTCATTTTGGCTATTTAAGGAGCATCTTTCTGGCAACTTTACGTTTTGTTCTTGTCTTCGCTGTCACGCTCTGCGTCCTTTGTGCACATTAAAATATTAAAAATTCCTTTAGAATCTAAAGAATGTCTCTATCTCTCTCTTTCTCTTTTGCCGTATTTCGTATGCCGTATACCGTATGCGGCTTAAAAACTTTTCAGCGAAGAATAAGTATTTATTATCTTCTCTTTGTCGGCAGGCGTTTAAGTTAGAGTCAAGCGAGAAATTGTCTTTGATGCGCAAATATGAGTTCAAAAATGTCCTCGATTGCAAAATTAATTTTTCATGCGATTCGTGATTGAATCAAGACCGCAAAACACTTGCGAAAACTGGATCTAGACGCTCCAATGGCGTCCGGAGCTGTTGGACGGCATCAGCGGAACCAAATCCGCGAATCCGATGGAAAAAATCGAGCCCGAATACCTACTAAATGTGTCTGAGTCGAAGATTATCTGCCGCCACGTTCAACCATATCACTCAAATGCATTCCAGCCCTTCGCTATCCACGGTAATGTTCCGCTGCAAATATTGCGGCGTATGGACTTTGCCTGCAAACAAAATTAAATGAAACGAGTGCAGAGATAGTACGTAAATGTTTGTTTTTGTGCGTTTCAATCCGTTTGAATGCGAAATATTTTTCACAAATATTTTGAAAAATGCGCTCAAAAGCGGTTCAATGTAATCGTCTGTCTGTGCATCAAAGTACATCTGTATCCGCAAATATATATATATATATATATATATATATATATATATATATATGCGATTGTGTGAGTGTTTATATACATAAACGGCAGATAAATGGACTGGGCAGATCCTGATCTCTGTGCGTATATAAACAACAATTTTGCAATGTAAATCGACAAATGTATACGGACAGGCAGACGGACGGACGGGCGACCAGACGAACGGACTGACGTAGAGACAGTATAAATTGTAGCATACTTGCAAACGTAGATGATGAGGGATGGGCAATGAGGATGGGTTATGGCTTTGCCATATCAAACGAATCAAATAACTCCATTACAGCCTCTGCGTGTCCCGATTTTAACCCTGCTTTCACCGCAGCTTTTATTTGTAAATTATTTTTAATTGAAATCGATTGGAGTCGGCACGTATCGAAAAAAGTGAATTGCATCAGTTAAATATACTCAATTGAATAATAGATGCCATCTTTTTATTCGCCCATTGTCAAAAGAGCCATAAGCTGACAAAGAGCTCCGCATAAATAGAAATTCGCCAATTTTGTTATCAGAAACTAGAGGTAGATCTATATATAGAAGGTCGAATCGTGCTGGCATTTGCCAACTCAGTTTTAGTTAATCATATTTTTGTTGAGCGAAACAGCTCATAGAGCGGGCGGAGCTATTTATTTCGTGATTTATTAACTAATTTAGCTGCAGTATGATTTATGCCAGCCAGCATTGGCTGGCATCAAAAAGGGGTAACTCAGACAAGTCGATTCTCGAGTCGGAGGAGCCTTGGAGGCTAACAACAGCGACAGCTGCCTGCACCACAAGCCTCCAAGGGACAGTAAAACGGAACATTGAACTTTCAATGCAACAATAATTTTAGCTGCAACAACAATGTACAAGTTTGCAACTTTCAAGAAATTTACACCATCAGCGAATAAGAGAGCGTGTGCTGCTGTTGGGATAGCTGCTGGAGCTGATGCCGGGGCTGGTGCTGTTACCAGATCTGACTGTACTGGAGCAGGAAGTTCAAACAGCTAAAGAAAATGTGCAGGGGTCGGCAGTTTTTCCGTTATTGTTACTCGCCTGTTTGCTGCAAACAATCTGTTTCTCGCTACCAACTATAATGGCAGAAGAGAAAAATTGAAGCAAGCTGAGCTGAGCTGAGCTGAGTGGAGCTGAGCAACGCCAGTCAACTTGAACAGTGGAGCAGTGGAGCATTAGTCATGACCGAACAGGAGCTACTTTAGGCTGCTTAGGCTGTCGCAGCCTATTCTCATAGCTGCAACAGGAACACCAACGGCAACCTCTTGTCCGGGCATGTATTATATTTAGACACGCAAAAGACAGAAATATAAACTTATAAAGACCAGGCACGGAGGGCTGGCTAACGCCACCCAACTAGTTGTAACAACCAGCAAAAAACATATTTGGCAACTGAGCAGCAGTTGAAAGGTCTTTGGAGCCCACACAAGATGAGTTATGGCCAAAGTTATCGGGTTTCGGCTGTGTGTGTACTGTGCACTGTGCAACTGTCTAGTTGCAGTTGGCCGCCAATGCTCCGCTAACTGCGTGTTGGAAACTGATACTGATAATATAATATACACTTAAAATGGCGAGCCGCCAGTCCGCTCAGCACAGCCCAGCCCAGCCCTGTCTTGTAGGAAGCGAGCAATTTACAAAATAACAAGTCGTACGTCGCAGCATTGGGAGAGGCCCCAGAGAACTGTGAACATTTTTAACTTGAAAAGTTTAATCGCAGAAAGCGGAAATAGAACTTTGCTCTCCAGTTAAAATCGTCTCCCAGCTGCTACCCCACCTCATTTAAGCAGACAAAGTATATATCTCCATCATCGTAGTCATTCCCGACATTGGCAGCGTCGAGAATATAGTCGCATTCTCATATAACATATGCATGCAGAGCCCTGGCTTATAAAGTAACACGAAAATACAAAGGCTTACTAATAATCTCGTCACATTTGTAATAGTGCGAGAACTGGGGCGACAAAGTGCCTCTATAACGGATTAAATGAAAGGCCACAATCATCAAGCTCGGTGTGCAGCGAGTGCAGTACACCGAGCCGATTTGGAATGACAGACAGCCAGTCGATGCGATGATTGCCGTCAATTGGAAGCAAATTGTTTTTATACCCTGTACTTGCACTTTAAATAGTATTGTTTCAATCCACTCCCCGACCAACTACGCCAGCAGAACGAACAGTCAGCCCCATGTGGAATAGTTCCCGAATGGTTATCTCATGAGCCCAGTCTGACGCAGAACTTGTCACTAACAGCGTTGCTCAAGTGCCACTTGACCAATGTTTCTCATTTTCAATCTACGAAAGTCTCCCTGTCAGAGGGTATTCTCCCGTCAAACACCTTCTGCAACATCTTCACAAGTTTCGGTTTCGATTTTGGCTTTGTTGCTGCAGGTTTTTTCATCCGTCCCTCGTTGCCGCCTTTCTGTGTGAGTGGAATCCAATGATTTTTTTACCAGATCAAGTCGCTAAAGGCTGTTTTCATTTTCACTAGCTGCTACCAGTTTAGCAATAGCATTTCCAATTCAGCATTCACCCTCGCACGAAATGTTTGTGATTGAGTAACTGCTGGACTGAATTGTCAAAAAGCGATTTTTCTGATACACCCAAAATGGAGAGCAATTTCCTAATCTTTAAGGTTGCTTTTCTGATTTTTCTGTGTGCCAAGCTTAGACTATATACTGTAGACTGTAAACTAGGCCTCTTGCTTATTTATTATCCATCTCTAATTGCAACTCTACGAAAAGGTAGAAATAGATGGACATTCATGACTAGCGTCTGGCTGGAGTAGCACGAACTGTCCTATCATCTGCACGAGTAACAGATAATTCTGCATTCTCCTATTTATGAATGTTTTGCCTCACGTACGCATTCGCAAAGTAATTTTCTTGCAAACCAAAACGGTCACATATTCACACTAAAATCGACGCCTTCAGCGAGGCGCGGTGAGTGGTGGGCAGGCGTTGGCTCGAATCCGACCACTACTTCGCTGTGGCGCAACGGTAGCTCTCAAAAGGGAAATTGTACTAGGAAATTTGCCGGAAATTAAAACTTGTGTAAAATAAATCGCCAATCCTCGAACTGTGCATGCATAGATATATACATAGGCAGAGACGTAGACACACGCACAGACGCAGAGACACCGACTCGGGCAGACGCGGGTGGATGGGCGGACGAGTGGACGGGCAGTCGGTTGGTTAGATACATTGAAGGATCGATGCACCACGTCACACCATACGTGGACAATCTATCACCCCCGCTCGCAGGCACAGGCAGACAGAGTATTTGAGGAGCGCACACATAAACAAAAACAAGCTCGCCGAAACGTTTGGAGCCCAAGCACAATAACTGCTTGTCCATAATGTTTCTGACCTCAGATCAAGCTTAAAATTTAAAGTAGCTGCCGCTAGCTCGTCTGACTTTGGCCAGGAAATGGTTGTCCCGCATAGAGGCCATGCACCCACTCTATATCCCTACCCCAACAGTGCCGTGCCGCGCAGTGCCGTGGCGTGGCGTATGATGGCGAGGCGTGGCGCTTGCCCATCCCGTCGGATTTGGTGCTAATGGAGTGACATTTGGCAAAGAATTATTAGATTTCCTCATGCACGGCGCATTTGAAATGCACGGCGTCCATGGCGTGGAGCTCGTATCGAATAATACAAGATGTGATTGGCCGAAAAGGCGCAAAGAAAGCGCAGCGCAGAGTCCGCACAATGTTGCAGCTAATTTCCTTTAATGAACAACAATTACACGATATGCGGTCGATGCCGAGTGACAGCCAACGCTGACAGGACAAGCGCGCACACGGAAAACAGGTTGTTCGAATTCGATTAACGGCCGCACATTCGCGCATAGGACACCGTAAATTGAGATGTGCAATGATCATGAAATTTCATTTCCCTTGTTTGGTAAAACAAAAAAAAAAAAAAAAACAGTAGCAGCATGGGAGAGCAATGCTGGGGGAACGGGTAATTGATTGAATAACCACCCCATTAGTCGGAAAATGTCCGGCTAATGATTCGAACTGTTCGTACTGGCCCTCTACTTAACGAGACCAACATATGTGGTTCCGTTCAAAATCAATGTGTGCTCGCATTAAAATTTTACGAATGTCTCTCGCTCGCATTTATGCGGCTGTGATATGAATGGTAAATGCCTAATCGACTTGAAGGTAGTGCCGACTGGTTGGCTGGCATCCTTGGACGCACCCAAGTAAGTGAACAGAACTTATACTTCAAAAACCAAAATCCCGCATTATTTTATGTATATTTTTGTTTTGTTTTTGTTTTTTTTTTCCTTTTTTGGTCTTTTGTCTTTAAGCTGCTTTGGCCAATTATTGCAGCCGACCCGTCGCGACGGCCACTGTGCAGTCCAACTTTTCGCCTTATGCGAGATTATTTTGGCTTATCCACGGCTCAAGCTTTACGAAATGACTTTCATTTCAAAATTGTTATTGAATCTTTCGCGGAGTAAATAATCCTTGTTGAAATGAGCGCGAAAGCCCTTTGCGGCTGCAAAGTGGCAGCTACCATAAAAATGAGGAGGAAAAGCCCTATGGGATCCCTCTCTGTAGCACTTAGCCACACTAAATGCGTCCATATTATACGCAATCATTTCGAGCTTAACGAAATTGCGGTCTGCCTAGATACTCGATGATAGACGTTTCTCCGTCACAGCTCCACAGCCGACACTGCGATGAGTACATTAAACGCCAACAGTAAGTGAACGATGTCCAAATATATAAACACCTCAGTATCAGCCGGTCGTTCAACCAGGGCTAATTGCCATGTGCTCCTAACACCCAGTTGTGCCGATAAGGGGAATCACATATCCATCTGTCAGCTCAGAGCTAGATCACAGCGATATATCTCCTCGAAACCATCGCCATCTCCAGTTATCAATGCCACTATTGTTAATCATCGATGCTACTTCTTATTACCCTGCTAAAATATTATGATAAATAATACTCTCAAGGTTTTAGCTCTCCATTCGCTTTAACTTGGCCACTCAGGGCACAACACTAGCACTTTGTGCTTTAAGTGGCACTTTAATTTTGCCTTCGGTCTGGCCAATATTTATTTTTATTCAATAAAATGGCTTCCAATAACAATAAACTTAATTGAAAATCAAATCGACTCGACTAGAAGGTACCTTTTGTTATAAACAGATATACATATTAAAATCTGAAGGATTGGGAAAACGTCTGTCCTTCCTTCGACATTCGTCGAAAGCTTGGCAGTTCGGGTACTTAGTAAGTAAGTAGATGAAGTTGGCAAAATAAAGTTTTAAAGTCAGCTGGTATGGAGAGATAATAGAGAATATTTGGACCTATCAGGATAGGACCAGTAAGGACATAAATTAAGTCTGGCGTTTACGTTTTTGTCGCTTGTCGGTTGGGTTGCCTCTTTCAGTCTATTGGTGTCTTTGAATGCGTATTCAAATGCATAGAAACGAAAGTAAAAACAAATACCGCTCAATTTGCTGTGCAAATAGAAAAAATGAAATAAGAGCGACAAAAACATTGCTGGGATGATGTAAAACCATGAGATGGAGATGGAGATGGAAACGGCGATGGAGATGGAGTTCAGTATGAACGGAAACATCACACTGGGGATGGTGGGCGTTTTTTTTGTTGTTGGTTGGGTGGTTGGGTCTGGGTGTCGCGCTATGGTGACGAATGCGTGTGCGAATGCGAGAGCGGCTAAGTGTCGTCAGCTGCAGTAGCAGTAGTACAATTTATGACAACTTAATTGATTTACTTTTCGTACGTGACCAGAAAAATGAAAATTGCATTACGCTGGGATTTTCTTTTGCCTTTTTTGCGCTACAGCCGGAAGTTCTATTTCAACGCTGCTCTTATTGTCCTAGTCGACGAGATGACACGATGCTCTTGCCGTCCCTGCTCCCTACCTAAGCGCTATTAGCATTCCCTACTCATAGCTCCCACACACATATTTGTATCTATGTATGTATGTATCTTGTTGTTGCTGAGTGCGCATACCCTGTAAAACTTTAAGTATTAATACGCATATCCAATATATAAATATATTTTCCCCGATTTTCAATTTATAAATTGGACTTGGACTGCTTCAAGCAACAACACGAGAGTAAATGTACGCACATCCCATGCTGAGATGTTGTACCAAATTTTAAACTAAGCCAAGTTGCAGCTTGCCCAGGCCGACAACAGCCAGCCAGCCAGCCAACTGGCAACAGCTGCTGAAAACATAATCGCTCAACGACAAAACCCGTTGCAGACACAAACAAATGTCTGATTCGAGTGTTGCTCGCTGTTGACTTTTGTAACTTCATCTTGAACTTATTTCCGTTTCCAGACAGTGCGAACCTCCAAACTTTAAGCGAATACCATTTGAGTTACTTAAGCGCGCCAGTTTATCCCATCTAAGTTCTTTTCTTTTGACCTTTTTCCTAGCCTTTTTTCACAGCTTTTTGTGCTGTTGTTGTTGCTGTAACTTTGCATGGGTCGCGGTAGTAGTCTTAACTTTTTTATTATTTGCTTCGTGCGATTTAGCTTGCAAATTGCGCCGTCCCACAGGCGTATAACTCGAAAGTACCCACAAAAGTTTTCGAAAAACGCTTCATCAATTCACTTTGGCTCTCTTTTACTCTGCCTGGTTACGTTAACTGCACGCAGGAAAAGTCAGTCACATAAAGACACACTCAAACACACACAATATATATATATATATATACATATATATATATATATATATATATATATATATATATATATATATATATATATATATATATATATAACTTTTTTATGTGTGTGACAGACACTCAGTCTTCCTTGCGGTTACTTTGACTTAATCGCATATTAGCGGCAAGTTTTTCCTGTACTTAAGAAACCACTTAAGAACTTGTTAAATAATCAATGAAAAAGATTTTTACCGCAACCTTTTGACTAGCTGTTCCTTTAATAGTCATTCTGATGTCAGACACGCCTGGAAGTTCTTCTTTCTCCTGCAGCCACATGGTCAATGGAATCGCTAAGAATTTAAATCATTTAAATCATCAGCATGCTGCTCACGCTGACTAGATGCAGTAAACAATGATACAACTCTTCAAAAGAGATACACACATATGTATATACAAGCTGCATACGTAGCTGATGAATAATGAAGTCAACTGCGCATTTCCCACATAGGTGTGGAGAAAATAACGGCAAATGCTCTAGAGTATATGATTTTTAATTAAGAGTTTCAACATTGCGCTTCTTAATTGAGCTTAACCCAATTTACAGAATTATTTATTTTTTTTTGTCCTTGCTCTTCCTCTCTCTCTCTTTCTCGCTCTCTCTAGCATTTTCTCTGGTTAGAGCAACTCCTATTTACGGGAGTAAATAAAAAACACACAAAAAAGCAAACAAATCCAAGCAGACAATGGTGACACCTTCACTTCCGAATTCTGAACAGCGACGCGTAATTGAGTGGAAACTTGAATCGATTTTATAATTTCCACACACACAGACACACTCACATACATACATTCACATACGTACATGTGCATAGCGGATAAATAAAATAAAAAGGGTTTTGCGAGGTTTCAATTGGTGCGAAAGCAAAGAGAATTATCAAATGATGTTGTTTTTGACTAAATATATATAACATATAGCTAATTGCGGTCCGCAACACAATTCACATTCTGACATCAGGCTGACTTTCTGCTTAATAGTATAAATAGTATAAGAGTAAGTTCCATTTGTAGTTCACACTCTCTTCAAGTTATTCCCCTACCTCAATGACAATCGATGCATGGGGCATGATGTACGTACATGCATAAGTACCTATATAAATTTATCTTTGGTCAACAGTGTGGTGAAAGATGTTGCTGTCATCTTAATGTTTCAGCGTTTCGGATCTTGATACAGGGTATCATATGGTCTGACACACCACTGGGACTCTTATCTGCCTCTCTATACGTCAGTGACTTTGATTTTACTTTTGAACTTGGCTTTGTGGTGCGAGCTCGGGGCTTTTACAAGTTTAGGCTGCTTCTCATCGAGCCATCCAGCCGGGCGGGCACAAAGGCCAGCAGTCATTTGTATTTTTATGGAATGTTCTTTCAGGCAGTTTGACGGCAGCAAGTACCTTTGTTTGGGGATTTCGTACAAATGGCTTGGAAGAATTGCTTTAAGTAATTGTTTTCCTATCTCCTCCATGGGCATTCTCAGCTTGTCCTCTCTGACGGCGCGTGACGTAGCCGATACTGTCCTAGCGAATCGTTGGGCAATTTGTGTCTTTTAGTTTTTTTCTGTATGCTACCAGCTCAATCAGTCACTCATAGAAAATATATATACAGAAAAATATATATGTTATATACACAGATATGGATAGAGAACAAGCCTGCTGCCCAGGGGAATGCTGACCAAAATAAAGTAACATTTGACGTCAAACTATATAAATAAGCAGCACTTGGAGTCCATTTTTAAAAATACCATGATGTGTGTGTGTGTGGTGGGTCCACGTGTGGCAACTTTAATCAGACTCGATCTGTGCCTGGGCTTGTGTCTGTGCCTGAGCCCAGACAGCAGTCGATGCCCTTGCGGCAGCAGTAAGGGCGGCAGGTAAGGTGGCCGATTTAACGCTTTCGAGCCCACCGCTACTTTTTCAGCGTTCATTTTACATATTGCCCTCGGAGTTGTATATTTTTTTGCTTTCGTTTTTTTTTGCCAGCTTCCTCGCCTGCCAGGCTCCCAATGTTTCTCTTAGCGTCTGTCTGCCTACCGGCCGCCTATCTGTTTGCAACTGCAAACTGCCTGCATTCCTCTCTATTTTGCACCTTTTGTACGTTTTTAATTTTCCTGTTTTATTTCCGGTTTTACGATTCCGATCTCAAATCTAGATTGCAATGGCATCACTGTTGGCGTTGGCGTTGACGTTGGCGTCGGCGATGGTCCAACAACGAGCTGGCAGTCAACACCAACTCCAGCCGGTCGACTCCCGCAGCAAAGCATATTTCACTTTAATATGTCTCTTTAAATGCGGACATAAAGCTAAGTTCTAGCCAAGCACCAAAGCAAAGCATACATAAACGCTTGGCCCGAGCCTCGAATGGTGCTTGCCCCCTTTACTGCACAGCACCCACCATGCATAGATAAGCAGCAACAGAGCGTGGGGGGAGCCGAGAGGCGAGAGGAGTGGACGGCTCTGAGAGGACACGATAAACATTTATGTACTTAGCCACTTTTGTAAAAATATTTGCATAAAAGGGTCAGTAGCACCTTTCATACTAGTCGAGAGGGTACATTGGAAATATGCCTCTGAAAGGCCGTTCCCACATGTATGTCATTGAGGAAGCAGAGTCTATTTCCTCCGAGGTCCTCCTCTTGGTATTGAATGTGCAATGTTGAGGACCTTACCTTGACCAGGTTAAGAGCCTGTCGCCACAAATCGCACGCTACACTCCACACGCAGCTCTGCTTAGAAAAAATCGCTTAGAAACTGGATTTATTAGGTGGATGAACAATTTATGGACTCTTTTGATGGCGAATTCTCTGTTTTCGGACTCCTCTTAGGATCCATGTAGACTCAGTTCATTTCTTTGTTCGCTTCTCATAACAGACATAATATCTTTCTTCCCTATCGATAGTTCTATCCATTCTGCTGGATACCTTCGCCATCGATGCTCCATATCTAGTTCTTGTTGGCCCGCTACGTTGGCTTGGCAGGAGAAGTTCGTTCTGAAATGTGGGTGAGATGAGCCATACTTTTGAAGGCTTCAAATTATTTACAACCATTATTGTTTGTTTGTATAGCAATCAGCAATAGACGCTCCGACGAGCGAGCGTAACTGACGGCTGATAGACGTTTAACAAAAGGACGAGCTGGATTCTACAAATATCAGGCTGAGGACTGTTGAGCACAGAACAAGTGCAACAACGCCAGGCAAAAAGAAAAACAGACATAGAGAGAGAGAGAGAGAGAGAGAGAGAGAGAGAGAGAGAGAGGATGAGGGAGAGAGAGAGGGAGAGAGAGAGATAGTGAGAGAGAGAGAGAGAACAAAGAGGATAAACAAAGCGTTTATAAGGCATTGTTAGCCGAATGGCAATCCACCCGTTGAGCGGTCTAACTGATGCTTGCCGCTACTCAACGCCAGCTGCCGGCCTCAAGCTGCCAAAACAAATAAGTTTTCACTGACTATACGATTACCCGGCTATTGCGGCGCTGGCTTGGCAGATTTGCTGTTGATAAAAAGATTGACAGCGTTGATAGCCGAAATAATTAATTGAATGAAAATGCTACAACAAATGCCTTTAATTAGCGCCGGGTTTCTGCGCTGCTCGGCCAGACGACTGTCTGGCGGGGGAGAAAGAAGGGCGAACGGTGATGGGTGCTGCTTCAATTGTGAAGGGTAGAGGATGTGCTTCGGCTGTCTGAATAAATGTTTGGCTTGCGTACCGCCGCTAAAGCGTTAAAAAGAGTAGATCCAAATACACTCAGCACATTATTGGGTCAGCAGTGATTCACTCTTAGCTTGTGTTCGTTCTCTATTAATAACAAAACAGCAATGAATAAACTTCTTTTCTCCGATTTACACATTTCAGTTCAGTGAGAAGATTTTGTAATTGTGATGGGCAAATAAATAATTGACGCGGCCTGAGTAGCTTACAGTCAATCAGTTCAAAGTTTCTAACTTTTCCTTCCTTTGAGTTTTTACCCTCCGTGTTCAGGGCTCAGCGACGTCTGTAGTAATAAAAGATAGACTTGAAGTGACTATTCATCCCCAGCTATGTACATGGGCGAGAGCGAGGATAACTTAGGCGTGAGCTTTTGTGTAGGTTGCTTATTGTGCGAGCCGCTTATGTCGCGATTCTCCTCGAAAATTATTCAAGCTGAAGGATATATGATAATTTCCGACGGAAGTGTAATCAAAAATCGCTTAGACAACTGAACGCAAGAGTGCTCACCTACATACGTACACTGGCTACATGTGCTAAGAACAGGAAAGTGAAACCTGATGGGGAATTTATGTGTACATAAATCCGCTCATTTGCATATGGTGGCAAGTACATAGTGCTATATTAATTTTCCTCATTAGCCAGCATTTACTCGTATATGGGAGCGCAGCTTTGCGTCGGAAAGCGCCTCGAACGTTCATTTATTCGCTAATAACCGGCATAAATATAATACAGATTCCGAGTTTAATGAGAGTTCAGTTTCAAGAGTAACAAGTGTTGCTCGACACCGAAGCCTACTTGCAAGGGGTCTAGTCCCTGCCAGACCCCTAAGAAGACTTAAACGGCAAGGCTTTGCCAAAACGCTGGGAACACCTTAAACCTATAACTAATTAATCTTCAATTCCTCACAATACGACTGAGGTTTGGCCCGTATATATATATATAAGTCATGTGTTGTTATAGTACTAAGTTTTGTTTGTACAGGTTCTACACTTAAATAAAATAAGCCCAAAGAAAAAAAAAAAACAAGTGTTGCTTGTTGTGAAGCCGTAGACATCCCGGCATAACAGTTATTGATGACCACAAACGTCTCGTAGCCCCTGATATACCTGATAATTTATGGACATCTCTCATCTCTTATCTTATCTGAAGCTGAGCAAACTCTACATATTGTTTGGCGTTGCTCTGATAGCCATGGGCATTTATAGGTAAGCTTACGCACATGAATGCATACACACATACATACAAATACAGCAAATGGACCTATCTAACTAATCATTTTTTTGGGCTGTCTTCGATCCAAATTGATAAATTTGCCATAAGCAAACTCTTCAAGTTTTTTTTGCAGAGCTTCCTGCACAGCTGTCAGCTCGCCAATCGCGCACCTTTACGGTTGATTTGGCACACACACGTCTAGCTACACACACCCACACACACACATAACTGAGCACAGAAACGGAAGGACTCTTGTTATATTTTTATTTGAATAATCCACGCCGATGCACTTTCCACTAACTGTCTATGTCCACGAATGCAAATGGATTTGAGTGTGTGTATATGTGTGCATGTGTGTGTGTGTGTGTGTTTGTGTGTGTGTGTGTGTGTGTGTGTGTGTAGAGAATGTCGAATATCGAATGTTGACTGTTGAATGTTGTATGAGCGCTGTCCATTGATGGGAACATTTTTAATACACACTTATTTAATTCCGTCAAAAACCAAAGGACTTAATGCAATAAACTCATAAATCCATCATTCAATTTGCAAATGGCCAAATGTGGTGAGTAGATTTGTCCAGCATTTCAGCTGAATAATTGATCGGAATTTGACACATAAGTTTATTTAATGCACACAGAGCAATGAAATAAATATGAAACCTGGTGCCAGGCCGGGCCAGTCGGGGTCAGCTGGGCATCAGGCCGGGGGCAGGTTTAAAAATCGAGCCGAAATGGGTAAAGAACGAGAATTATTGCTGATTAATAAGTACATGATTGGCCGAGTTGCGGAGAGCGATGTATGAGCAGTCAGTCAGACAAGCAACGTCCCCTCGACCCGCGTCCCGATAGGGAGGCAAGAGAGCAAACGTTATCAAAGCCAATTGCTGTCGTCTGTCATTGACGCTTCCGTCATGATGTATGCAACACAAAAATGAAATATACAAAGTGGAATTGAAGTGGAATTATTCATGGGATTTCTCTGTACTCGTGCTTGGGCCTCTTCCAATGCCTCTGCCCCCTCCTCCCTTCCCACTCCCCCTCTCACTGCCCCTGTCTGTGCCTGAGCTGGAGCCCAACATAAGGCACTTCTACACATCTGTTGGACCGACACTATCGTGTCGCTTTGCCGATCGTTAGTTGGTTGAATTTTGGTGCACTTCGGCATTTGCAGCAGCCCAGTGCCAGTGCCAATGCCAATGCCAGGAACAGGAAAAGAAGGAAAGACCAGAGCTGTGGATGATGGCGACGTTGATGCTATTTCTGTTCCCTGCCGATGGGCTGATGATGCCATCAAAAAAAAAAAAAAAAAAAAAAAAAACAGGCAACAACTATTCCCACTCACGTTGAAACAATTGATAGACTGGCTGACTGGCTGGCTGGCTCATCGGCAACTGGAATGGCTGTCTGTCTCGCAATGTCTCCACTAGCTTTATGACGGGCATTTCTCAATATTGACGTTCGGTGTTTGGCGTTGACAGCACACAAAGTTAGCTGCGGCGAGCAATCATTGAGTTGTCCATATAGATTTCGAGGAGAGCCATAGTCTTTTAACGGGCCTTAAAGGTGAACAGCTTGCCCTTCATGTCTAATGGCTATTCTAATAATACCTTTTTCTGATTGCAATCACGCAATTCTCATTGAGCTAACGCTGAGCCCTGCAGAGACGCATTTACAGCCGACTTTTACTTCAGTAATAATTGTAATGAAGCTATTCCCAGACCCATTCATTTCGTATGCCCAGAAATGGCTAGATTAACTATATATGTTTGGACATACTTATATGTAAGTACGTACTACTCGAGTCGAATGATAGCTTATGCTTGTGAAATGGAATTTACTAGCCCATCTCTATTTGTATAGGTGAGGGGAGAGGGAACACGACTTGAACGGCTGCCATTTTGCGATAGACTCCGGTGTAAGCTCATTATTTTTGTAGTAAACGTGACCTGTCACATCCAAGAGCAAGATATAGCGAAAAACTAGTTTTAAAATTACAAATTATATATGCAGAAAGTACACAATGTCGAGAACACCAGTTGTGCCCGCAAGCTGACTCCTTGGCTTTGGAGGACAATTAACAGCTGTGTGTGGACTCTTTGTGAATAAAATGTAAAGCGGCGTAGGGCGGCACAATTACAAGGGTTTTCGGTTGATATGTGGTTCCACAAAGCCTCTGGGCAGATAAGCCGCGCCCACCCTGCATCAATTGTACCTAGCCAAACAGTGGGCGACGCTCTTCACAATAGTCGAAAGACAAGTGGTGGAGCGGGCGCTTATATCACTTTCTGTGTGTCTAACGTGGAAGTATCTCCACTGCCTAAGTTGTGGCCTAAATCCGGCGCTCCTTACTTTCGAGCGCCCAGGAACCAGCCTTGCTGGCATCTGGGTCCCGAATGCCCTTTAGCAGCTGTTGGAAGGAACAATTAAAAGCAGCAATGTGTGTACAGCCCTCGCATGCTACATGGAGGTCTTAATGAAAGGCGCAAAAATTATGAACTCTGGCCAAAGATGAAAACGCTTTTAATTTGCAAACACGCTCAAGGATACACAGGCTAACCGACAAAAAGGCACGCAGGACTCGACCCTTTTTATTCCATTGTCCCACCGAGCCAACTGCCAAAATCTGCATCCCCAAGCACACGCATGCAGATGACAACAATTAATAATTTATCTATTCTACGGAAATTTAATTCGCTGCGCTTAGAGGAAGAGGCGCCGCTCGCACTTTGTGTGAGTTCGCTGGCAACTATATACACAATAATACCCAATAATACTGACGAACGAACTCTCTAAACACCCTTCGCATATAAAATGTAGTATGAATTATCTATGCTTTACGAAATAGTTAATTATTGACCTGCGACTGGCGGAGTTGGGCCAACACTGGATAAGGACATACCAATGTTTGATTATGACTGGCTGCTTACTCAGAGGCAGGCGGTAGACAAAGCGAAGTCCGAGAGCTTGAAGAACCACGTGTTGAATGCTCGAAAATGTAAACAAACCAGCGAAGGCGACCTGCCGAACGGAACCACATGGCGCCGACGAGCCGTCGCTCACTGCTCGCACCCGACCTACCAGAACAGGCGAACGAGACCGATTTGAGTGGAACTTTTGGGCCAGCGTTCGGCAAAAGCTTTTCTAGACACGACCTCTTAGCGACTGCCGTTTGCAGCCAGTGCCAACTTCCACTGGCGGCCGCCACAGCGGCCACGGAAGTGTTGATGTTCGACGAGCAGTGAGTGTGCCGTCAGTTGTTTCGCAAACGTTCACGACTTCAGTTCACCGCAGCGGCGGTCCAGGCTACACACAGGGTCGAGCAATTGCCACTTTCTTAAGATTCGCAACACTCCGACATCGTTTAATTCTTTATCAACATTTTCGGTGACACTTTTTTTTTTATTTTTTTGATAACCGCAATCGTGTAAGTTGTAAATGCCTGAAAACACTTCTATGTTCACATCTTGTAGTTTGAGTGTTCATTCCTATCGTCGCTTACAAAATGTCTTTCAAATCTAGGAATCTACTTGAAATGCATCTAAGCGGGTGAATTTTAGATTCAAACAATTTAAAAAAAGAAAAGTTATCAATAAATTGCAAAGTGGAAGCAGCTCTGTAATCCATCTAAAAAATAGAATGGTATGTACCTAACACCACCATCACACAAATGAAGAGATCTCTTCCTAATTGACAAAACAAGTATTTCATCCAGTTATGTACGATCAGATACTTGTTCTAATATATATAAAATCACAGACAGCGATCAGTCTAGCCTGTCGAGAAAAGGGACCGTAATTGTCGACACCACCTGCCTAAAATAAGTTAAAGTAAATTAAGTGATAAATGCGCTATAGACAAACAAAGCGGCACAAAAATTGAATTAAAAAAAATTAAATAAGAAAAATTGTCCATACCGGTCCAGCTCCAGCAGAGGATATAGGATTCATTAATTAGTGAATTAGAACAAGATCTTTGTAGTCTTTTTAGCTTGCGAAAAGCACACAAGTGAAAAATTGAATTAGCAAACGAGAAAAAGTGAAATAAAATAAAAATGGGGTAAATTTTAGAGTCGAAACTTAGTGCGTGCTTTCAGCTCTCGGGATTTCGGGTTTATCGCCCTTACGCGTGATATGAATAAAAATCTTTTCGTGACAGCAAGAGTAACGACAACTGGACTTGGGTTCGTTCTGAAAATTTACAAGCCAAGTAACTAGCAGACTAACTAAAAGACGGAGCTAGATATGAGTCGGGCCTGGTCGTCCAAAGGGGACTCTACACAGAAACGACATAGACATCGCCTCGCCACAAGTACGCAAATAAGTGCCCGAACCCCATCAACTTAGGCGGACATGTGTGGTGGCTGTTGTTGATAGCTTAATGTCAGGACAATGCTATTACTTTTATTTTAGAATGAATGACCGAGTGTCTGCCGCCCTCCTTTAACTCGGGCCCTCCGAGCATACCTCCTCTTTAGTTATCGCTTGCAATAAGCCTACTTCGCTTCAAATTGCCCATTGTCAAGGACTTTTGAACAGCTTTATATAAGTTTCTGCTTCCAAAAGTGTGTGTCCACATTCCCAAGTGAACTCGCACACGAAAATACCCTGCCACAGTGAAGCTCACCTACACACGCTACGTGAACAAGAGTAGTTAAAAAAGCATATTGTGAATTCGTAAAACTATTGAACTTATATATTCCACTTATATAGTTTCGTATTCTAAATATGTTGGGATTCTCAATTGACTTGTTAAACATACCTGATCGACTATCCAAGGACATCTCATTCTCATGAGCTGAAGCATTTTAACTTGAATAGAGAAGTGATAGATTTTTTGTGGCTATACAAGCACGATATCATTTAAACAGACTCTTATATACTACAAATAGATGCCATAACCGACCCGTTGATATGCAGAAATAATCCGTTTGTTCGCTGTGATGTGCTGAGGAAAGCAGCACCTACGACTGCCTTCCACTGCAGCCGAATAATTTGGAGCATGTGCTGCATTTCGGGCAATAAAAACGTGTGACAACAGCAACAGCAACGATGGGAACATGCAACATTAACTAACAACATACACACATATACATATACATGTACATACATATACAGATATAGACGTGTATGTGTATATGTAAGTCTGTAACTTAACTAAAACTGGACGTACGTGCTAGCAGCCGTCGCTTTTGCAGCCACTGCAACTAATAGTTGCCCTGTCCCTTATTTCCGCCCAGTAAACCTTTTGCTCGCCATTCGAGTGCGTGTAATAACCGGCTGTCTGCAGATACTAAATCAACTCGCTGGGTATTTGCATTCGGTTGGGCTCCAGTTACCGCTCACAGAGCACGTTCCCCAACCGCCATTAAGGCAGTCGGCCTGACTGCTTGTCCGAGTTCTTTTTTGAGATTATGGCTATATGTATGTGCGGACATAATGAAAACGTTTTGTGCAAGCCCCCTTGCAGACCCTCAATTCGTCCTGACCCGCCGCCTGCAACTCCAAGTAGTTGACAACTCTTTAGTCGCTTTTCCTGCCACTGAAACTTCTATTGGGTTCCGAAAAGTGTTTGTGGACTCAGCTGAGTTGCCATCGCATATTCGATTTTAGGGAACTCATGAGAACTCATTCTATTTAAAGAGAGTGACAGTGATCAACAGACGAACTGTTGAGTAGTTTACCATTAAAGAGATGAGTTGTTCTTGAAAAAGTGGCGATCGACTAATGCCACTCGATCACAGTGTCAAATGTGTCCGACCCACATATAAATGAATCTCCCTATCGAGGGTAATAATGCACCTGAGCCAGAAAAAGTCATTCGATTATAATTTGCATTACTTATTTTTTTCAAGAGCAAACAAGTTAAATCCAGTTAAGTTCACGCAACGGCCGAAAACCATATAAATTCGCTCGATTTCCTTTTTTCCTGTTGTCTAGTCTGTGGTCAGTCACAGTCAGCGGCTGAGCCTAGGCCACAAAAATTCCAATATGATAGATTCCTCGCTGAGGATTTAATTGATACTCATCTCATTTGATGTGATTTGATTTGATTTTATTTAATTTGAGTTGATTCGAATGGACATATTTCCGAAGTATCTAAGTAGCAATCAAACATTTCAGCAGCTCGTCCTTGTGCTTAAGGTCAATAGAGTATGGACTATGCAATGCTTAAAAATATCTCGTTGAGGTCTGTGAAAATCTTCAAAGCCAATTGGCTTCTACCATTAATTTGCCAACAGAGCATTTATTTACTTTGGGATTCTGTAAACAATTTCTCAGTTGTTACGTAGATCTGCGTAAACAACCCTCGAATGCACTGAAAATAATGCCAAAATGAGGTGGGAAAACATTAATTTCGAAATACTTTTATTGGCAATAACATGCTCCGTCGTGGCACACCAAATCGGGCCAAATACGTAAGTCAGGTGAGGCAGGCGAGGCTGCTCTCCCTCGAGTAAGTGATATCATAAAGTTAAGCTCACGAGTCACGACTGTAATGATAACTGCAAAAGAGTCATAAAATGATCAGAGCATACCACATTTAATACCTGCGTCTGTGTACAGGTGACTGCCAGCAAGACACATTCTCTACGATCTATGTACATATGTGTGAGTGCGAGTGAGTGCACCGGAATTGCAACAGATCTGAAGCAAACCCATAAATCACACTGAAAACACAATATTCTTACGGAATAAAGAAAAATCGTTCTCAATAGCTGGCAAAATATCTATCTGCATATTTAATTCTATTTTTTTTATGGAGCGCACCAAAAATGTGCTTCATTACTCATGCTTACGCTCACGCTCACGCTGACACTCACGGTAAAAGCTATTCTCGCTGTGGCCATGAAAATCCACATGAAGAGAAAAACACATACACATATTTTCTATATATAAATCATTTCCACTTCTGGTTTATTTTTAATTGACTCAACTTAGCACTTAGGATCTAGGTCTTCCACGAGCGTTTGTGGGCCAGTGCGAGTGGAACATCAACTCAAGTCGATAGTTCGGTATATAAATACCTATATATATATATAAACATAAATTCTCATGTAAATATATTTTACTTCGTAATACTCAAATGCTATATTTATGACTCTCGTAAAGTGCACTCATATTTTTTGTTAATTTATTTAAAGCCCACAGATCACGAAGTGAAGACGAGTATATTAGCTCCCACATCAAATGTCAGCTCCACAGCTGTTCAGGTAGAATTATTTCTATATAGTTATGGGAAGAAGAGGTGAATAGACACCTGCCACTCCCCTTGTTGGCCCCTGCGATTGAGTTTGCGCGCTGTTTTTATACCCTAATGGCAGACCCCATAAAGTATATATATATATATGTATATATAATATATATATATATACATAATATATATATATATATATATATATATATATATATATATATATATAATGTCACCCTGATCAGGGTGACAAGCCAAGTCGATTTAGCTCTGGACGGCTGTCCGTCTGTCCGTATGTAGGAGGGCGTCGATCTCAGAACCTATAAGAGCTAGAGACTTTAAATTTTTATGTAGGTTCCTATATAGCACGAAAAGTTCGAGTTTGTTAAAAATAATCTATAACTATATTAATTTTAATGTTATCAATAAAAAACGAAATCGATACTCAGGTGTATAATTCTATATAATTCATCTTTATAGGTAGAGTTTTCAATTTTTTTTGTTTTTAGTGTTATGTGACCTTTATACAATTTCAGTTTTTCGCATGGTTTTTTCGGTTTTTCGCAGGGATCAGGGTATACCCTAGTGGAGCGGTCTCGACCAGAGTTTTCTTACTTGTTTAATTATTTTTTGATTTCTTTTGACGGGAAAACTTAATGAATGCGCAAAATTTGTACTTACCATTGCCGGGCTGTTGCAAGTTAATGCATCAGATTATGTATATATATATCAGTATATATGCATCTGTATTTGAATCTGTATCTGAATCTGTCTGTAGCTTTTGCCTCTCGCACTGGGTGTTTATCTACATATCTGAGACTCGTGCTCGCTTCCATATATGAATGCGAAAGTGCATACTTTGATATGCAGTTATGCATAATTTAACAATTGTACGTTTGAAGCCAACAACTGGTGTCAGCAGAGCCTCGTCGACGGGGCCGTATCAGAGATTGAATCAAAATATGTAATGTAATCGCTGCTCACTTCTCCGTCAGTCACGCACAGCAAACTTACTTCTCACATGCATAAAACATGAACATTCCTGGTCTAGCTCGAGTCCTTCTGTTCCACCAAGATTAGGGAGCGAAATGAGATTTGAGAACACACACTTTGGGCCCAAACGAATAAATGTAGATAATCTTGGACGGCGATTATCTTGTTGCTCTTAATACTATTCTGTCGTAATGAATGGCTTCCTTTGCAGGTGCACCTCGTTGGCAACATGACATTGTTTTAATATATGAATTGTAAACAGAATTTGATTGGCTTTGGTTGATGCGGCGCCATTGTTATTAATATGGACGGCGCAGAGCGAACATACAAACGCAGTGGATCGCCAAAGGAATAAAAGAGTCAGCAGCAAAGGCATTGCAAGAAAGACAGCAACAGCACAGATATCAGCGCTAGCACCAACAGCAGAACTAGGAAAATCAATTGATTGCGATGTTGGCCGGTGGCAGTGCAGAAGTTGGAGCTGGAAGAGTAACTACAATGTCAATGGCAGCGGGAACAGGACACCACCAGACCGTCAGAGCGACGCCAAAGCAAATGCGGAAAAGTAGGACCGGTCAAGCGGGCATTTTGGCACGCAGCAATCCCGGCGAGGGTGGCTCGCGCAGCGCAGTCACCGCCTCTTGCTCCGCCAAGACGGCCACAATAATGACGAGGCCGGGAGCGGAGAGGGGGAACCGCACTATTGTGTCAGCCGGCGCGAAAGGCGGCGCTTCCGTGGGTGCCAACAAGCACGAGAACGTGGGTGGCTTCGTCGATGGAATCGAGATGTATCTCGGCCTAATCGGCTGGCGTAAAAAGTGCCTATACACACTACTGTTGCTGTTAATGATTCTAATTATCACAAACTTGGTGCTGACACTGTGGATAATCAAAGTGATGGAGTTCACAACGGTACGTAGAGTCGCCGTCCGGCGAGTGCCCACTCGCCCTATTTGTTCAATTTGCTCACGTTCCCATTTCAGGATGGCATGGGTCAGCTGAAAATCGTGCCCGGTGGCATCCAGCTCACTGGCCAGACGGTCATCATGGACATGCTGCGGGCATCGACAATCCGCTCCAGGCACGGCCAACCGATATCCATTGGTAAGTGTTTCCCATAAATACCTAATACAGAATGTAGTGAATATACCTCCATGGTCAGGTTAAGTTGCGACGCAGCGTCAATTGTAGTTTTTCTATTTATTCCACGCGGAACATATAATTCGACAGGAGTCAAAGTTCGGGTATATCAGTCGAGGAGCCCTTTGTATTCGATTTGACCTGGCTAATTTGTACTTGCCTTCTTCTAAAGGCTACCGCCTTCAGTTAAACTGAACGTGTCCACGACAAATGTGTGCCGTTGTCACCCGGGCCATAAATCAGTAGATTCGCAGATAGGCGCCGGCAAAAGTTCGTACCTATCCCAGGATACATACATACAGCTGTGTGTGTGTGCTCGAACATTAATATGCATATGTGTATGAACGTTACCACTGACAGCCTGCAAGGCGTGAATGGATAAGCGGAGGTGGTATCTTATCAAATGAGATCACAGCTGTTACCGTTGCAGTCGGCAGCAATCAAGCGATGTACAATTACAGATAGTCAGCATATGCGATATCCGCAGCTCAGCCAAAGAAGACGGATGAAGGCTAAGGTATGCTCGCATGTCCTGGCAAAAACATCTTGTTAAAGACCCAGTTCGGCAGCAACAAACGGTAGTAAAAAGGACAGTGTCGTGGCAGTTGACAAGGCTGTTCGGTTGGGGTCTTCGCACGACGCCAAACCGAGCCACGGGAATTGTCACATCTATTTATTTCGCATGTCCGACATGCGAGTGGGACTCGTACACATGTAGACCCACACAGGTCAGATATGTACATATATGTTGGCTTTTCATTTAATATTATTTGCTCCGATTTGGTGGTCGTTCGCATGGGCCTTGAGACGGTGATCCAGTCTATAAAAGTCATATATCTAAATGAAAACAAACTGAAGTGTTGCACTTTCTTACTTCTTTCTAAATTGCTTTGTGTAAATTGTCTCTCTTTCCTTCGTATCCGGCGGCATCATCAACAGAGTCCGCACGTAACTTTTCAATCAATACACGTGACCCGAACGGTGTGCTCGAGAATCATTTATTCTTGGGTCACGATAAGTTTGAATGTCTGTCAGCGGGATTTCGCATCAACGATACCAACGGACGAAATTTATTTTCGGTAAATCGAAAGCAAGTCACTATAGGAGCGCACTCGCTCCGCATCGAGGGAGAGGGTGGCGCCGTCTTCCGCGAGTCCATACAAACACCGCATATTCGTGCCGAGCCGGGACGGGAGCTCAGGTAAGTGTTCTATACCAAAGGCCCACTGCGCAGTGTGCCAAAAAAATCCATCTACAAATACATATGTGTATACCTATCTATATTCATATATATAGATATATATATACATATATATATATATATATATATATATATATATATTTATACATACATACATATGTTCGGCATTTTTCATAAAGCTTAACAAATCAGAGCATGATCATAATTGATTTATTCAATTATATTAAACGAAATGCAATAACCGTAGTCTGTAATAAATTCGTAAATATGTTCGTTTGACTTAAAATTTGTCAGAGTAATTTAATCAATTGAAGGAAGCCTATTATGAATACCAATAAAATTGAACGAAAGCCCGTAGGGATACAACGGAAGACGAAATACTCTTGCACATGCAGTATGTGTGTCCATGAACGAATTTCGAAAAGTATCGATGCCCGATGTAGGGCCAACACGAGTGGGACGAGAGGCGGCACCTGCATGTCTGTAGTATGATCGGCTAAGTATGGCGCATTTGGTTGCATTTGACTGCAAGAAAGCCCTTGCAGTGCGTTACACATTACGTGACGAAGTCATTATGCCAAACACGGTTGAAGGGACTGCCGGCCCGGGACAGAGATCTGCTGGAATGCCGCAGCGAAATTCCGCGCAGTGCTGAAATTCAACAACAGTAATAAATTTCGTAGAATCCATAACACACATATCTCACATACACACACACACACACACTATATATATATATATATATATATATATATATATATATATATATATATATATAAGTAATATATATTTGTGTGTGTGTACACCAAACACATTAATCGGGCACGGCAAAATCTCAGAAATAAAAAATTAAAAACAAACAAAAAACACCCGTTCCCGTGCTCTTAATGCTCAACTGTGTATGTCAACGTCGCCATCACCTTTGCGGAGGCAACAACAACGTCGCCAACAACAACAACAGGCAAAACACAAAACGCTGACACTCGTGAGGTGTTGGCATGTAGCTTGTTGAAGAGTGAAAATATTTACACACGGCCGTACACACATGCACGGATGCAGCATGCACACACAGTCATGCACATATGCAGAAATGCGATGAGCGATGGGTGTGTTGGGGTGGGGGTTGGTGCGCGTGCGGGGCCATCGTCATTGAAATGGGCATCGGTGGCAACGACGACTGAATTGAAAAGCGCTGGAGGGCATTGATTATTTTATTTTTTTGTATTGCCAGGGAATCGTTGGGTCTATATTGGAATATTGTGGTGATAACTCGTGTGCCGTCTGCCAGTGGGGGATGAGCTTTGAGGTTGTGAGCGTGTGTACGGACCATTAACAGTCGTGCAAGCGATGCTTGTAATAACGTTTACATTGACAAATTTGCTGATGACCGGCGGGCTCTTTCATTCCCTTTCCTTTTCATTTTCGGACGAGAGCTCTCAGTCGGACTGCAGCAGCACCATTTGACAAATAAGCGATATTATCAAAACAATTAAATTTAAATGCTATCAGTAGTATATGGCCCAAATGGCCCCACTGGGGATGACTTGAGCCGGAGATCGGCAGGGCCATCCCAAATTCGAACAGCCATAGTTAAGACATCAAATATTGAGTCGTTGGCGCATTATGTTTCAATCAGTTGAGTTTATTGCAGGCTAGAGTCGCCCACACGTCAATTAGAGATAACAGCCGCAAAGGATATCAATCTGCAGTCGCGAGCCGGAGGGATCGAGCTGATAGCGCTGGAGGACGTCAAGTTGCGCGCACTTGATGGCAGTGTGAGTATAACTATTTTTCCTAGTCATATTCTATTGAAGCACTGCTGGAAGATACGGTTGTTCCGGCTGCGCCAATGCCCGCATACGCAATGCTATAAATCCCATTCTCCTGTTCCCCCATGCCAACTGCTCAGCTGCGATTGGAGTCCTCCAAAATAATTATGCCCAACTTGCGCACTGCCCAGCCCCCGATAATGGGATCTGCTCAGAACCGAGATCACATGCACCGCGTCTTCCAGCTGTGCGCCTGCTTCAATGGCAAACTGTTCCTCGCCTCACCCCACTCGATATGCGCCGGCGACGACTCCACGGTTTGCAGATGATAAGTTGATCTGGAGGAGTGAGTGTTCCGCATATGAGAATTATACCACTAAACCATCTGCGTACATCTGGCGCACACACATCTCTGTATCGGTCTGGGTGTGTGTGTACATCTATAGGCAAAGTTATTTTATATAGCCATGAGCATATGGATATGCAAACGTAATTATAAATTATATGTAGGGTATACCGCATCATAATTGGTGCCCACATCACAAAGGCGCAACACAGAATCTTGCACACATATATATTGTACATACAAATAAGTAATGATTATATATATATATATATATATATATATATATATATATATATATATATATATATATATATATATATATATATATATATATATATATATATATATATATATATATATATATATATATATGTATGCATATACGTGTGTAATAAAGCACACACACATATATATATATATATATATATATATATATATATATATATATATATATATATATATATATATGTATGCATATACGTGTGTAATAAAGCACACACATATATATATATATATATATATATATATATATATATATATATATATATATATATATATATATATATATGTATGCATATACGTGTGTAATAAAGCACACATATGCATAGGGTACATGTCTGTTTGACCAGAACATAACTTCCAAGCTGGCCGGATAAAACCGAAATATAGTAAATATTGTACTTAAGCAACGACAGCATTACATGCAGCTTGTATTAGATACTTTCTGAACGGCCTATAGCTAAATAAGTTAAGTCAAGGGCATAAAGAATATTTATAAATATATATATGCAGATGCGAGTATATTAAGTATATTATCGATATCATTATATGTTATATACACAAGCATGCATATATTACTATGTTTCCAAAACGTAATTATCCTCAGCAGTACGCATAAATATATCTATATATATATATCTATATATATATATATATATATATATATATATATATATATATATATATATATATATATATATATATATATATATATATATATATATATTTATATATTATACGTGTGTGTGGTAAAACTGATAAATAGGCTACTTAGTAGTAGGCCATATAGTGCTCATAGCAGCCGATGTACCGTTGTTGTTTCTGTTACAAATCCACAATACTGCGAAATTGTCGAGAATCTGAATAGTGCTAACTGTAATTGTAACAATA
The DNA here is from genome assembly GCA_961210405.1 of Drosophila mercatorum. NCBI lineage: Eukaryota > Metazoa > Arthropoda > Insecta > Diptera > Drosophilidae > Drosophila > Drosophila mercatorum. The sequence continues at coordinate 24,979,013 of CAUIUS010000001.1, read as the reverse complement.
TCTGTGTATGTATATTTGTGTATATCTATCTATATCTATATCTATATATCTATATATATATATATATATATATATACAAATATAGACAGAGAGAGAGATATCCGGAATCAACTAATACAAATACGTTTTCAATTACACATACCTATGTATCGGGGTGTACAGCTATTTTTATTAATCGAACTAAAGCGCCAATTAGCCCCTATATACATACGAATATATACTGAATGAATACTGAACACGAGAACAAAATCGAGAGCTTCTTGCACTTGCACCTTGTGTACATGCGGTTAAAATATCAACATACGAAGTCTACAACTAGGTTATACTATATATAGTTAAATATAACGCTAATCTATAAGTGGGAGATCTACCAGACCCAGTGCGAGGGCCACCACCATCAGCCAAAACGGTGCCTCCTTTCGACAAATAGGACCAGAACTAGATTTCATTTTCGAAATCAGCTTTGAACTGACTCAGCACGCTTTCCACATACGTAGGATTATTTGATCATCCGATGGGCAGGCATGCCTCAAACTATTCAATTCTCTGAGCTTCAGCTGTGAATAGAAAATATTTTCTAAATATCGGGATCGTCCAAAGACAAGTGAATGTATCTCAACATACGTTGCCCTGCATGCCGAAGATGAATGATTTTCTTACTCAACACATACCACAAATGTAATAACGAAAAAGCTTATGTATATAGGTCGGAGATCTGAAGGCGTTTGTTGTTAAATGCTCACAGTACATAACGAAACTCTAATCTTAATCACAATACGAAGACAATGAAGTATCATTCAATGAACTATAAGAGCTATTTATATGTAGGACTATGACTATGGATAGGATGTTAAAATATTGCCGTTAAATATAAACATACATGTGCTACATGTATGCCATTAGAGAGTGTGCGGAGACATTTGAAACAAAAATGCTTTTAAATGGGAACTACGAGTGTATTTGTAATGTTCTTTGTTAGTCAAGTAGATGTCCTTTTTTTTTGCACGATAAGTTTATACACATATACATATACATATATATATATATATATATATATATATATATATATATATATATATATATATATTTAAAAATAAATGAATATGATAACAAACGAATAAATAAAGTATATATATATATACATATATGAATTAGAAAGCAGAAGCCAGAGTAACCAGCAAAGAAAGCCGCTTGCAATTGGCTGAATGAACAGTTTTTTTATTCGACGACAAGGATTTTGCGCACTTTTTCCACTCAAAGCACTCAAAGCGAGGCGAGGCGACGACTCAAGCCGAGTGTTTCGTTGGTTAACGCCTTCTAGCACCACTTCAATTGAATTCAATGCTGTTTGAAGTGCTTTGTGGGTGCGTCTAAGCGAAGGCAGCGCCGAGGACACCGAGGATACACGCCAGGCTCGTTTGTGGGAGTTGCCGACGATGATCCGAAGGCGAGCGTAGCGCACGTCGCACGACATTCGCTCGGTGTCGACTAGTTCGTTTTAGAGAATTTGAGCGGCAATTGAGTTATTTTTCGAGCTAATTTTTCCCGCCTGCAACGATTTGAGTCAGAGCACGCTTGGCATCTGTTCAAGAAAAAGCTCTATGAGTGGTGCCCAAATGAGTACAATCGGGTGCCAGCGGCAACGCAATACTCTTTTGCTGGTCCGAGCCGCAGTCTAATGGCCACATGTCAAACTGGTAAGTATCGTCAGTCGCATTTATTCCCTTCAATACGGCCGGGCAATGCAGCAAGCCAATATACCCCCTCTTGTTTTACGCACGCAGAGTATTAACATGCCCATTCAGGATGTCGACTGGGAGAAAAAGCTCAAAGCAGCATTCGGGCGAATTTTGCATGCTGCGCAATCTAAATTCGGTTTGCTTTCATTCCCGGACTAATAAAATGATTTCTAATGAATATGTGGAGACTCCGCAAATGTGTAACAAAAACATTAATTGAAATCGGCAAAGCTTTTAATGCGCTTACTTCCAATATTCATGTTCGCATACGAAAACACATTGAGGAAGAAATCATTTGATTATCAATCCATCTGCATTTATTCATCACTTTCATGCGTATTCGCCGAGTAATTAGACTCAAACCAATTCCCACAGATATATATTGAGCTACAAAAATGATTAAAGTTGCTTGTTTTGGTATAATAAATTATAAGTACTATTATCGCTTAGGTTTTATCGGGCACTGGCGGGAGTATCCGACTAGAGAAGATATCACCTTTTAAATTTCCTGACATTTTTGGATGGCTTGACTTTGAAATTATTCCCGTAGCTTTATGTGAACAGCTCGCTTCAATTTAAAGTATTATACCATTACAAAATTTGTCGATTCACATAAGTTGAGGTAATTTTCTTGAAATGAGATATTTGACGGGTAGGATAATCATAATTAGTTGAAGTTGTCGCTCGCCCAAGTTTTTTACCGCCCCTCGAACACTCATTTAAATGTGTATGTGTGTGTGAGCGTGTGAGTGAGTGTGTGAGAGTATGCCACTTTACACGTTATATGTATTTAGTATTCCATTAATATTCTAAAAGCCGCTTTTGTACTTTACTTCGCATCATTGGCGCAGTTGCATGTTGTTCCTTTTTTCCACATGGCGCGCGCGCCTCTCGCTGTGTGTGTGCATGAAAGGACAGAAGGATGTTGCCCAAAATGTTAAACAAGCAAGTAGTAATCGCATAAAATTTTCTAATTACCTTACCGGCACACCCGTGCATAGATATGAATAGCTATGGAAACTTTCCACAGCGACGTCTAGCGGCTGGCTGTTGGCGCTGATGGGGTTTGAGCCAGGTACAGGATCTGAGTCTCGGCCTGGGTCTCTGTTTGGGCCATAGTGCTGGACTGCTGCTTTCCTCCTACTTCGCAGTTTGTCAAAAGACCTAAGTGGAGTGTGACTTGTGCGTGAGCATACATGGCTGTCATGTAGTTTAAGCTTTAATGCATAATTCAGCCTTAAATGGCGCTTGTCTCAGAATTTAACTGGAAACACCTCAGAGGACCACAGAAGCACCACATGCCACGGCCTATTAATTTTTTAACCACTTCGCCAGCCCAGCAGCCGCACGGACCAGTTCACCACCCCTTCATCCCCCTCGCATACAATGAGTTTCGGCCGACCTCCTTGTGTTTACAGCGCAACAGTTGGCTAACGGATCCTGAAATGCTCTTACGTTCTTGCGAAATTGCACCAAAACTGTAAAATTGAGTATGCATGAATGTGGCTGCGACACACTGTTGCACCCAATAGGATTTGCATGGCACATGGAATCTAATTAATTGTTTCATTTGCTTAGGAAGTACCCATCTCATATTTGTTGTTATTGCTCGGCTTGCTGCTCAAATAAGGGCAGAGTTTTCTCGTCATTGCACGGTCGTCCCAAGCGAGCTCACTGAGCTATGCCTGCGCCTCTCGTGCTCGGATGTACGCAGCCAAACATGTATGCCAGGATGCACCTTGACTGCCTTAACCGACTTTTGGGTGGGCAATTACGTAAAACTGTTTTATGTTGTCAACCGCTTGAGATGCAACGCATATTTCTTAGCCTTTGTTTTGGAGTCCGTGGGACGACGTGCTCGAAAATACCCGGCTGTCACGAGATAAATTTCCGACTATCTGATATCCTTTCTGTTTGTCAGAGTCTATAAATACGATCCTTCTCTGGATCGACCCACATTAGTCTTATAGTATGCTTAAGTCCCATAAATTAGCATGCATATGTATATAATATTATAATGGATATATAGTCTTCTCTTTCGGTTTATTGGTTGCATGTTTTCTCGCCCACAACAGCTCGTATACGTAATATTGCCGTAGTATAATGAATTTATTAAGTTATTAAATACATACACTTGCATCGCAAACCTCGCATTGCAGCTGACAGCTGAGCGGTGAATATGGCGGGTAGTTGAGTGCTAGAGCCGATTTGCCCTTTTACTGAGGTGCTTGTGTTGCTGATGATAATGATGATGGCAGCGGTAGATGGTAGTTGGTAGATGACAGTAAAGAGCGCGTGTACACTTACCTGACTTTAATTTATTTGCATGCAAACTAACAATGTAGCAAGCGAATTCTCAGTAAGGACGGTATGTATATGTGTTGATATGCACATGTACAAATATATATATATATATATATATATATATATATATATATATATATATATATATATATATATATATATATATATATATATATATATATATAGAGATAGATAGCACGACCAAACTTCTTGGCGTATGCAACACTTTGCGTTATACGTACTGCAATAGCATCATCGACACAGATCGGTACAGAAACTAGTACCAGTCGGTGCCTCAGTTGTTGCTACTGCTAGTGCGTTGGTGTTGGCGTGGGCGCCTTATCAGTGGCAGTGCTTGCGCCAGTTTCAGTCTGTCGGAATGCTTGGGCAACTAAGCGAATTTATGTCGTAATGAATGTCGGTTGCCGCATATCATGCGCTGCCTATCTGCGGCTTATGCCCACATCGGCACTTCTTTCACCGAGTGCTCTTCTTCGGGCTCCAGGTCTGCTTGCCACCTGTCCTCCGTTGTCTGATTAAAGTCAGTCATTTTTTGTTGTAGTTTGGCGATTCGCTGAGTTCGAACAGTGACTCAAAACATTTTTGCCTCGCACCCTGTGAGACGGGAACGTACCATTTACGAGACAGCTTATCAGCCAGCTGAGGGCAGCGCTTGAAGAGTGCATTTACCTCTTTTTGGGAGCCACCCCACTGGCGTGGCCCCCCATCTGCCCATCGCCCTCCCATAAGCAAGCTAAACAAGCTGAACCAAAGGGTATCCTACAATTTGCTGCTTAAATTACGAGCTGTTCATTTTGTGAGTGCCGCGCTTAACTGTTTCCTCTTGTTTTAACTCATTGCTGTCCTCCGCTGTTGTCCTCGCCTCGCCCCTCACTTTGCCCACCTGGCTGCCACTTTTTGTGCGCTTTTTACGAGCTGTTGCCGGTGCCCGCTGTGCGCGAGTGCGTGTTAACAGGCAATTAAATCCGAATTACATTTTTGCTCCTTTCTGCACGCCACTTGCTTCATGTATCCCATCGCATACGTATATGTATGTATATATATTTGTGTGTGTGTATGTGTCTGGGTTGCCTTTCAAAAGTCAAACGGCAGGTGTGCCAAGCGCTATGCCGCATAGCACGATTTGTTTCCAAACAGCGGCGATAAGACGTGTAAAAGTTCATGAAGCCAGCTTGTTCGCAGGATCTCCCCTTACCTGACCCCACCGTTCATCCTTGCAGCCATTTGCACGCGCCAATTAAAGATAATTTTTAATTGGAGCCGCCAAATGAAGATTTATGGTAAAAGTATTAACTAATCGAACGTGGGGTTCCACTATCATTCAGCTTTAATTGAATTGAACTGAACCACAAAAAGGTTAAACAACTTTCAGTGCTGGGGCGGTTGGTTAGCCATTGGCATTCGCATCATAATGTCAACGGGCCAGGCCACGAACCGCAAAAAGTTCAACCCATTAAATTTGGGGGAAAATCGAATCACAAACTGAGCAACCTAGAAGGCAGATAAGAAAGTCGCTGCTATGTGGGCATAAAGTACACCAACAAAAGTCCTTGGTAAGCTTTCCGGCTGTGTTTATTTTCGTATGAGCCGTGATTCTCTTGGGAATGTCTATAGTTGAGATCGGAGTCTAAAGCTGATCTACTGGTTAGTTAGGGTGTAGCTCGCAGTGCAGGGTAGCTCCTTCTTTGAGAGTTCCGAGAAGGCCACATAAATATATATGCGGTAGATGAGGCCGCTGTGGGCAGTTCTGCTTGTGTTCAGTTGGTGCCCACTGTGCGCACAGTAAAAGTGAAGTGCATTTGCCATGGCAGGCATTCCATATCATTACTAAACGCAAATGAAGCCATTTCACACAATAGCCGTGATCGAAAGTGGGAAAGGACAGACCAAACTTAATCCTTTTGTGCACAAACATACGCTCCATGGGTCCCTGTCCGTGCCTCTGCCTCTGCTCCTACCTCGGGCTAAGCCAGCAGCTACTGCCGTCGCTGCCACTGCTGGTGGTGGTGTGAAAATAGTGGAGCAAACGGAAATCAAATGGAAAACTCATGCATCGTACCAAAAAAACACTTTTCCGAACGCAATTCTATTGTCAGCGGTACTGTCGTCGTGGCTTTCTGTGGGTAGAAACTTTGCTCTGACACTCTGACCGTGTGTGCGGATACGCGCCTTTTGTTTGCTGCCATTGTACGCATAGTTGTTGTCGTTCCTTCACTCCGAGAGCCTTTTTTTTTATTTATATAAATATATATGTATTCGAGTACCCTAGACCCATTGCGAATGGGTAGACTTAAGCATACCCACGTAACCGGAAGAAGATGGCGTAGCCGCCACCTCAGCGTGCAGGGTATCACCGAGTCGCTACATTTCGCTGTTTATTTTTAAGCAGAAACATGAGCAGCAGCTCAGCCAGCAACGCCGTTCACTTCATTTGCCTATACGGAAGAGTCAAGGAGTACTTCACATTGCCGGCGGCGGCTGCCATTGTTACTGCTGCTGCGGCTTCAGCGGTTGCTGCTGCTTTTGCTGCTGCTGCTGCTGGCAGCAGTAAAAGGACCAACTTTTGTCGCTTGGTAATGATGGCATTTTAGCATTGTTGTTATTTCTGTTGCTGCTGTTGTTGTTGTTAAAGTTTTGCACACAAGTTTAAACAAAGCAGCCGCCAGCCACATAAACAGTCGACAGGCGAAGCGTTGTTAGGTCAAACAACAGTAAGAGCAGCTGCAAAAGAAGCTGCGTTTGGGTGCCACCTACTGCCACTACTTCTGCCATTCTAGCCGGCAGGCCCCGATGTTGGCACCCACAAAAATAGCGTCGCCTGTCAAACTCAGTTATGGCCGGGCTCTGTTTATTCAGCAGCACCCAACGCCCAGCCAATGCCTTGCCCATTCGTTTGTCGAATAATTAATTTTTTTTGCAGCGACATTAACTGTATGCATACATCTATATATATATATATATATATATATATATATATATATATATATATATATATCTCACTGTTACCCTTTGTTCCGGCTTGTCGCATCGGCTATTAGCCATTTCCGAGCGGGGCAGCATGATAAAATAAAGTTTCTCGGGTAAACGGGCGATATGCAGAGATAATTCCATAGCAAATGTTATTACAGCTATATTTGAATCTGGCAATACATGCGTGTTGGTGTGTGGGTGTGTGCACTCACATTGTTCCATCAGGCGTGAATGTGTGTCCGCTACTGATATTACTTAATTGAAATCATAACATTAAGTCTCATTAGCTCGGCAGTCTCATTAAATGCCAAGTTTGCACGCCTCGCATCATTCTGTGGTCTAATCAGCTTACGATGTGTCCACCAATTTTGTCGCACACAGCGCCTCGTCGTCCAGTGAACTCAACTAGCTAGTGGGAACCAGAACTCGACTGCTACCTCACTGGGAAATGGGGGAGTGGGGCACGGCAAGCAATTTGCCACAATATCATTAACTCAGCTCCTTTCTTCAGACTTACCGACCCACTATCTAAATGCACCAAGTAGATGTGGATGCACGCTTGACTGCCTTTCGTGAGAGGCGGGCACCAGTAGCTGGGTATCGGGTAACTTCGGGCACCAGATCACAAGTGGCAACAGCACAAGGTGAAAGTAACAAAAGCCTCCCAGATACACGCAATCATGCAATATTCACGTTTCTGTTTAACTGCGAGGGCCGAGACCTATACCACGCGAAAGACGCATATTACCATAAGGCTATCAGCCGATTGACGATTGCTCTAAATGGCAGCATCAATGAATATTTATTGCAGAACAATTAGCAGTAATAGTTCCCATATATATTCCCAAACCCAGGAAGGAAGGAGAGATATGAAGAGAGAGAGAGAGAGAGAGAGAGAGAGAGAGAGAGAGAGAGAGAGAGAGAGAGAGAGAGAGAGAGAGAGAGAGAGAGAGAGAGAGAGAGAGAGAGAGAGTAAGAAGAGTTAAGAATATTTTTCAATTAGATTGGGAGTAACTTGGTTGTTTGTTTGCTTGCTCCAATGTCAGCTATCAACAATGTGTTCCTTATTATCGTCCCGCGTCAGTACATTCGCTTTTATGAACTGCTTTGCATGACGTGAACGTGTTAGCTTAAAGGCAACTTAAGTTTACTGGCACGCTTAATTACTGTTCTCATTCTTATTCTCATTCTCATTCTCATTTTCGTTCGCGTTGGCGTTGGCCTTTTCGTGGCCCCTCCGCCCGCAGCGCCGACGCGCCGGCCAGAGACCCTGGCGTGACGTCATTAAGCTTCAATTAAAATAGCTAAGGTTTGCATGAGTATTTTTAATTAAAATCCACTTTGTGAATTATGCGCTAAAGGATTCCCACAGTGCGTGCCCGGGCTCCTGTTGCCCCCATTGATGTTTATTGCAGGCTGTTGGCAACAAAAATCTGAAAGAATTTCATTCAAGCTGTCCCCCAGCATCTCATTCGAGTGTGTTCCATGCATCCACGCGTCAACTTCAATTTCAACTGGTAAGTGTGTCAGCTCTCGAGACAAGACTCCTGCAGAAGTGTTAATTTCCGATTCTCTTCAGTCTAAGCTGGGAGAATTCGGTATATTAGGTCTGATCGATTGTTTAGCTCTCGAAAGCGCAAAAAACAAATTTGTTTTTCCCTTGAACATAAAAAGATTTGTGCATCTTGAATTGATATGCAAATATTTAACCCATCGGCCCTAACTGAATTTGACATAGAAACGTGGAGGGGAGGGAAGGAGAGAGCATAAAAAATGGAGGCTATCTCAACAAAGTAGATCGTCGGCAAGGCGTTCGCATGCCCGACGGGCCTGACGTTCAACAAACATGTTAAATTCATTGACAGCGAATAAAAATGTCAGTGGGATGCAGGCAAATACTGGGGCCGAATAAATAAGGCGAATGTGCGCAAACATTTGAGTGTCCATTTTTTACGAGCCGCAAATAAAACTACACGCAAAAGGAAAACATGGCACAGGCAAACAAAACCAAAGGCAATCCGAGACAATCGACACGGGCACGAACCACACACTTGACAGCACGCCAAGCAAAATAATGAAAAGACACATACGAGCGGCGTTAGATAGACCCGGCCCTAAAGATGGAGCTGTAGCAGTTGCTGGTGTTGGAGCTGGTGCTGGGCTGGAGCTGCGATTTAGTGTGAGGTTAAGTGGGACTCTAAGGACTGAAAATCGAACGCCACAGAACTGCGTGAGCATGTGGGTGGCGGCAGAGGCAGTAGCAGTGGCAGCTAAGTGAAATAGGTCTGTGGGAGTGGCGCTCTTTGAACGCACATTGAATTGTATGAGCACATTATCTACGTGCTTACAGCCCAATTTGATCCCCAACGATTGCCCAGTTCAGTCCCCAGTCCCCAGCTCACTTTGACCAAGCCCTTATTATTATTGTTGCTGTTTGTTTGCTTTTTTTTGGTATGTTATGTTTTGTTTTGAAAGATTTGTTGGCTTTTCGTTTGGCGGGTTCACAGCTCGACGCCACTTGACATTGATGGTGGAACAAGCGCACCCACGTACCCACCCAGCCACAGACATTGTCAGTGCCCTCTTTCGATTTCCGTTCAAGTTTGATCCGGCATACACATATAAACGAACTTATATCCTGTAGCTTAGTCTCTTATTGCCATGGCCAAGCGCCGCGCACGCTAACTTACTAGAATGACCGCTACCAATGTCTGCATTGCGTTTCTTTTCCCCTTTTTTTGTTATGTTTACTGGCTTCCTTACGACTTCCGAGGTCGCCCTAATAACTGATGATTGTGCGATTTCCCCCAAATCGACATGTTGCGGGTCCGCCTCTGGCTTTCTAACCAACTAGAGGCTGTCAGCGTTTCTGTTGGCATTGACCCCCTAGAGACCTTCCGTACACTCATAAATGTCTTTCAATCATAATGTTTCAATAAGTCAAAATCGATTACGAAGTTCATATGAAATTTATTGCACTCTAGCAAATATGACATTGCCTGCCGCCTGCCTGCCAGCCTGCTTGTGTATGATGTGACTGTTGGGTGGCATGAAATCGTGTGCAAATATGTGTTTATATGTGAACATACATACATACATAGATACATACATACATACATGTATACATATGTACATGTATGTGCATGCTTAATGTACGTTTGTGTGCGTGCCGGAAATGCTGAATGCCGACTGTCGAATGCCGGCTGCTTCAAGAGCTAACTGCCACGCGTGTTAACCACATTTTTTGGATCGTTTATCAGACGGCCCTCCTCCTTAGCACGCCTCAGCTCGGCGCGACGGGCACGTGCACACATTTGAAATGGCCGAGGGGCGAAGTACTTAAATATTTAGTAAAATGATTGACACAACCACTGTTTGCACAGCCACTTTCGACCCTTTTGCGAATAAATTGAAAGTCAGTTTTTGCAATTACACCTGTCTACGTGCTTAACATTCCAGCCAACGTACAACAGTCGCTTCTTGCGGGATTCACGCCATCCAAGAACAAGAGCATTCCCTCAGCAAATAGAACCAGATATCTCCACTCCAGTCATCTAGCCCAAGCCATATGTAGATCAATGTCAGCATTAGCACGAATTACGACTCCGACTGTATGTGCTGACACCATTTCAATTAAGGAGTTGGCCAGCTTCCGCTTGGATGCACTATCGCACTGCGTCCGATGACTCAGTACCCACACACAGACACGCATGTGCGCAACTGTGTGACCGACAAAATATTATTTCATGAGCTTCATTAGTGGTTTGTCCAGTCAAGCGTACCTCGTCGCCGCTTGATGCTCAGCAAAAATGCAAAGCAATGACCAAATCATTTGCTCAAGCTCAACCTGGCAGTGGGAGCGAGCAAACCTCTGCTGGATGTTCACTAAAATAAATATCGTTATACACAATATGTTCAATTTGTGTGGGTGCAGATGTGCATATTAGTGGAAGTAATATCGCACAATGGCAGTCCGGATGAAAACTACCAAAGGCGGCACACACTACTTTGCGCGTGTGTGTGTGGCTAGTAATTTTGCATTTTTTCCAAAAAGATTTGCATGGTGGGGCAAATGGAAAATGGGAAATGCTAAATGGGAAATGGCGAATGGCTTTGAGCCAAGTGCGCTTTGCCACTTTTCATTTCGTTTCTTCTCGGGTTACTTTACTTGGGTTTGCGCAAACAAGCAACGCTTAATCAAAATCACACGCGACGCCGCATCGCAATGCGCAAACACCAACAATGGGTCATAAAGTGGAGCAGTCAGCGGCCAAGGCGGCTTAGCGCAACAGAGAATCAGAGCCCACTGCCATCAACAACAACAATATCATCCACGACAACAAAAAAGAAAAACAGCAGCAGAAGCAGCAGCAGTAGTCGCCTGGCACGAGGCACTCATTATTTTGAAATTTTCAGCGCGCATTTCAGCGACTTCCGTTTCCGGTGGCAATAGCAGAGCGAGTGCCACCCATAAGAGAATTAAAAGTAAAGAAATACTAGACTAAGGCTGCAAAAAGCCCGCTGGCTGTTATAAATTATAATTTGGGCACGGCAGCTAAAGCAGCTGCGGCACACCAGGTGCGTATCACCTGCTGTTTTCCCTAATGAATGCGACAATCCGTATGTACGCCACAACTGGGCAGACTGGCAGGCTGACACTTGCCAGGTGCCAGAGAAGGCGGGCAGGCAAGCAAGCGGAGTCCTGGTTTTTTGCGCGCTTAAAGTGCTAATCAGGTGAAGAGCTCTGCTCCATCAGAATAATAAGCAATAATCAAGATTAATATGGCCGACCAGACTACTTGCCACTTGCTGAGTAGGTCCTGTGAAAGGATTTCACTAAGCACAGTCGAATCAGCTGAAGCGCGTCCAATTAAGACGAGCAGCCCAGTCTTTTGCAGTTTATTTGTTAATTATTTCTCAAAAACTGTGAGCATTGGACAATGCCTGGGCAGGAGCATTAAACCGACTTAGCGCATAAGCCTACAGAAATTGCAATAATTTATAATTGCAAATGCTCACTGATGTCAGCAACTTGGCTAGCTGGGCTCAGCATAATTATTATGACCGCAACCACAACGACAGCCCCAAGCACAACGATAGCACGCCAATCTGTCAATCTAAGTCAGCGCTCGCACCTCTCCTCTCAGTTTGACGTTCAAATTATTTCACATAGGTCACCAACGGCACTGAGACCGGACCGATTATTGTTTTAAGCCACCAGCCACAGTGTAAATCAACATTTGCAGCAATTACAACAAGCAGACGAACGTGGCAACCGGGCACTACCGATTGTATAATACTCGCTTAGTGGGATAAATACTGATTTCCGATTCAACAGATACAGTGAAGTTTATTGTCAATGGATGTATGGACTTAAGAATGAAAACAGTTTAGGACAGCAATGCTCAGCCTGCTTGAATGAATATGAATAAATGTACATACAAGAATCTATATATATCAAATCTCAAAACTGACGTTCATTTTGTAACTAATGTATGTATAATACAACAGACGAGGTCGAATATTCTCTTTCGCTTCGTGGTAGAGCATGATTAAGCTGCTGCTTTAACCATTTTCCAGTTGACTGTACTGAACCACATTCGACATGTTAGCAGAGGCCGACTATGTTTTAGTGACCGCAGCAGTGCCGATTCCCTATGCTAATGCTGAAACTTGCACTTTGGTAAACCGATGCCCAACTGAATGATGTGATGCATCTATGATCGAAATAGATTGTGATTTTAGCAGGCGGAAGACTAGATTAGACAATGGCAATGTCGATATGTGCTAAATGTATCTCAAAGAAATGAAATGCATTAAGTAAACGAAGCATTCTATACTTGGCCGATTTCCGAGAGATATACCATTTTCAACTCGTATAAAGCACGACTGTCGATTGGCATTCTATACTGGAGTTTCTAAAATTTTGCCATTTTTGACAAAAGTGTGATGTAACCGCTTATCATTTTTATCAAAGTCGGGTCGAGCCGAAAAAATGTAAAAAAATGGACTAGTTCTGAACTTCAGCTGACTACAACTTTTGTATTTTTTATCCGATGTATAGATTTTATACCTCTTTATAAGAGTATGGATTCGGCGTTTCGATCCTTATTCACAGGTTTACCCTGCTTCAAGAACTTATCTTAATATTGTACTGAAACCGAAAAAATAACTCTGAAACTTTGCATGACTCCAGCTCGGTTATTATTTGGCCGATTTCCGAGAGACATACCATTTTCGACTCGTATAAAGCACGACTGTCGATTGGCATTCTATACTGGAGTTTCTAAAATTTTGCCATTTTTGACAAAAGTGTGATGTAACCCCTTATCATTTTTATCAAAGTCGGGTCGAGCCGAAAAAATGTAAAAAATGACTAGTTCTGAACTCAGCTGACTACAACGTTTGTATTTTTATCTGATGTATAGACTTTATACCTCTTTATAAGCGTATGGATTCGGAGTTTCGATCCTTATTCACAGGTTTTCCCTGCTTCAAGAACTTTTCAAAATATTGTACTGAAACCGAAAAATAACTCTGAAACTTTGCATGACTCCAGCTCGGTTATTATTTGGCCGATTTCCGAGAGACATACCATTTCGACTCGTATAAAGCACGACTGTCGATTGGCATTCTATCTGGAGTTTCTAATTTTTCCATTTTTGACAAAATGTGATGTAACCCTTATCATTTTTATCAAAGTCGGGTCGAGCCGAAAAATGTAAAAATGCAGAACTAGTTAACTGTATTTTTATCTGATGTATAGATTTATACCTCTTTATAAGCGTATGGATTCGAGTTTCGATCCTTATTCACAGGTTTACCTGCTTCAAGAACTTTTCAAATATTGTACTGAAACCGAAAAATAACTCTGAAACTTTGCATGACTCAAGCTCGGTTATTATTTGGCCGATTTCGAGAGACATACCATTTTCGACTCGAATAAAGCACGACTGTGATTGGCATTCTATGCGGGAGTTTCTGAATATTTTGCATTTTGACAAAAGGGATGTAACCCTTATCATTTTTTCAAAGTCGGGTCGAGCCGAAAAAATGTAAAAAATGGACTAGTTCTGAACTTCAGCTGACTACAACTTTGTATTTTTATCCGATGTATAGATTTATACCTCTTATAAGCGTATGGATTCGAGTTTCGATCCTTATTCACAGGTTTTCCTGCTTTAAGAACTTTTCAAAATATTGTACTGAAACCGAAAAAATAACTCTGAAACTTTGCATGACTCAAGCTCGGTTATTATTTGGCCGATTTCTGAGAGACATACCATTTTCGACTCGAATAAAGCACGACTGTCGATTGGCATTCTATGCTGGAGTTTCTAATATTTTTCCATTTTTGACAAAAATGTGATGTAACCCCTCATCATTTTTATCAAAGTCGGGTCAAGCCGAAAAAATGTAAAAAAATGGACTAGTTCTGAACTTCAGCTGACTACAACTTTTGTATTTTTATCCGATGTATAGATTTTATACCTCTTTATAAGCGTATGGATTCGGAGTTTCGATCCTTATTCACAGGTTTTCCCTGCTTCAAGAACTTTTCTAAATATTGTACTGAAACCGAAAAAATAACTCTGAAACTTTGCGTGACTCCAGCTCGGTTATTATTTGGCCGATTTCCGAGAGACATACCATTTTCGACTCGTATAAAGCACGACTGTCGATTGGCATTCTATACTGGAGTTTCTGAAATTTTGACATTTTTGACAAAAATGTGATGTAACCCCTTATCATTTTTATCAAAGTCGGGTCAGCCGAAAAATGTAAAAATGGACTAGTTCTGAACTTCAGCTGACTACAACTTTTGTATTTTTATCTGATGTATAGATTTTATACCTCTTTATAAGCGTATGGATTCGGAGTTTCGATCCTTATTCACAGGTTTTCCCTGCTTCAAGAACTTTTCAAAATATTGTACTGAAACCGAAAAAATAACTCTGAAACTTTGCGTGACTCCAGCTCAGTTATTATTTGGCCGATTTCCGAGAGACATACCATTTTCGACTCGTATAAAGCACGACTGTCGATTGGCATTCTATACTGGAGTTTCTGAAATTTTGACATTTTTGACAAAAATGTGATGTAACCCCTCATCATTTTTATCAAAGTCGGGTCGAGCCGAAAAATGTAAAAAAATGGACTAGTTCTGAACTTCAGCTGACTACAACTTTTGTATTTTTTATCTGATGTATAGATTTTATACCTCTTTATAAGCGTATGGATTCGGAGTTTCGATCCTTATTCACAGGTTTTCCCTGCTTCAAGAACTTTTCTAAATATTGCACTGAAACCGAAAAAATAACTCTGAAACTTTGCATGACTCCAGCTCGGTTATTATTTGGCCGATTTCCGAGAGACATACCATTTTCGACTCGTATAAAGCACGACTGTCGATTGGCATTCTATACTGGAGTTTCTGAAATTTTGACATTTTTGACAAAAATGTGATGTAACCGCTTATCATTTTTATCAAAGTCGGGTCGAGCCGAAAAAATGTAAAAAATGGACTAGTTCTGAACTTCAGCTGACTACAACTTTGTATTTTTATCTGATGTATAGACTTTATACCTCTTTATAAGCGTATGGATTCGGAGTTTCGATCCTTATTCACAGGTTTTCCCTGCTTCAAGAACTTTTCAAAATATTGTACTGAAACCGAAAAAATAACTCTGAAACTTTGCATGACTCCAGCTCGGTTATTATTTGGCCGATTTCCGAGGGACATACCATTTTCGACTCGTATAAAGCACGACTGTCGATTGGCATTCTATGCTGGAGTTTCTAATATTTTTCCATTTTTGACAAAAGTGTGATGTAACCCCTTATCATTTTTATCAAAGTCGGGTCGAGCCGAAAAAATGTAAAAAAATGGACTAGTTCTGTATTTTTTATCTGATGTATAGATTTTATACCTCTTTATAAGCGTATGGATTCGGAGTTTCGATCCTTATTCACAGGTTTACCCTGCTTCAAGAACTTTTCTAAATATTGTACTGAAACCGAAAAAATAACTCTGAAACTTTGCATGACTCCAGCTCGGTTATTATTTGGCCGATTTCCGAGAGACATACCATTTTCGACTCGTATAAAGCACGACTGTCGATTGGCATTCTATACTGGAGTTTCTGAAATTTTGACATTTTTGACAAAAATGTGATGTAACCCCTTATCATTTTTATCAGAGTCGGGTCGAGCCGAAAAAATGTAAAAAAATGGACTAGTTCTGAACTTCAGCTGACTACAACTTTTGTATTTTTTATCTGATGTATAGATTTTATACCTCTTTATAAGCGTATGGATTCGGAGTTTCGATCCTTATTCACAGGTTTTCCCTGCTTCAAGAACTTTTCAAAATATTGTACTGAAACCGAAAAAATAACTCTGAAACTTTGCATGACTCAAGCTCGGTTATTATTTGGCCGATTTCTGAGAGACATACCATTTTCGACTCGTATAAAGCACGACTGTCGATTGGCATTCTATACTGGAGTTTCTGAAATTTTGACATTTTTGACAAAAATGTGATGTAACCGCTTATCATTTTTATCAAAGTCGGGTCGAGCCGAAAAATGTAAAAAAATGGACTAGTTCTGAACTTCAGCTGACTACAACTTTTGTATTTTTTATCTGATGTATAGATTTTATACCTCTTTATAAGCGTATGGATTCGGAGTTTCGATCCTTATTCACAGGTTTTCCCTGCTTCAAGAACTTTTCTAAATATTGTACTGAAACCGAAAAAATAACTCTGAAACTTTGCATGACTCCAGCTCGGTTATTATTTGGCCGATTTCCGAGAGACATACCATTTTCGACTCGTATAAAGCACGACTGTCGATTGGCATTCTATGCTGGAGTTTCTAAAATTTTTCCATTTTTGACAAAAATGTGATGTAACCCCTTATCATTTTTGTCAAAGTCGGGTGGAGCCGAAAAAATGTAAAAAAATGGACTAGTTCTGAACTTCAGCTGACTACAACTTTTGTATTTTTTATCTGATGTATAGATTTTATACCTCTTTATAAGCGTATGGATTCGGAGTTTCGATCCTTATTCACAGGTTTTCCCTGCTTCAAGAACTTTTCAAAATATTGTACTGAAACCGAAAAAATAACTCTGAAACTTTGCATGACTCCAGCTCGGTTATTATTTGGCCGATTTCCGAGAGACATACCATTTTCGACTCGTATAAAGCACGACTGTCGATTGGCAATCTATACTGGAGTTTCTGAAATTTTGACATTTTTGACAAAAATGTGATGTAACCGCTTATCATTTTTATCAAAGTCGGGTCGAGCCGAAAAAATGTAAAAAAATGGAATAGTTCTGAACTTCACTGACTACAACTTTTGTATTTTTTATCCGATGTATAGATTTTATACCTCTTTATAAGCGAATGGATTCGGAGTTTCGATCCTTATTCACAGGTTTTCCCTGCTTCAAGAACTTTTCTAAATATTGCACTGAAACCGAAAAAATAACTCTGAAACTTTGCATGACTCCAGCTCGGTTATTCTTTGGCCGATTTCCGAGAGATATACCATTTTCGACTCGTATAAAGCGCGACTATCGATTGGCATTCTATACTAGAGTTTCTGAAATTTTGACATTTTTGACAAAAATGTGATGTAACCCCATATTATTTTTGTCAAAGTCGGATCGAGCCGAAAAAATGTAAAAAAATGGACTAGTTCTGAACTTCAGCTGACTACAACTTTTGTATTTTTTATCCGATATATAGATATTATACCTCTTTATAAGCGTATGGATTCGGAGTTTCGATCCTTATTCACAGATTTTCCCTGCTTTAAGAACTTTTCTAAATATTGTACTGAAACCGAAAAAATAACTCTGAAACTTTGCATGACTCCAACTCGGTTATTATTTGGCCGATTTCCGAGAGACATACCATTTTCGACTCTTATAAAGCACGACTGTCGATTGGCATTCTATACTGGAGTTTGAAAAATCTTGCCATTTATGATAAAAGTCTCTAGTCTCTAGTATCAATAGCGCTCAAAAAATAGAATTAGTAAAATCACAATATATTCAGATCCAATTTGCACGCCCTAGTGGGCGTATCGGGAAAATCTTGACACTTTATCTAACTGTCGATTGGCATTCTATACTGGAGTTTGAAAAATCTTGCCATTTATGATAAAAGTCTCTAGTCTCTAGTATCAATAGCGCTCAAAAAATAGAATTAGTAAAATCACAATATATTCAGATCCAATTTGCCACGCCCCTAGTGGGCGTATCGGGAAAATCTTGACACTTTATCTAACTGTCGATTGGCATTCTTTACTGGAGTTTGAAAAATCTTGCCATTTATGATAAAAGTCTCTAGTCTCTAGTATCAATAGCGCTCAAAAAATAGAATTAGTAAAATCACAATATATTCAGATCCAATTTGCCACGCCCCTAGTGGGCGTATCGGGAAAATCTTGACACTTTATCTAACAAGAGTATACACGAGTTTATATTCCAAATCTCAAGTCCCTAGCTTCAATAGCATGGAAATTGATTGCGTTCGTACAAATAGACGGACAGGCGGACGGACGGACAGCATGACAAAACCAATATATGTACATACTTATTTCACTTCGTGCAAAAGTATAAAAAAAAAGATTAACAATAACTTAAACATTTGCTGAGATGTAAGAAATGTAAATTCTATCAGACTTGCCTGGTCACCACTTTATGTGCATAGCGTTACAAGACTTCAATTCGGATTCTTCTGCGGAAGATACCACTGATTGATTTTATGCAACTGCTGATGTATTCACGACCGCCTTACACACATGCACATGACCATCATATATATGAACATATGTTTGTATTTTGGCGCAATGCAAATCGAATTACGTAATTTGTGGCCTGATGACCAATGTTTAAGCCACAATGAGCTACCGCCGAAGAACCAACGGAAGGGACGTTTGACATTGCTTTGCCAGGTGATAAAAAAAAAGAAGAAACGAAAAAAAAAATATTAAAATGTGTAGACGAGCTTACAATGATGGCAAAATGAGCTGGGCGTAAATTGCCGCAACACAAACAACAAAAGCAACAATAACAACAAAAACTGACATTGCGGGGATCACACTGACTGTTGCACTGGACGCCATGTCTATGGCTGCTTAGCCATCACTGAACAAACGCAATCATGGCTGTGTGCCTGTGTGTGTATGTGTGGGTGTAGGTTGGCCGTTTGCATGGGCGACTGGCTTCCGTTTCCTGTTTCGTTGCGCTTTCAACTCAACTCGAATCCTGTTTGCCGTTTAATTAGAGACACGCACACAACAGAAGAGCAGCCTCCTTCCGTTACGTGCACTCACGTATGTATGTATATAACTATGTGTGTGTGTGAGTAGATATATGTATATGTAGATGTGAGTGTGGGAGAGTGCTGGTGAGTATAGATTGTGATTGTGAGCGTATAACGATGTGGTAGGTAATCAGAAACTGCTTTTAATTATTCAAGGTTCCATTCTGATGAATGAAGACAACAACAACGATAACAGCAGCAGAAACGCCAAACTGCGCAATAAAAGCAACAGCATCTGCATGCCGTTAAAGAAACTGCCTGCCATCGTTGGTGCTTGGCATTAAAACAACAATAACAACAACACCAACTACTCTTACAACAACAATACCTACTGCTACAAGAACAACAGAAGGTTAAAGCGAAAAGGATTAAATTCACAGCTAACAACTACGTCACGTTGGTGGCATGAATATCAGCCGTGCGGTCGGTCAGTATATACAATCGGCAGATATATGGATATATATATATATATATATATATATATATATATATATATATATATATATATATATATATATATATATATCGGTCAGCACAGTCTTAATTCTTGCCCGAGCCAAACTCTGACTTTAAAGCGTAATTTTTTTCGTACTACATATGTATGTACACATACATATATAGCAGCACTTCCCAGCGGCTACCATTATCATTCAGTCGGAGCCAACTCAAATCCAATTAATCCAGCTGCAGCATTATTTTGTGACTGTAGCGCGATCGCTCGCAATTCAATGGACTTGGGCCTTGTCCATGAGCTAATCAATCTTTGCCTCGAATCGAGTACTGCAGCTGCTGCTGTGTGCGGATCGCCATCGCCGTCGCCCATATGCCCGTGTCCTTTCGTGCATATGTAAATG
This sequence comes from Drosophila mercatorum, assembly GCA_961210405.1. NCBI lineage: Eukaryota > Metazoa > Arthropoda > Insecta > Diptera > Drosophilidae > Drosophila > Drosophila mercatorum. Next base: position 24,958,782 of record CAUIUS010000001.1, on the reverse strand, counting down.
CCTGTGCACACACACTCACACGCTCACGTACATCCCCATCCCCACAGCTTGCTGTGCGGCAGACCAATAAGTCAACGCCTATGGCATAGCAGCGGTAATGCAACATGAATGCAGTCGACAGTCGACTGTCAGCAATGGGGCTGCCCTTTGACATGGGCGGCGAAAGACAAATACACGCAGAGTTCGCGACGTGCAGACCGCTAACCACTAACTCTTTAACTCTCATACTTTCTCTCTCTCTCCCCCTCTTTCTCTCAGTCGCCTGCTCACGCACTAAAGTGCTGAGAGAATAATAAAAAAAGAACGTAGCAGCCGACTGCTTAATACTCGCCACGGCCAATGATAATCTATTTCCAAGTTGTGGTCGATAGCAGGAGCAATCCTGTCGAATATACGAATACAAGCAATATGCGAGAGTATTTCGTCAGTGTAGAAAGCCAATATGCTCGCTTCCCTTTATGTACCAGCAGCAAAAGTATTCTGCCATTGCTGTTAAGCAGCGAATGTTATGTTTTAGTCGGTGTTTCTGGCAACTCGTTCTTTTTGCAGGCACACGCACTTTTGGTCAGTTAGCGGGCAGTTATCGGGGCCAGCAGAGGCGACCCAATTTTTAAAATTAGTATTTTGGAAGGCCCAGCGTGGTCGCTGGGCGGGCACGCTCGGGCAGGCTCGTCAGCTTTTGTTGTTAATTCTATTTACTCAAAATGTCCAACTCTTCTTGGCGGCGTTTGGCAACGTAAATATTTGTCGTATTAATGAATGCATGGGTAAATGTGTTTACCTTTAGCTGAGACCAGGCCACAGGCAGCGACTCGGACGATGACGATGGCAAAGAAGTGGGCAAAGAAGTGGAACTGGCTGTGGCTGTAGCTGTGGCTATTAAGCTGAGGTTCAGGCTGCCATTAATGTTTCAGGAGGCCGGACACTGAGAGGCGATGCTAAAAAATCGATAGGCTGGCATTTTAGCCGATTAAAGCTCTAAAATCGCAATGAAAGCGCAATGTACGCAGCGCAGTAAGTCGGCGGTCGGGAGATCGATTCATTAGTGGCCATAAGTGAGTGGCATAGGTAATTCGGGTATTAGTCGGCCACGGCCAGGCCAGGCCGGGCCAGGCCAAGCCAAGCCAGGGCCAGCTGGATGGCTGGAGCAGAAAACAGCAATGAAAAGGGAAAGCTACGGCGATTGTAATATCCACTTCCACAGAAGCAGCTGCGTATGAATAACTTTTGCAGAGCTCATTGACCGTAAATTACTGCCGCGAATTTTTGTACACATGAATTTCCACTTAAATCCAATGAAAATGTTGAAACAAATGGCGAGCGAGTGCGCGAAGGAGGGATAAAGGAGTAGAAAGCACAGCAAACTGTTTTAAAATGTAAATTTCGTTTGCAAGCCGGCATTAAGGCCAATAAACAGCGTAAATGTGCGCCATTTTATACGAGTAAATGCGGAACGCTGCTCCGCAAAGCGAAAGGCAACAACAAAGAGTCTCCGCAAGATGATGCATGGAGTATGGGGCTCCAAGGAGAAGGGGGAGCATGAGAACGAGGGAAGCCAAAGATGGATGGGAGGATGGAGAGCGCACAGCCAACAGCCAGCAGTCAGCAGCAAGAGGAAGAGCCAGCTGGATCCGCTGGCACTCGTCTTATTCAAGGCATTAACTTAAATTGAATTAAAAACAAATTAATTAGATCCGCCATAAAATTGAGCGAAATGAGAGTTGCATAAATAAATATGAATTGTGCCTTCGCCTGGCAAATGGCCTGTCCCCCCGCAGGACGTCCAGCCCTCGCCTACGAAACCTTATGCCAAACTACTGACGCCTATTTATCTATGTTCAGGCGAAGGCCTCGAGTCTGTCAAGTGGGGCGAGCATTAACTTCATTCTAATTAGCCGAGTAATTTGGCGGCTTTCAACGCACCTGCGACATGGCCACGTCTTTGGCATCAATCATATGTTCGTGACGCAGGCACAAGTCCGGCCCAATCATCGGCTGTGAAGGCAGGCCGAGGCGAGCTGTCGAGCAAATATTTCACGCAGCATGGCTGAATGAATGCGGCCCTGGACACACATATGTCAGGTTATTGAAGCATCATCATAGAACAATCAGTGGCTCATGAGCAGTCCGACACGACGGCACGACAGCCAGTGGTACAATAGGCATAATCCAAAAGTAATTCCACTAATAGGATTCATAAAAAGGATAACACGCAATAAATAATGGCAGGAAAATTTTCATTATTGAAAATGCTCGGCACGTACGTATTCAATTACTTGTTGAACTTACCGCTCAGAGCGCCATTCCCATTCCCTCTCACATTCCCTCTCCCATTCGCAGTCGCAAGGTCCCCATACATATATCTGTGCCCATCCGCATCCTTGCCACGCATACACACATATATATGTGTCCCTTGCGTTGGCAATGGCCGTGGCCCCGGCGCTTCAGATTGTGATTGCGAACGAAAATCATATTTTCTGTTATTGTGGCAAAATGAGATTATTAAATGGGTTTTGGGTAAAACCCAATAAGACGCCGCAAGCAGCGGAGCGGAGTGCTGAGAGCCCAAAGGCGAGCAGACGGCAAAAAGTAAACATTGCCACTGAGACAACTGTCTGTATGTCTCTCTCTCTCTCTCTGTGTGAAAGCGTAATGGGTTGTGCGGCCATCCGTGGAGTGGGCGCGTACGTGACGTGTATACATTGGTCTGCAATACGCCGACCTCCAGCCGCAAGTGGAGACAGCCGCACAGCTAGACAGCCGACGCGTCGGCTGCCTGTCACCCGGGAGCTGGAGCTGGAGCTGTATCAATGATGACTTTTCAAGCTTCATTTGTGACCCCCGCCATCCGGCGCTTAGTCGCCCAGCACTCTCCATACGTTCTCAGGAAGCCAGCTGCACTACAATGGCAACAGTTGTCGACGTTCAGCCTAAGCCAGCCCAGCTCGTCTGCAGCAATTTGTAGACATTTACTGGCGCCCCAGCATACGTATCTGTTGCTCCTACTTATCTAATATCTATATCCATGGCGATTCCATACTCTGCAAGGAATAAAAACTTGCCATCAGTAGTCGGTAATCGGAAGTAACCGACTAAAGAATATGCTCGAACAACGCGGACAACTCGGCTGATGTTGGTTGTGTAGGATTAGTCGTACGGCACAATAAAAGCATAATACTCTTTTAGCCATTGTCAATAAGTTCAGGGTATACAAATAAAAGAAAAACTTTAAAGCACAGCCAGCACGTGTTGTTTGCTTCTCAATTGTGGCATGATTATGTCTGTTGCCTCGCCTTGCCCTGCCGTGCCGTGCCGGCAGCACTTAGCGGCGACAGTGCAAGACTCCCTCTTGCGGCACATTCAATAAATATTTAAGTCTGAGTCGGATTGGATACGAGGCTGGGCGCAATTGACCTGCCCGAGCGGGACGTGCGTTTGCCACATGTCAACCGTCGGACGTCAAACAAGTTAGATTGCTGCAGTCGAACGGCCTCCGCCCGACCTGTGGCCAGGTGTATGCGAAAAAAGAAAGCTTCAGCCGAACTGATTCAACACACACTCCAATAACTTCGGGAAATAGGAGCTAAAGTGCAAAGTCGTTATAATCGATTCCACTGAACCGACGAGCATCCATCCGTTTGGCAACAAGACCTAATATCCTTCATTTCGCCAGCGGCAATTGGCTTCACTAGCCTCGCGCAGCCTGGCCCACTCCACTCTCCACTCTCCGCTCCCACTCCGGTACTGTTAATTGCGTCTCCCATCGGGGCAGAGTCAGTCTCCGCATCGAAGCCCAAAGAAACTTACAAATTACACTTCAATTGTTGGGCGACAAGCAAACAAAAAAGAGCGCAAAGAGCGAGCGCTGCAAGTTGCCAAAGGATAAGGGAATAAGCACAATTTTAAGCACTGTCACAGAGCGGGGCACAGCGGGGCGGAGCAGAGCGCAGCTTATGCAAATTATTTTGCAATGAGCAGGCGACGAACATGACTTTGAGTGTGCGAATGCGAGATGCGGAATGCGAGAAGCGAAAAGCGAAATGCGAAATGCTAAATGGATGCTGCTGCTAGTGGTGCTGATGGTGATGGTGATGTTGATGTTGCCGCCGCAATTGCAGTGTAAGTTGGTGGCGCCGAAAATTAAAATTCAAACAACGACAACGTGGCGTATGGGCAACATTTGCATTTCCGAGCTTCACCTTTGCAGTGACTTTTGTCACACCTGCGGTGCGGCAGTTGCTGCTGGTGGCAGTGTGTGTGCGCAGCGCGCTGCCTGGCTACAACAAATACAAGCTGCTGATTACAAACGAAAATTGAAAATCTTAAGCACTGCCTTATTGAAATGGCACAGGCAGGCAGCCAGCAGCTGGCAGGACCACGAACAGGCGGCTCAATCAGAGAGCGAAACTTTATTTCCAGCAGCTGTTCAGGCCGTTCAGGCGATTCTGGATTGTTCAGATTGTAACTGTAAGCCAAAAGCCGTAAGCCACGTGTGTTTTCATTTAAAATCAACTGGCAATGTTTTATTTTGTTTTTGTCCTTCCGCCAACTCAAGTCGGTTGACTCTGATATTATTGTTGTTGATACTGATTTTACTTTTACTGCCCTGAGAGCCGGATTTGTGTCTGCCCCGTTTTGAGTTTGCCTAGCGCAGATAAAGTCTAAATTATCTAAACTCAAACTGATTCTGTTGTCGTGCATATTAATGAGATGGCGAGATCAAAAGGCGCCGGCACGACTGCACTAGAGCCAGCGCGAAAAGCAATAAAGTCGCGGTTAAATTAAATTGTGTAAATGTATCGATAAAGCTTTATGCACCCAGCCAGTCAGTCAGGCAGTCGGCAGCCAGGCAAGACGCCGACCACGACACAGAGCCTTCGGTGGGGCTGCTCTCGTCTGCGCGACATCTTGCGGTTTATTGAAATTGAAGTCGAATGTCGCAGTGAAGTACAGTTGTTACAGCAATTAGGATTTCTATATATTCATGATTATATTTTGATGGCCCACTATTAAAACTTAAGCTAAGCATAGTGCAGTGGGTCGAAGGAGTCGAGCCCACATATCTCTCCCAAGCAAATCAGAGGTATTTAGTAACCAGAGTCAGAGAAAAACTATAATATAATGGAAACTTCGAATAAAAGTCCAAGTCCAACCCACTAAGCGTGGGTGCGTCCTCGTCATATCGTTGATGCATGATGCATATGAGTGGGGGACACAAGTGATGGCAATGCTGGCCGCAAAACGTATTAACATGTCGGCTGCAGGAGTAGTCATGCAAAGCGCTGTTAGGAAACGAGCGACAGGACACGGGCGACCTTCAAAGACAAATGCTGAAATAAAGAAGACCAGGAGGCTGTCAGAAGGACAGCAGCATGTAAAAGAAAACCGCCGCAGTGAGACAAACAGACAAAACAAATAAGCCAAGCATAAAAGTTTATATTGCGGTCGATGATTTACTTCTGCACAGTGGCAGGCACGATGCGAGCGACAAAGTCGACAGCGGGAGTGCGCAGGACACAGGATACAGGACAGAGGACAGGGGACAGAGGGAGAAAGGCATTGCGGTTGCCAGCGACTCGACCTCGTTCAGACAGGGGCAAAGGGTCAGGCTCTCGGCTGTGGCACAGCTGCAGCAGCACCATTCAAAAATTTTGACATTTTGCGCTGCCGCACGGAAGGTCCATGTGGCTAGGCTGTGTCTGCGACGGCTCCTGATGTTGATGCGTGTTTACACAGGCCGCACCACAACGCACCACCTTGGCTGGCAATAGCGGTGGCGGTGGTGGTTGCAACATTGCTTCCCGCCTGTAGATATTCCGAAACCCATTTAGTTAATGGATATAATAAATTTTTCTACAAATTGAAACTCGTAATTTCCATTGTTCTCGCGACGTTGTGCGTCTTCTGCCTTCGTGCTTACATACAGTCGTCGTAGGGCGTCTAGAGGATGCTGGGTGAAGCGGCTTCGTCGTTTGCCAAATTTTAGTTGCGCCACAGCTCTCAAGACTCAGGACCGAGACTCAGACACAGGCGGGACAGTGCACCGGTCTTCAGGCCGAGAGTATAACTAGTTTTAATTACGTTAAGCATTTTGGCCTTGTGGCTTGCGCCTCACCCAGACCCAGGCGCCTTGCGAAGTGTTTCGCCATCAAAATATGCTAGACACATTGACAGTTTTGGCCCCTCCGATAGAGATATCGGCGAGTAATCCTTGTTTATCCCACCAACAGGGAGAGAGAGGGAACTAAAATAAATGCAATCTATGAAATTTGAAAGCAATAAATAAATAAGTGAATAATTTCCGAATTATACCCTCGCCAGCTGGTGGTTTGACCGCATGCAGTGAGATCTCCTTGAGTAGTAGCAAGTGGGACACCACGAGTATAGATAAAGATATTAGGAAGAGTCGGGCCGGGCCGGGAAGAGAAATCTTTTCATGCGCTTGGGCTGGACGATGTCGTAATTTAGCCTCGCTCCTCTATTGTGCGGACAAAATAAGTCAAGTCGAAGCTCGTAATAAGTGACGGCAGAAGTAATGCGACGGTATTCGGGCATCAGGCATTCAACAACTTATGCGCTCTACTGATATATGTGGCACACACAGCCATCCTTCTGCCTGCTGGGGTCGTCGATGAGAGGACTCCCCTCAGGGGAGTGGGGGGTGGGGAGTTTGTGCGGATAAGAGGTGAGCAGGAAAATTTGTTTGTGCTCGCCGTCCCTGGCAGTGCTTGGCTTAATGTCTGCTATCATAAATTTTATGCTGGTGATGTTTAATTTGGCAACTGTAACTCATGTCGACTTAGACCTTAGCCTCGGTCTAGTCCACACACACACACATGCATAAGTATAAATATTCTTACTCCAGACCCACTGCACGAGCAGCAGCAGCAGCAACAACAACAAGAACAACGACACGTACCACTGGTAGACAAAAGATGGATTGTAATCGCTCAAGATAACAGCGAGTGGAGGCCTGGAGGTGAGCGGGCCTACCTTGCGTACCTGGGCTGGAGCAGCGCCGTAATTTCATTAGTGTCCAAACTAGGGTAATACGATGGCAGCAAGCAGCTGCCTACAAAATGGCCAAAACTTTGCCGTTTGCTCTAAGTACGTGCAAATTTTTCGACCGAAAATTAAGAAAACAACGATTTGGTAGGCTAGAGCCAGGAGTTCGGACCAAGGACCCTGGAGCAGCACACACAGGCAGCAGGCGCAGTAGGCATGGCGGGAGCCGAACCCCTGCCCAGATCAAAGCCCACTTAACATGTTTTAGACCCACTCATTCGTCTTGTGGACGGTAAACCAAAGTTGAAGATAATTTTCTTGTTGGTGGCGTCGCAAGCGCCAATTTGAATGCCATGCCCGCCCCTACCCGGCCCCAGGCTGCGCTCCAAAGGTGTTACCTGGCTCGAGCTGTGTGCGAGCGACTTCAGGCTGGGATCACACTTTAAGTGTCGGAGCAAGCTCTATTTAGTTGAATTTAATCCACGCAGGAAATTAAGGCAATTTATTATTTCTCTTTGTTGCTGCTGCCTTTGGTCAAGCGAATAATATTTCTCTACAGAAATCATAGTGTTCACGCGACATAGGCAACGCTTTAAACGCTTTAAATCTCTGTCTGCATACATACATTAACATTTATGAGTCGTTTAATAAATGATTATTTACACACTTGTTAACGCGTGCACACAGAGAGGGAAATTTGTCAGTGGAGCAGCTGCATGGATGGACAGGGGCCGACTAAAAACGCAGTTAATCCCGAAAGCCAGAAAGTCGAGCCTTGAATAGTGTGCGGCAAACAAAGGACATTATAACGATTATATTATTTACACGCTGCCTGCGCGAACGACTGACATATCTGGTGACATATAATTGTTAAATGCACAAAATAAAATGATTTAATTATAACAGACAATAAAGCAGGAGAATCACTGCAGTCGGCCGCTGCAGCGGGAGCGGCAGCGTCAATGGCAGTCGTTAATTTTAATGCCGCCATAGCACACTTTCGGGCGCTAGGTATGTCGCAGACCCACCAGAGATGCCAGCGGACAGATGCAGCCAGATCAACAGACTGCCAAACAAGCAGACAGACAAACAGCCTGCAGAGGTTAAGGGGGGGAGGACACTCGGACAGTCAACAAAAAAATAGTAGCGAAAACGGGAAAGCAAACGGCAGCGCATCGCACACAATATGTACGAATACAAAAGCCCATAACAATTGCAATTAAAACGAGCGCACAAAAATAACAATTACACTGGCCAACAAAAACACTAATAGTGCACACACAATAGTGCGTGCGTGCGTTTGCATGTGTGTGTGTGCGTGTGTGCGTGCGTGTGCCAACCAACAGCCAGTTAAATGGATCTGCAAAAATGCAAATAATTCACGCCGTCAGTCGACAAAAACAACGCTGGCAATAACAAGCTGTAAACTGTTAAACAATTGATTAACAACAATTAGCCGCTTATTAAGTTATAATAACAACGCTCCCAACAATAGGCCATAAAATAAATCTTTACTGTGACAAAAAGCCAAAGCCGACGCCAACGCCGACGCCAATGACGGCGCTGCAACGCCTATGGCATGGCATGGCGACAACTCTCCCTTTGCCAACCCCTTATCACTACCCCCGGCCAGTCTATCGGCTAGAATGCAAAGCGCATAAATTACCAACGCGTACATAAACACATCAGTGCTGCTCATTTGGCCTTTTTCCCGCTACATCGAGCCATCCAGTTTACCTAGTCTGATCAAAGCAGTGGAAGATTCACCTCCAATCTTCTATAGCTTTACCGTTAAATACACTGTCCACAGCTCCCTAGTGGACATTTAGCTTTTTCGCGCTAAAAACATTCCTCTGCTCCGCTTTCACGATAAGCAGCCGACATCACTGATAGAGAAGGAGACGGAGGGAACGAAGCGGACTGTATGGGGTCAGACAAGTGGTGGAAAAGTATACAAATTTTTGATGAAGCGTGCGAGGGGGCAGGGGCCAGGTGGTGTGGCATTAACAATTTAAATTATCGACGTCTGTCGTAGCCAATTATTCACGCATTGTGCGTAGTCTTTTTTGCGGCTAATGACACTCTTTTGCCATAACACCAAACAAGCACACGCACACATTGGAAATCGCTGCATCGCGCTCCGTGTGGCATGCCGCATGCCGCATGCCTCGTGTCCCTCGCCCCAAGCATTTAATATCAAAATGCTCAATGCAACAGCCAATTTTCGGGCGTGCACGCGCCGGAAGTTTACACTCAATCAGCATACCAGCAGCAGCACACATGGAAGCGGATGTGGAAACTCTCTATGTATGTGTGAACTAGCTCCAGCGAGGGATGATCGATAAGTCAGTGAACCTTTAATTTGATTTTCCCGACCATTTAACAGGGCAGCCAGTCGCGCTGTGGACTAGGCGCCTACCAGGGGCAGTGAAGCCTCCTTAAACAAATTCAGCATCAGAAAGCATTCAATCAGTGCTTGGACTCACCTTCGATTATGGGCCATCAGAGTAGCATGGTATCTTACAGTCGTGCACATTTCCCACATATATCTCCAGTAAACAATGGAACCCAGCTTTATTCAAATTGTGTAGCATACTTATCAGCTTAACTGCTCTTTAAAAGTCCATAGTTGCAATTTAATGCACCCATAAGAGCCTTGGCATGCAAATTTAAAAGCAACAAGCGCTGAACAACAAGTGAACTCGGCACGGGAGAACCCGACTGGACGATGCCCTGTCCACCAACACTAGTATATTTGAGTTGATAATTTTGCTTCAGCTCATTCACTCCTCTAACTTTAGAATACTCTCGCTTGAATAACTAAAAATAACAATTAAACTAGGAGTCGAGGAGTGGAGGAGTCGAGGAGTCGAGAAGTCAAGGAGCCCAGCTGAAAGTTGAGACTGGCCAACCGCCAACTGGCCGACAAATATGAAAAGTTTCTACTGCTGCTGCTACGGACAGCCAATCGGGCGATCAATATCGGAGGCTGCTTTATCTTGGGCCTGGCAAAAACGGCAAACCAACGGCTGTCCGGCCGGCTAGCCCATTGACACTCATTAAAGTCGACCTTCTCGAAAGTAATTAAAAGCGACCCTCGGGCTTAATGCATGGCAATTTTTCAACGCACAGCAAGCATAACGACATACGATGCAAATTCCATTTCTAATCTAAGGCAAAACTACAATTAACTGCGGAGAGGCAGCTTGACCGGCGAATACTCTGCTGATAATAAAGCACGTTTGCATCTCACATTGGGCACCCGCCAATGGAAGGCTTCGATTGCCAAACGAACTCGAGTATTTAGTCTGTTTCCTTGAATGATTCCTGCAGCCAACAGAACTATCTTCCAGCTGACGAACTCCTAATACGCACAGCATTGTGCAGGTTACAGTCGGACCCGCAGACAGCAGGCAGAGAGCTGCAAGCAGTTCGGTTAACGAGACTTTTAATCTGTCCAAAGGTATTTAAACTTGGCTAAGCCTCAACGCAGACTGACATTTATGGTTTTAAAGGAAGTGTCAAAATGTTTGCTGACCATGCCGACGATGGTCCAAGCACACACGCTCACCATCACCATCCCCAACGACAACGACAACCACAACAACAACAACAACAGAACGAGTGGTAATTTATTTTGCCTTCCTAAACGTCCGGATCGGGCAACAACTCGTGTGTGGGGGAGGCCAGTGGCAAAGCACAAAGGGCATACAGAACATACAGACGAGTGACCTCGAGCGCCACATTTGTCCAGCATTGGTAAATTGCCCCTCACAAAAGAAAAAAAACCAAAAACAAAAACAGAAAAAAGGTCCAAAATTCATGCGTACACATGAGCAGGGAAGCCCACACAGTTACCCGGAGACACGTAGCAGCGGCCACTGCGGAAAATTTCACATTAGGCGCTGATTTTGATACTCTGACGCCTGCCAGTGACAAGTATCGCCACCCAAAATGTAAGCGACGCCAGCAACAGCGACGACAACGACAAGGGCAATGCCACCCGTTCCAATCTCCCAATCTCGCATGCCAACAGATCCAATTCGGCCGTCCATTTTAGTTTGGTGTCTGGGAAAATATGTGGGCTTTTTTATTTTGGTAGCCAAGCAGCCGAGAGATTTAATTGACCAAGGGATCATAAACTTTTGCGCAACGATGCTGAAAACATTTGACCCTGATTTCATGAGTCAGCATCGGCATACGACGCCCAGCAGCAACTAACTCGTTCCCTTTATCCGGCTCGGGGCGAGGAAAGTGTTAAGCGGATATGCTAAACGCATCGTGACGAAAGCCTCTTCCGCATTGTGGAACATGCCATGGCCGGTGACCATCAAAGCCTCCTGGCCAACTAGCCTCATAACCTCAACTACATAGTTTCGGCCTGCAACTCAAATATTTGTTTATAGCTAATATTCTGCTTCGATCAAATGATGTCGGCGGTGCGATCTGAGTCAACTGTTTGGATACTAATATAGATTCTCTCGTAAATGTATCCCTAATATGATATATGATGGTAAGAATATGAGAATATGAGATACAAAACAGACAGATAGACATCTGTTAGTCGGACAGGTCGTCATCAGATCGGGGTCGCCGCCTCTTGCCTCCATACTCCTCCGACGTCCTCCCAAGTCTTAACGATAGACAATATGAAGTTATCGCAATGTAATCAGTTGAAAGTCTAGACTCAACTAATGCAGATCTCAATTTGTTGCTGCCCTTGGAGGAAGTGGGGGTGGCAGTTAGCTACCGCCAGCGAGCTCGTCGTAACCACAAAACCGCTAAGCGCCTACTTTAGCTGGCATAAAACGCACATAAAATGGAGTGAATGAAATCGAGCGAAATTGTAATATTGTAGCCACTCCAGAGAAGTCCTTTCAGTCGCTGTTCAGCAATTTACGGTCTTGGCGTCCACGGTCACGGTCACGGTCTAGTCTGGGCGTTAATCAGCAATCGCAGAGCCAGCCGGCCAAGTCAGAAGAAGCTCAGATACTTCGTTACTCAGAGATAACGTTTGAGCAGAAGCCAAATTTATCATTTCCATTGCATTGGAAACTTGTTTCTGCTTCGAAAGAGCCATGAAAGTGACGTAAAATATGAGTTGATTTGAGGTTAATTCAAAACGTGTATGCAGAAAGTATACGGAGATGCGCGCGTGTCCTTGATGTATCACTTCCGGTGTCTGTTAACTTATGCCATAAATACGCACAGCCATGGCCAGCAGCCAGCAGAACTCGCGCCAAGGAATGGCGTTGGCATCGCCACCGCCCGACGGGGCCTCAGTGGCTAAAATGACGCGGCGCTGGCCGCCATTGAAACCATTTGATGGCAACACGTCTTTCTGGTATTTTCACACGCTTGAGCATCACATTGGATTCAACATCACGTTTTAGTGAGCCCCCATACACACTGGTATAGCGGAACTGCCTAATATGCTTATGCTGGCTGGCTGTCTCCCTGGCTGTCTGGTTGGCTGGCTGGTTGGCTGGCTGGTTGGCTGGTCTTGCTGCGGCGAGAAGATAGACAACGCGCCGTCAAATTGAACCCTTTTTATACCATCAACCCATTGGACGCGGAAAAACATTAGGGTATGATGATTTTCCTCGAGTGTATGTAACAGACAGAATGATTTATACAGCAGGATCAGCTGCCGATTAGTATTAAGCCGCTATCAATCCGTTTGAAACCGATTAGTTTCTTTGCTTCCTCAAGATCAATTGACTGACCCAACAAACTCTGCTCAAGTGCATGCTTCTACGAAGAGACTCTCCTTTTTGGACCACCTCCCCTTGGCTGTTCGCCTAACAATCATCTCATATAAGCATTCGCTTACCATATCCATAGCACCAGCTAGCCACAGGGTATGCTCCATTCGGGGCATGCATCGGAGTTTCCTTGCTCTCGTGTCGCCTCAAAGTATCACCGCACACATACTCATGGCTGCCCAGATTTAAATGTGGGCGTGTCCATGGCGCCGCGTAGTCACGTCAATGCTTATATTCAACTACAATATTATTTTCTCCATTTCGGCAAACAACAAGACACACAATCTGCACACTTTACTCAGTTTATTTGGGCAAATATAATAAGCCACTTTGGAGCACCCAGTGCAGGGACCAAATCTCTCTGTCAAAAGTTTCGACTGCTAAGACCCGCTGACATCGGTGCTCGCAATATATTGCATAAAGTGAGGAGCTTACGGTACTCGCATTGCTTCATGATAACGATAACTAGTTCAAACCATTACCAACACTCTCAACAGGGCCTTCGTCGATTGTCAAATCAAGAGCTGAACATGGGTGCTATGAGAATTCATGGCTTGAAAGTCTGTGTTGTGCAACGTCTCTTGGCGTCTAAGAAACACGCCACCTTCCAGAAAGCGGAAAAGTTGTCAATAGGTCTAAGATGTTTGCGGGCCTGCCGACCAGCCAGCGACAGGATGATATGACAGTACTTAATGAGATAAACCGCAAGCCGCAATGCAACTAAAGTAATTTATACGCTTCGGCAAGGACACAGGGCTGGCTGGCTGACTGGCTGACTGGCTAGCTACGCGATGAAGTCGAGTGTAGCCGACAGCAATCCCAAACTCAATCAGCCGTGCGAAATTGTCAGAGCAAATGGATCTATGGAAGTGCAGATGTGCAGATGATGCTACCTTCTGCTGCACTCGGGCTGCAGTCGGGGAGGCTGCGGACAAAAATGTAATTAGAGCGCTTCATGGGAAACAAAGCTTTAAGTGGGCTACCCACACACACACACACACATACACACACACACACACACACACACACATATACACACACAGACACACACACACATCTCTCTATCTCTCTCTCTCTCTCTCTCTCTCTGTAGAGTGCAGATTGCGAGCACGGGATAACAGAGAACAATGATATATATAATAATAATAATTAGTACTCTTATTTTGCCCATTGTCAATAGTAATTTATGACGAACGATGCCAGCATGAATACTATGTATATATATACATATATATATATATATGAGTATATATATTGCCAGTTCAGCTTTAAATTCACGGACTTGCGGAGCTTCGGTGGGAGCTGTTAAGTTTTAAGTAATGTACTAAATGCCCGACTCGAATTGCATTCGAAGTTGAAATTGAAATTTCACCACAAATATGTATACTCGCCTCCATTTGAATGTCGGCATAACTTTTATCATAAATTTCACAAGCTCGCAATAATATGGAAACATTGTCGAGTGGATATAATATGAATATATTGCGTGGCGCATACTTTCCACTCTCTGCTGTACTCCAGCCCTGGAACAGGAGGAGGGGGAGGCAGTTCAATAACGGAAGACAATGAACTTGCGGAGCGCCGTTGTAAGTGGATGTTTAAATTTTACCGAGATTTTGTTGTTGTTGTTTCGCACCCATCGACCCAGCCACAGCCCCGAGCTAAGCCAGGAGTCAGAAAGTCCCGCGGGAAGAATAATTTCAATTTTTCTGAGATTTTTGTGAAACGCCTTTGCCTCTGAATTTTGCTCAATTCCCCCTTTTCCCCATTCACCCACCCCGTGGGTAGGCTTGTGCCCAACTAACTGTGAAAGCTTAAGCAGTGTTTACGCCATCTAAATGCGAATCAGACAAAGGTCGGCTAGCCATTATGCTCAACTTATTGCGCTTTGATAGCTTCAACTGGTCGTTAAATAAATTTCCAGGTTGTGTCTGTCAAATCATCAGACTGTGGGCTGTAGGCTGTGGGCAATTAGCTTAGCACTCTGCCCTGTCCTGCCCTGCGCTGTCCGGCCACCTGTCGAAGCAGTCGAAATCAAAAGTGTCATCAGGTGCAGCTGCATTCTGTGCACCACCAACAGATAGCTCCGCCCCGCTGCTCAGCTGAGGCTAATGTCGTATGAATAGTTAATGACTTACACACACGGCTGTCACGCCCTTAGCTGCTGGCTGTCTTGCCCATATGCTCGCATCGCATTGTAGCTTAAGTTCACGACTGCATTTGCTTTTGTTTATCCACTGGACCCGGACTGAGACCTGTGGACAAAGCCGGCCCAGGCCAGTATGTTACTGATTGCTACTTGCTCAAGGACCCTGCAAGAGGTGGCTGGCTCGTCCAGAGGCTGTCTCCGTCATGAGCATTAACAATGCAGGACGCCCGACCATCGCCAGGCCGGAGCTATGCTGTAAAATGTTGCCCTGCAGTTTATGCAAAGTTGCTGATAGCAATTTGCAAATTTAATGGCGTGAACAAATTCAATCAATGTATGCAAACAATGACACCAGCTTCAGCGATGGCCAAAACTCCGTCCGTCGCTCCGTCCTCGGCCAGTACATAGGCAGTTAGCCAATGGCCCATGGCAGCTGAAGTCGCCTGCATGCAGTCGCTAGCTGTTGCCAGCAAATGCATTTTAGCTAAAACTGTGCAAGGCAACAATAATCAATGTTTTGGCATCGTCTATTGTCGATAAGTAATATGTCTGCTGTCGGCTGTCTGCTGTCGACTGCTATCTAGAGGCAGCCAGCTGCCCGGCCCGGGCCCGGTGTGTTGCCATAATTGTTTACCTTTGCGAACTGCTGATGTTCTTGGCAGTGCCACGTATTTGTGCGGGAAACCTTACAGGTGTGTCTGCCTGTCTGCCTGTCCGTCTGTCTGCCTGTGGCTGACCACAAGAGCTTTGCTCTGCCATTTTCTTTCGAATCAACTGTGTATATATTGTTAATTGTTCCCACTGACTGTGTGCTGTGTACATATGTTGGCCTAAATAGATTCAAATTGCTTATATGCAAATGTGAGTCACGAGGCAGCTGCCCAGGACTCATTAAGTAGTTCTGGGTACTTGTGGGTCCCTCTGTCCGCCTGATCGTGCACTCTTCAAGGCCCTCTGTCAAACATCAGTACAGATTCCTTCTTGGGCTTCATAATAAAATGCTCATTTAGAGGGAGCTGCGGGAACATATTTCCGAGCAGTCAGGGCCTGTGCCTAGTGAGAAATGCTCTGCCATTTTTATGGTGTTTTATTCCCGCAAAAAGTGCCCATATACAAATTTGTCTTTGTAAGCGGATATAATGACAACTTAACCTAAAAACTTGGCCAAGACTTGCCGTTGCCGAAAACTAGCAAGGAAAAGTGAGGAAAATCCTTTGTAAATTATTACGGAAAGCAGGCTGCAAATTAATGATAACGACAGCGCACCACACAGAAGGCATCCGACGGCCAACGAGTCACACACACACACCCACACACACACCCACACACACACATACACACGCATTCCAAGGATGCTACTTTGCTGGGACTGTGAAAGTTTATGGCGAAGCGGGCCCACGAAAAAATTAGTAAGTAGAACCGTCAGACAACAATGGACTCGTCTGTGTACACAACCGTACGTGACTCTAGAAACGGTTCCGTAAGCCCGCCGACACAATCACGAAGTGTGGGCTTTCGCCCGGAACGTGATTGCGCGCCACGCCCGAGGTGCTTAGAGAATATCGCGCTGATATTTCAGCAGAACTATCTTCTGCTCTCTTTTCAAAACTTTGTCGAAATCGAAATGAAAATGGAAATGTGAACTTGTCTCTTTTCCAGAGGCGAGGCGATGCAATATAAGCAGCTGTAATGAACCAGTGAGTGTGCATGCAAGCCAGTGTGCTCGCATGTGTATTTAAATGTACGCACATGCATGTTAGCATGTTCGTATGCATGCATGTATGCATGTTCGCATGTAAGCGGAAACTAACACTTCGGTCGCTAGGTGCAAGTTTGTGGCTCGCTGTTGCCACTGCCGCAGACTGGTTCAGGTGCGCGTTATTTATGACCAGGAGTTTTTCATTTGACTATCGGATCGCCGTGAAACTTATGAGGTAAATATTTACGCTGCCTCTTGGACCATGACACCACACATTGCATTGCATTGAGAGTCACACATGAGCAGGTTTTCGATGTCACCTAATTAGCAATGTTCCAAAAGTGCTCCTGACGAAAGAGAAACAATATTCTGGTCTGGGACAGTTCACTCAATTTGCTTCAAATTAAAAAATGTGTGTTTCAAAATTCGTCGTTTATAACGTGCTACTACTTGAGTTTCACTTACAGTTATTGGCATGCCAGCCGGCCGGTGGCGGTGAGTCGTTGGAGAACTGCAGCACAGCCTATGGCTCCCAGCCGTACCATGACAAGTGTTACGCCCATAAGCAGAGCACGACCAAGATCTCTGACGTCATTAGTGTGAAGGCCGTGGTAACTGATGCCCATGTAGAGCCCGCCCCGAAGGTGCGCCACCGGACTGTGAGTGATACGACCAACTCGAGCACCGAGGAAGTGAATGAGGATGACTTTCAGTTTCTGATAACGGGTGGCTACCGCCCCCAAGTCAACGATTTGGTGAAGTTTGTTGTCTCGTTGCGAACAGCTAATCAGCGCAAGTTCTTTGGGGACAACCACTTCTGCGGGGGCTGCATTATTGGGAAGCGGGTCATTTTGTCCGCGGCTCACTGCTTGATAATGGAGTAAGTACGATCCCCATGGAAAAAACGTTAATTCCTCGGAAAATCTATATTCAACGCTTATCGAATGGGCAGAGCCATTCGTAGAGACGGTGAACGAAGGTCCGCCGGATCCTAGTTCGAAAACTTCCAGCTACGATTACTTTACTAGCTATACTAGCTCATACTACATGAATTATCTATTTGAACTTAGCAAGGGCGTTTCGACTAACCCCAATCACATAAGAATCGTTGCCGGAACGCCGCGGCGGCTGCACAAAACGTCAAAATCGGTAGAAGCGAGAGTATCAGAAGTCAAACCACATCCCAAATACAGCCCCAAGACACTAGTGAACGACATCGCTCTCATAATTCTTACAGATCCGTTGAAAACAGACGGAGCTAATATCGATGTTATACCCATTGCGAACCGTAAGCCGAAAGCCGGATCGATGTGCACAGTGGTTGGGTGGGGCACAGTTATTCAGGTAAAATAATATAATTTATATACTATATAACAGATAACGGGGGAGTGGGCTCTAGGGGAAGCTAGGTCGGCTACAGATCGGCAACTGATCGAGATGATATTGCGGAGTCACTTCAGTCCACATCCCAATAAGTAGGCTCTAGGCATGAATTCCTATCGTATTAGTAATGCAGTCCCTATTTCAATTCACGCTTCTAGTACGGCCCAATGCCCGACGAAGTGCTCAACGCCGACGTCTACATTCACCCGCATTCCGTTTGCAGCAAAAACAGGCTTTTCTCGAAGGGAATGCTGTGCGCCTCAGACACAAGTAACTACGAAGTAGACAGCTGTCAAGGGGACTCGGGTGGCCCGATGTTTTGCAGTGGTCAAGTGGCAGGCGTCGTCTCCTTTGGCAAAGGCTGCGGGAGGAGGAACTCGTTCGGAGTGTACTCCGACGTCTACTACTACTCCAATTGGATACACGAGAACAGGGCCACCCACCATGAATCGAATGGCCTGCTGATCACGCTGGAAATAGCAGCAGCTTTGCACCTCGTTCGAGTATAGTACTTTTAGCACTTGTACCTAAATGCGGCTCAAGCGGCCTGTGGATGTCCCTTCCATTCCCCTCTGACGCAACAAGTGCGCGGCTTGCGGCTTGCGGCTGGCATGCTGCATATGACAAGCCAGAATCGAGTGAAATCGTGGTTTTGAAGTCTTCGGGGAATCCCAAAACCAGCGCCAAAATGCGGTGACCAGCAGGCTCACTCACTCGCATTTCCCACCCACACGGCCATCAGCCACGCGAACTCATTTTAGACAAGAGTTTATGGTTTATGAATGGCTGCATGTGCTGCGTGTGACAGCCACTGTCACAGCCCGAGAGGAGGGAGCGGCGCATTGTCTCTCAATCATTTACGTTGTAAATAAGTTTTATTCATTGATCAGAGAGAGAGAGAGAGAGAGAAATGTTTTACGGATTAAATTATGATTTATTAAACTAGCTCAATAGATGATTTATGATTTATTAAACTAGCTCAATAGAGTTCATCAGCTCAGCGCGTTTTCATTGCTCCGATGTATGATGACGAATACGGATCGGATCGGATAACCTATAGAAGACGGCAGTGCCTTGTGCTCGTGCTCTCACTTTTTTATCAATGCAGGTCAACTAGCATGGCATGGGCGGATCGGCTTTGTTGTTCCACAGATCTGTGTGAAGAGAGTGAGAGCCGAGAGGAGGGAAGGTCTCTCGGTCTCTCATTCGACAAATCTGCAAAAATCAGTGCGGAAACATGTTGATTGAATATCCAAAATCCAATTAGTAACCACATATGCAGGCACAGACACACATACGCAAGCAATCACAAATACAATTAGAGAAGGCAACAATAACAAGGAGTGAAACCGTTCGCTTCATTCTGCCGTTATACAAGTCACGCACACAGTCCATCACATCCACATTCACAGACTATGAAGCAACCACACACCCACACTTACAGTCACCCCCCACCCACACAGACTACAATCAGTTTGTCATTTCATATGCGCATTGTCTGCCATTCAAGAGTTCATAATGAATTTAATCGCGTATGTTTATTGCTCACTTTTAAAGGGACGCACACCTACAAGCACGACCTGTCCGTATGTGTGTGGGTGTGTGTGTGCGTCCTGAGAAAACATTCCCACAAGTTGTTTTGTAACAACCATCATGGGCATACACACACGCAACACAGCCACAATGTAGTCAACACAGTTTATCATTTCGCCACGCTGCTTGTTTGCCAAGTGTTGGGTCGTCAATGTTCCTTTTGCATATTGATTTATCGTTGTTGTCACTGCCTGCTCTGGCGCTCTAGGCCAACAAGGATGTTGTTTTGGCTTGGCTGGGCCTGGTTCCGTTTCGGTTCGTGCCTGCCTGCCGCCTGCCGCCTGCCCACCTGATTCGCATTTCGTGCCGAGCCAGCACAGCAAATTGTTTGCATATATTAGACACATGCCCCAAATTGCATTTCAAATGAACTTCATTTGAAAGTAATTGCAGCTGAGCTCCACTGTCACTGGCGTCAATGATTGCCAATGAAATACGCATACAAATGCAACTGAATTCAAATCTATTTGACTCCCTCTTAATTGACCAATTACGATATAACGAATAACAATTAATTACACCAGCGGGTGTGACTCAAAGTATCTGTATATTTGTATCTGTATATGTTTCCGTATCCGTATCTGTATCCGTATCTGTATCTGTGTATCTGTTTATCTGTATCTGAATCTGTATATGTATCTTTACCTGTATCTGAATCTGAATCTGAATTTGTATCTGTATCTGTATCTGTATCTGTATCTGTATCTGTATCTGTATCTGTATCTGTATCTGTATCTGTATCTGTATCTGTATCTGTATCTGTATCTGTATCTGTATCTGTATCTGTATCTGTATCTGTATCTGTATCTGTATCTGTATCTGTATCTGTATCTGTATCTGTATCTGTATCTGTATCTGTATCTGTATCTGTATCTGTATCTGTATCTGTATCTGTATCTGTATCTGTATCTGTATCTGTATCTGTATCTGTATCTGTATCTGTATCTGTATCTGTATCTGTATCTGTATCTGTATCTGTATCTGTATCTGTATCTGTATCTGTATCTGTATCTGTATCTGTATCTGTATCTGTATCTGTATCTGTATCTGTATCTGTATCTGTATCTGTATCTGTATCTGTATCTGTATCTGTATCTGTATCTGTATCTGTATCTGTATCTGTATCTGTATCTGTATCTGTATCTGTTTCTGTATCTGTTTCTGTTTCTGTATCTGTAAGTATCTGTGTATCTGCATCTGAATCTGTATGTGTGTCCTTACATATAAAGACTTGCTGTTTTGGGTATTCGTCTAACTAAGGACGACAGACAGTTAAAAGGATGACCAGCTTTTGCCCCTCACTTGTCAATGTTGGCCCTCAGACCACACACTTACACTCACACACACTCACACTCCCACACAGACAGACAGACACCGACATACGCAGACATCCTGACCAAATCGCCAGCTAAGCTTCAACTTCAACACATCGCGGGTCAGGCCTAGACCAAAATCGCTATCAATTTGCGTTTGTAAATACATTTTAATGGCATTTCAAAGTAAAACTGAGTTGACTCCGGGCCGGGTCTCTGGCGCCTCTCATCGTCCGTCCACTCACTCCACCAACATATCCCGTAATCAATTTGAAAATTTGAACGTGGTTACTGTTGCTGTTGTGTTTGTTGTTGTCTGTGTTGGCAGTGCGATGTGCGAATGGAGCTGCCTGCCGCTTAGCAATCGCGTTTTAGCGGGAAGTGGCAGGGTGGACTGGGAAGTGGGAAGAGGGAAAAGGGAAGAGGGTGGGGCAGCGGAGTGACACCGGAAATTCAAACTACTTCCTGTTTGTAGCTGGTATTCGTTAGCCGCGTTTCATTTGAACTCCAGTTTGGTTTGACTTGATGGATGGCTTCGGCGCCGATTTGATTTGTTTTCATTGTAACAAGCCTTTTATTAGCCAGGCTCTCTCATCTCCCCTCTGTGGCGCTCTGGCGTCCTAGCTCCTCCCGCCTGGCTGCCCTGCTGCCTGACACATCACTAGCACCAGCCTCTGACCCCAGAGCCATCCCATTATCGGCCTTGGCGCGGAATTTCGGCGAGCTCGCCTGTTATTGCCCTTATTGTTGCCGCCGCCTCGCACAGTGGGATTCTCGCTCACTTCTGCGGCGAGGCTGCTTACGAGAGGCGCAAATTACTAAATATCGGTTCTCATGCATATTGAATAGGTTTTCGTTTACTCAGTTTTTAATCAATTCCCAGTCGGATGTGCTCGACCTTTTCGGCAAAGCTTTGATTTTGACTGAGGGGCTCCACTATGCATCGTTGCGGCGCTGTTCGTTAAATGCAAACACTAAAAAGGGTTTTCCAAAAAAGAAACAAAAGCAACAGCAACAGCCACAGCAACAGAAACAGCAACAGGAACAACAATCAACGCCAGCAGTAACCCATCCAGAAAGCCAGCAGCAGCTAGTGGCCGTCCCGTCCAGCCAACTAGTCCGACCACTTGCTCTCATCGCACACCAGGGGCTGCGGGGTGGGGGGGGGGGTGGGTCTAGGGGACCCAACGCAATAGCCAGGAGCGCAGCGACGGCGCCAATGCTGGCCACTGCCAGCGGCAGCAGCAGTCACCCCTTTTCGCCCCTTTTCGATTTTGTTTGCTCGGCGCACAGCGCCGCTAAGTTCAGCAGAAACGATTCCGAATTCCTCCTCGATCTGGATGGGTGAGAATTACAATATAGCTGTGAGCATATGTATCTACAAATATCTGTAAAAGGCATATTGTATATACCCCCCCCCCCCCTGTCCATTCTTTATCTCTCTTTCTCTCACGCTCTCGCTGTTTATTTGTGTCGAGAGTTTCAGGATTCATTCAGCTCGCTTTGCTAAAGTCCTATTTAAGTGAAGCAGACTGTATTATTTTTTAATTGCAAGACATTGTGCGTGTATATGTATGTATATATGTATGTATTTATGTATGTATGTATGTATGTGTGTGTATGTGTATGTGTATGTGTATGTGTGTGTGTGTGTGTGTGTGTGTATGTGTTATTGTCAGTCTGTAGCAAAGCGATTTGCATACAAATTTGGCACGAAGTGTAAATATTTAAGCAGATACAAAGTGTGAGTATTAAATTTTTGATACTAATTAATTATGCATGTGTAAATGTTGCTATGAAAATTATTATAACGCCATATTTTGGCTTGCCACTCGAATGGCACACACACACACACACACACGCGCGCGCATGCACACAGACATCAGTTCGATAATTCAAATTAGCACGCACACAAATAAATTCGAGCTGGGGAGTTACAACAACGGCAAACGGAGCACTACAATCAAATACACTAAACTTGATTTGAATGGAATCCTTATTTGCATTTGGCCGCCTGCCGATGAGTGCTCTGGCTAATTGCGCAACGGAGGTGCAAGAGAGAGAGAGAGAGAGAGAGAGAGAGAGAGAGAGAGAGAGAGAGAGTGAGAGAGATAGAGATAAAAAGAGAGAGATCTCAGAGGACGAGGCAATTCCCCTCGATCTCCACTCGATCCAGCCACAGCTACATATAAATATCTCTCAGTTCATTTGCCTTCGATTAATAAGTCATTCGAGTAAGTCGAACAAAGTCCGAACGAATCTAACGCCTGAGCAGGCATATGGCTTACACACACACACACACACACACACACACACGCAGCCACAATATCAATGGCAACGAAATAATAACAAGTATCGAGAAAGAAATTCTATTAAAACTTTTTCACTTTTCGCTCCTCAAATGGGTCGCCAGCTCAATGCAATTGTTGGTTCCATTCAAAAGCCAAAAATACCAATAAATAATTTACACACACACATGTATCTAAGTGTGTGTTGAGCCGATATCCAGCGCAGTCTTAAAGCACATTAGCCATGAACTGGCCAAGCGGCCAAGTGGCAGCCGGACTCCGATGATAGCGAGATAGCACGGCCGGAGTAAAGTGCTGTGGATAAGAGAGAGTGCTGCAGCCGGGCGTAGCCGACACCGCAATACTCGCCCATATCTTGTCGAGCCTAGTGAGGCTCCACATAATAGTGGCAGCTGCTGCCAGGGCATATCGAACAAGTCGCGTGAGTTGGGGAGACGGAAGGTCAGGCATTGCCTAAAGCCAAAATGCTCATCTCGCTCTGTGAGCGAGTGTGAAGACGTAAGCTCTGCCCGTACCATAGGCACTGGCTGCTGGACGCTGAGCTTCGGCTGTCCTTCTGCACCACCAGCAGCAGCCGGCAAGTGCGAAACTGTCTACAAAAGTATAATCTATGGTCCAGACCACTGCAGACTATTTGTATTAATTTGTTGTTGTTGTTGCTGTTGTTGTCGCAAAAGGCTGCTATTGAATATGAAAACTGCTCGGTGCCCAGCCGGCAAAGAACTCTAAGGAATTTGTCCTTGCATTTTTCGCAAAATGATCCTTCCGCCGTAGGTCGTTCCTTACGAACTGCCACAGTCCGCCATATTGATGCCGGCGGCAAGACGGAGCTGCGCGCAAAGTGGAGCTATTAAAATGTCTGCGCGTACGGGAAGATAAATGTCACAAGCCGAGTACAATCAGAGGCGATAGCGAACGAGCCTTGGCGTGGATAGAGTAAAATCGAGGAGAAGAGAGTACGTTCTCCTATCTCTGCGAGTCCTCGAGATAGACAGAACCGCTGAAAAGAGAATCGCCCAGAAATTATCTTTCCCTCCTCCCCCCTCCACGTCTCAATTGGATAGTCCCCGCACTTGCTCAGCCAAAGAGTCGCTAAATGATGGACAGACCGCAGAGCCTGCTCCGCCAGCCGACCATTAACTACGGGCTTTAATTCAAGCCAAGCATATCGGATGCAAAACTTGCAAAACGTTTCATCCAATTAGAAAAGTGTTGTTTTATTGTTAATTGCCTCGGCGGATAGTGCTTGGCGTTGGAGATGGAGATGTGAACGGAGATGGAGAAGGATATGGAGGTGGCGATGGAGATGCAAATAGAAACTCGGCCCACGCGACGACAACCACATCTAGATTGTTGCCAGCAGTTCAACTTTTCCTTGCGGCGCCTCCTCCTCTGGCGCCCCCTCCCCGAATACCCAATGAGCCGTAATTAACTTTATCCGAAAATCTTTGCCGCAACAGCAGTCGAGTGCCAGCGAATGGTCGATGCTTGACTGCTCGAGAGCTGCAGACGAAACTGAAACAAAAGCTAGAACTGGAACTGGAACTGGGGCGAACTTAAAGAAAAGGAAAGATAGGAACTGAAGGAAAAATAACTTAACTTGAATAGGAAATTATTGACTTTATCTATCAGCCTCAAGTCTATGAATATGACACATATCGAAAGTATACGAGATCTCCTGCTCTTACTCTCCCTGTTCGGAGAAGGCTAAATTGGCAGCACTGATTGCTCAGCTGAACTCGCACTGGGCTAGTGCGCTACTTGGCTACCGCCTTCCGTGCTGGAGTTTTTATTGAGTTAAGCAGCTGAAATTGTGTAAAGATGCTTTAATTTATTGTGGACGTTGGCGTGGGCGTGGTCATTTGGTGCGTGTCAGGGAACTCGACGTGGCAAAGCAAACACTTAAGGCACATCTCCCTATTATCCTGACACCCCCTCGCCCCCGCCTCACGCCTCTCGCCACTCGACTCTTGCCACTTGCCATACTTTCAGACATTTCCTTTCTGTTGTGCCTTGTTCTTGAGCTCGGACTGTGGTCGTTATCGTCGGAAGGCTTCGGCCTGGCTCCCTTGTAGCAGTTGTTGCTGCTGAGTTGTTTCCTGATTATTTTTGTAATTGTTGTTTAAGTTGTTGTGGTTACATCAGTCGCATTTGCCTCTATGTTGCGTCTAAGCTGCTGTTTTTCGGCCGTGATTTAATTGAAATCAATTAACGGTAATGAGAACTCATTAAGCCAGCTTACCAGCTTAGCTGCCCCTCGATGCGACGCTAATTACGTAACTCACTTTGGCCCGGCCAGAGCTTGGCCAGAACTTACGCACACACATACACTCGTGTACATATATATATATATATATATATATATATATTCACAGTTCAGATACAGATTGAGATGATAATTAACGTTCATGAATGCGAACATATTTAAATATAAAACAGCGAATTAAAGACAAAGTTAATAAATATATTTCAATTAACCAAAAAGCAGACCGAACAGCCGGTCAGCCAGCCAGCCAGCCAATACGAGGCAAAGTTGGCAGCAGCAGCAGCCACTAACAATAACAAATTAACTACGCCAGATGCAAGAAGTCTTGCAACCTCTCCCTCTCCCTCTCCCTCTCTCTCTCGCTCTCTCTCTCTTACACACACACACATTAAATGGAGGCATAACATTTTCTTTTAGAGTAAACAAACTTAACCAAAAGTATTTGTGCTGCAAAAAAGTTTGCTATATAAATTGGTAAATGGACAGTGGGTCGCTCGCACTTAAAACTTTAAAGGACCAGGCCCGAAACACTACGTGGCTGCCATATACATGCCGCATACCCTGTAGTCGGGCAGCAGTGAGCATGCTTGGCCTATGCTTTACAGGGTATATGAACTCATCTGTTCACTAATCGACCAAGTGCGATTTGGAGTTTCTATTTGATCTGATGGAGTTTTCCGCACAGACACAGCTCAACTCACACCGTACAGGGTATGCTCTCACCCACCCGTTAGCTGGGTGGCATTGTGGCATCATAGACGCTGCCACGCAATGCTGGGTATCAGCGCCCAGTTGCACTGCTCTCAAATTGGCGCTTTAGTTGCTCTGTTTGAGCTTCATTTTTTCGTTGCCTACTTTTGTGCGCGGTTGGATGCTTAGCGAGGAAGTGGGAGAAGTGGGAGAACGAACGAGAGGCGGTAGAAGGGGGAGGGTGGTCGGTGTCGGTCCACTTGGCAAAACGTTACATCCTTTGCTTTGTCGACGTTGTTGGCTCGTTTTTTAAATTGTTTTGCTGTTTATTGCAAAATTACACAAAAACAATGCACGTTGATGAAGACGGCAGTGTTGACGACGGCGACGCAGACAGCGACGTCGAAGAGTAAATGGCAAAGGCAAAGGCAATGCCAAAAACAAAGGAGACAACGGCCAAGGGGCGTAGATATTAGAACGTTTCATATATACGATATATACATATGTATATATATACGTATATGTCTGTATGTGTGCGAGTGTTTGTGTGTGTGTGTGTGTGTGTGTGTATGAGCAATGGTATGTGCGTGTGTGTATTAGCAGAAGTGTGTAAGTGCAACTGCAGTGGAAACGCCACAGAACACAAAGTTTTCAAAATGGGAAAACTTTTTTACTCGGCGAGGACAACAAGGACACTAGCAATAGCAACAACAGGCAACAGGCCGGGCAAGGCCAGGCGAGACGAGGCGAGGCGAGGCGAGGCGAGGCAACAGCGAGCGCCCAGTAACGAGGCAAGTTGAAAAATCTTTATTGTGTATCAAACCATTTGTATTAATTAGGAGCAGAAGCAAAATAATTACGAAAGTATAAAGAGGAGGAAACAAACCGAAAACCAAATGCTTTGTGCACTTGCCTCTCTCTCTCTCTCTCTCCCTCTCTCTCTCTCTCTCTCTCTCTCTCTCTCTCAATCTATTTAATTTGAAAGTCTAAAGTCGCTCACAAAGTGCTTTCCGAAGGAACCATCAGTGGCTGCATATGTTAATTAGGAGTCCTGGCTAGCTGCTGCTGCAGGCGAGAATTAAAGCTGCAATTAATACTGATTCGATTGCAGCTGAATTTCATTTTGAATTCATTTCCCTGCCAGAGAAAGGGAGGAAAGGGGTTGGGGGGTAAGGGACTAGCCAGAGATAAATTGCAAAGTTTTTGGCTACAAACACATAGACCGAGAGAGATAGAGAGAGAGAGAGAGAGACAGCTCGCTTTTGGGGACCGACAACGGCGCGATAATAAACTTATTTATTGCATAGTTTATGCGCCCCAGCTATCACTCATACGACATGGTGTCGTACATTTAACATGCACCCTTGTGTAAAAGGCGATAGGAGCAAGCCCGAAACCCGAAATCCGAAAAGCGAAAACCAAACCAAACCAAAACGAAGCCCAACTGGGGCTGGGACAAGCCAAAGGCAGTCACAAATGTATGCAGACATGCACGCATGCACACATGCACACATGCACGCATGCATGGCAGGCAGTGGCGCATTATCTGCTTGTATCGAATAGAGTGACGAGTGGAGTATCCACAAAAATATAAGTACTACAAGGATAATGCGATCGTAAAAAGTCCTTTCACTGCGTGCATTAAATATTAAGCTACTTTGCAGCGTCTTTGCATGCATTACCAAGGATAATAAACAAATACACAAACGCGCAGCAGCTGGATCCTAGGCAGCCGCCGCAGACACAGTGGTACCAACTGCGTCTTAGCCTGCGTCACTGAATATATTCTTTCTCTCTCGCTCTCTCTCTCTCTCTCTCTCTTTCTCACACTCTCTCCGGGAAGTAGCTCCATTGTCACAGGACTCGCTCAACTTTTGACTGATTCCAGTGCAAATATGATTGCACCACTGTGCGAGCACTTGGGCTAGCTGGCGAGCCATACACTCCGTCCTGCCAGAGCCCCGTCCGCAGACCCATATATCTTGCACATATTTTGGGACGCGCATATATCCTTCAGATTGGCGGCTGACGATGGCCCGATTACGCATCTCGATTGCCAGCGAAGTAATTATTGTCTCCATAAGCTAGCCCAGCCCAGCACAGCAACACCTCAGAGTGCGACTAGTTAAGTGACAATCGCCTCGTTTATCCCCCGCAGGGATTCGTCTTTGATCTGGGGATGAACGTGCGCTCATATGGACTCGCCTAATGCCAGTTTATGCTGCCTATATGTGTATACAGTTATGTCTGTTTACTGTTCATAAATAAATGGGAAGCAGAGTTGCTCTGGCATCAATATGCTTATGTCTGTATGTGTGTGCGTATATATATATATATATATATATATATATATATGTGTGTGTGTGTGTGTGTGTGTCTATATGTCTTTGATGGCTTGTCAAAAGGATTAAGTTAAGAAAATACGCGAAATTGAATTCGCTGTCATCGCTGTTGCTGGCCCCCCTCAGAGCCCAGCCCCAACCCAGCCAGAGCAACCCCTAGACACACACACACACATGTTTTATAACTTGTTGAAGGAAATGAAATTGCCATTAAGGACGAGTGAGTGTCCTCGAGCTGCTGATGTGCACCATTCCGAGGATACCCTATAAAAGCGACAGTTGAGTATTTACGCATGCAACATGGTGTGGCATTGTTGCCGCCACTTTGTTGCACCACCCAGATAGAGAGAGGGACAGAGAGAGAGAGAGAGAGAGAGAGCGAGAGGGAGAGAGGGCGAGAGAGCGAGAGATAGAGAGAGAGAGTCAGTAGACCCCTCAGACAAGTAGACCTCTCAACATCCCCGCCCCCCACCCCATCCGCTGTCCGTCAACCAGACAACGCTGAAGTGACCCACAAAACTAAATAAAATCTAAACTCTGATTGGTTTTTCCTATACACAAAATGACAAGCTCTCACACACAGGTGTGCGTGTGTGTGGGTGTGCGTGTGTGTCTAGTCACAAGTTCTTTAGTATTATTAGAATTATGTGAATGCTAAGCCGCTCTTAAGATATGCGACTTTGATTTCAGTTCAGTTTTCATGGCGAACGGATCGTTTCACTATGTCATTCTTATATGTACGAAACAACACACACACATACACACACACGCACAAATAGCAGACGGTCGGTTGGTCGGCGACATTTTCGTTTTGGCATTTCGCATGCAATTTGCGGTTCATTGATTCGGAAGTTTTCCCATTTAACTTAAGCCTCTTTAACAATCCTATTGACGCAAATTTCTACTTACCGCTGCTGGGCACCTGCCGGACGGTGCATCACGTGCAGCAGGAGCAGCAGGTGCGGCTGGTGCACTCCTTCGGTGTCAGTCATGAAACCGAAAGCAAAAGCTAAATTTATGCTTTTTCGTCATCAATTAGACTTAATTGAATCTCGGCCAGAATCTCTCCAATGCCAATGCAAATGGGAATATATATATACATACAGATCTGGAACTCCATAATATTTGACTAACTAAAGTGTTGGGTAATGCAGGCCAAACGGCTTTATTAACCCAGCACAGCTTCAAAGCGCAATAACAAGTGGGTGGCCGTCGAGGCGAGCATGCTAGACTTCCATCTACCCTGCACTGTCAGTAAGGGAAATGGGAACTGACTTAGATGAGCCAGGGGTGTCAACGCAGATGATAGTTCTCCCAATTGCTCTCTCCGAAAGGTTGTCTAGTCTCGGCAGCCTGCTCGACTGCCAGTTACCCTAGAGTCTACCACGCTGGATATCCCTCCATAAAGCTATAGATGGGACTAGACGAAGCCTATCTAAACCAGGTGTGTCAATCTGGATGATAGTTCTCTGACATGTTTTCTCCGAAGGGTCCTTTCTCTGTCCCGCACCGCACCGCTTCGAGACGAACAGGGTATACGTAGTTTGAGGCCCTAACCGGGCAGGCCGTTGACGGCGACGACGGCGCCAGCTTTAACCAGAATCATCTATAAAAACAACAACTGATATAGAGGAGCAAACGGCAACAAGGAGATGTCATAGAATTACCCTAAAGCAGCCGCCCACCCATACACACACACACAAACACACACACGAACTCAGAGAGACATTTGGCCACGTACACAAAAGCTGAGCAGACTGAAGCCGTAAACCAAAATGCCGTCCAAAAGACAGGTGCAATGTGCAATCTTTTGGTATTTTGTTGGCTTTGCACATTTGGCGTAATGCCAAAAAAAAAAAAAAAAACAGAGAGAGAAAAGAGAGAAGAGAGAAGAAATGGGGCGAATGGGAGCAAAAGCAAAACAAGTGCGGCAACAGCAAAGACAAGTACAATGAAAATTCAACACCTGAAAAATGCAAACACTTAAAGGACGTCGCGCCAAACGACGTCAAGAAGCAAACGACGCTGGCAAGGACGAGGGCAATATCGATGTGCCAGCACTTCACTGCCCCTGATGAGGGCGATGCCGCGGGACGAAGAAAGGATAGTAGGAGAGCAGGGAGCTGGCTGCTGGCTGCTGCTGAGCCTTGGTCTGAGCTCCGCTGCAAAAGCAGCAAGGACGTGCATTCATTCAAATCGACTACGGCTCGAGTCTTACCGTTGCGAAGCACAACGCATACAAAAGAAATTCATTTTAATGCACAGCCGGCGCAGGCAGCGCTGAGCCCAAGCCAAGTCTGAGGCAGGAAACCATTGCCAGTGGGGTCGTCCTTCGAGGTCGGAGTCGGAGTCGGAGTCAGTGTCGAGGTCTGCGTGCGCCTAAACGCGGCAAATGCTTTATTCTTCGCGCTTGTTGAATTTAAGCGGGCAAAGCGCATTGCAACTGGAGATGGAGGAAGGCCGGGAGGGACGCAGCAGGTGAGGCTGCGGGTGCAGCTCCAGTTGCCAGCTCCACCCAGACCTGGAGCTGGCAACTGGAGCTGTGGGCGGCCAAGTGGCAAGTCAAGCCAAGTTGAGTCTATAATTTTTGTTGTGGTTCCTGTCTATTGTCTTTACGCTGTCTCCTCCTCAAAGACCACGCCCCCCCCTCCCTCTCCTCCTTTTCCTTTGGGCCCTTTCGCTTTTTTGCCGAATGGGCGGTTTTCCTTAAGCTAAATGCTAGACTAACTCCGCCCGTTGCAATATTTAAAGTAGACATTAGCCTGTGCGCCCTCTGCCTGTGCCTCTGCCTACTGCACTGAGTCAGCTCTGAATTAAAAGAGCCCACGCTAAACGCCTTTAAAAACGCACTTACCAGATTGCAAACGTCTTCAAATATGTTTTGAATAATTTTTGAATAATTTTTGAATAATCTTTGAATACCGCTATATGATATCAACTTCCATATGCAACCATTTATTTTTCAAAAAGAATATATATAAATTAGTAATTGGAGTAATATTTTATGAAGTATTGCATCCAAACAAATACCTCTATAAAATATTACTCTAATTAGAAAGTAATTTGTTATATAAAAAAAAAATGAAAATAATTCGAAAATGAATATATGGTAAATTTTTTGTTTCCCTTTTCCCATTTTGACTGTGTGTAAACAAGGTGGCTAATAATTATACATATATTAATTTAAATAACATATTCGATCTCATTTTATATCTTTACATCATTCGAATTCTAATTGGAAATTTGTTTTTAATTTCGAAAAAGACGACACCCCCACACGCTACAGCGAGAACGGCCAAATGCCGACTGAGGCCAAGCAAAAACTGGTTGGTGCCGAAAAGCTGGCGGAAAGCTCATTGGCTTCGTGTGTTGAGTGAAAGCTCGCTCGATATTGCACTCAAAGCGAAAGCGCATGTGCCCAATCGTGGCTGCAACTCATCATTTGTGGGTGGCGCCAATTTTTGCTCAATTTTTTTTTTATTATAACTTCTCGCTCGGACTGGCTATCGTGTTGGTAGGTTTCCCTCACTTACTGTCGTTCCGTCCGCAGTCCGACTTCGGGCTGCCATTCGGAGCCATTCGTCCTGCACCTTGCCGGAGCACTGGCAAATCAGTGCACATCCGAAGCTCGGACGATTGACAACGACGGGTAGGCATGCAGCGCTGCTGGCAGTCAATTTTAATGGGCTTTGTAAAATATTAAATGCAAACAGAATTGATTATGAATTGCACGTATATGTCAATATGAAATTGTAAAACAAATTCGCTATTCGTCGTTCGTAAATTGTTAAACTGTTCATTTACGTTCACTTTGAATTCGCCCGCCCAACCGTTGCGTAGCCAAGACACGAACCGCTGCGCTCGGTTGCAAGCATGCATACAGTCGAAATGTTGCTCAGCGGCATATCGATAACAGCTTGCCATCGATGCAGTTCTTTACACCCCTACGCCAAAATAAACAGCACGAAAAAAATACAACAAAAACAAAAGGCAACACAAACTGAACGCAAACGCGATAAACTGCGACGAAAACAACGAAATTCGAGAAAACAAATTCAGATATAAGATGGTAATTAGAAAAAAGCAGCAACGCTAACTAACTGCTACTCGTTCGCCAGCCCAGCTCCAAGTGGATTCGACGCAATTATGCAAGTTGCAACTGCGGCATCAACTAACTGTACTTGGTGCTAGATCTGGGTGGGTTGCACTGACGCGTCCGAGGTACGACACACAGAGGCGGCGATGCTCAGCGCCTGCAAATCGCTTACAATCACGCTCAAACCAGCAGCATCCCCAGCACCAGCAGTGAGTAGTGATTCGCTTGGCTTGATAAAGATGAAAATAAATCCGCCTCGACTTTGTCCCGCAGCAATGAATACCAAACATTCCGAACCATTCTACATCTCCTCCAACCTGTTCGATAACAGGCGCCTCAGGCGTCGCATCGGCAAGTGGATGGAGCGGCTGAAGGAGCGTCAGCAGCTCTACATGACCCATTCGGCCGCCTCGAAGACTGATCGCAGCAAGCGACGCTGCCAGCTGACGCTCTCGCGGCGTCAAGTGGCTGCTGCACTGCCGCCAGACATCACCATCGACCTGCTCTCGGACGATGACGACGCCGACGGCGAGGACAACATATCGCAGCCAAGCGCAGCAGCAAAGCCGCCCGCGTTGGCCAACGGACTCTTCCGACGTGGAACCTACGGCGCCTCGTCTGCAGGTCTGCAGCTATCGAAGGTGCCGAACATCACCCTGGTGCCGGTGGAGTATGCGCCGGCGCAGACCTCGCCGCCGATGCACGTGATGCCCGATGCGAGGCGGACGTTTCGCAAGGGCAAGCGCCACGGAGGCGTTGCTGCTGCCACAGCCTCTACGCTGAGCGAGAGCATAGTCCTGACAAGCGACGACGAGGACGGCAAGCTGAACCACCATGGCAGACGGCAGCTGATGCGCTCACCTCCGCCGCTGGCGCCGCTCACCTTCTCCGATACCATTGAGGAGGTGACCGTGTCGCTGGTGCCGCGCAGCTCGACCACGGCCAATTGCCAGGCACGGCAGCGCCGACGGCAGCCGCAGCCGAGCGAACTCTCGTTCCATAGCAATCCCAGCAGCTGCAGCACGCCGACCACGACGTCGCCGAGGAACCACTTCGACGGCTTCCTGCGGGTCGACGTGCCCAGCGAGGAGACGGCCGCGCTGCCGGACGAGACGACCGTGCACACGGTCATAGCGAACCGCATCTACGAGCTGTCGCTGAGCAAGCTGCGGGAAGGACTCGCCTCCAGCGGCGTGCCGGAGTACACGACCGACCTATTGCCAGAGCAACTGCAGAAGCTGTCGCCGGCCATGCGGGCCAAGGTGGCTCCCATGGTGGCGCTGTCGCCTCCGGCGCCCATCTCGCTGAAGCTGTCGAGCGACCTGAGTATCTCCCTGATCTCCGACGACGACGATTGTGATAATGGAAATGCGGGCGCTGGCATGGCCGGATGCGGCCTGGGCAGAGGCCTCGGCGACCTCCTCCAGCCAGTGATGGCCGCCGAGGCGCATGCGGCAGCCAAGCTGCTCAAGCAGCAGCAGCCGCAGCTCTCCGTGGTGCAGCATCTTCAGTATCCGGGCCACGGCTCTCCCGTCGCCCTGCCCGTCATGGCGCTGGCGGCCACTCCCCCCACTGTGCCAACACCCTCGTCGACAAGACGTCGCAAACTAGGTTAAGGTTCATGGAACGCCACTGAATCATTCCCCCAATCCATCCCGACACCTTCATCCTAATCCATACACACACACACAGATAAAGCGGTCCAGAATTATTCTTCTACTAGCCTCTAGTGCAAATATATAAGTTATATAGTATATACTATATATATATACTATATATATATATATACTATATATATATATATATATATATATATATATATATATATATATATATATATATATATATAGATTTGTAGTTCTTAGTTCTAACCGATTTTCGCAGCAGATAATGAGTGCGTCTCTTTCGCGCTCACTGTCTCCCTGTCTCTTTCTCTCTCGTGTACTCATCGCCCATACACCTCTCTGTCTTTCTCATACTTTAAGCCCGACACAAAATCAATAAAAGAAGGAAACAATACTTATGCAAAAGGGACACAACAAATGAAACAATATATAACAAAATATAACATTTTTAATAGGAAACGAAACATACAGAATTATATATACATGAATACACATATATTGAGGACTATACAACTGTTATCTGTACAATCGGAGCTCGTTAGGCCAGTTTTATTTGTACATATTGAAATATCTATTTGTAATGCTTACGCATCG
Organism: Drosophila mercatorum; assembly: GCA_961210405.1. Taxonomy (NCBI): domain Eukaryota; kingdom Metazoa; phylum Arthropoda; class Insecta; order Diptera; family Drosophilidae; genus Drosophila; species Drosophila mercatorum. The sequence goes on along the minus strand of CAUIUS010000001.1, from coordinate 24,923,953 downwards.
TTGTCTATATATATATATATATATATATATATATATATATATATATATATAAATATATATATATATTATCCATTAAGCGCTGAAGAATAAGACAAAATACATTTTTATATGCAACCGAAACCGAACCAACCACGCCTTCGTCTCCTCTTTGTGACTGGGGCTGTACGGAGTGAGCCAGAGATGGATGGATATTCATTCCATCTACAGTTATTAGTATCCCTTGCCAGGCTGGTTGAGGTGTACATTTGAGGTCTACGTGGGTGTGTGTGAAGTGATCCTTGTTCGACATCATCTGGCGCCCCATCTTGATCTCTTCGGAGGACAGCAGAGCTGCCTTCAAGTGGGTTTCCCGGGTTTGCGCAAAGTCTGTTTAATAACTTTTTCATTTCTTGGATCGCTTTTCATAGTAATCAGTTTTGAACCCAACTCAAGTCTTTTTCTGAAGAAAATTTCCACATTTCGACATTTTACTATATCCTATATATACTTTAGTATTACAATAGAGTATTATTATATTATATTAGAGGAAATAATTTAATTTAATCACGTTTTCTTGGAATCGAAACTTTGTTTTTAAGCTTGTAAATACAAAGAGTTTTCATAGGTTTTGCCCAGATTGTAAGACGTAATTTGTTAAAAATATTACATATGCAAACATACATAAGTGTATAAAATTATATTTTTTAAAAGATATTTTTACAATATAAATAATATGTAAAGGAAACTAATATTTATTTTCATTTTAATATTTAAGCAGCTTAAATTGAAAATATTAATCTGGTTTATTCTTTTCCCGATTATTTTAGACTTTGAATTCGATTGTGGAAATTGGCAGCACTGGAGCGGCGATTGCCCCACGCAAATTGGCAGCACTGCAGCCACGATTGCCCACGCATGCGCCGTGAGCGGGCATCCCGCGTAGCTTTTAGGGCGGAAACGTATTCTGATATACCAGAAATAATTTTGCTGTCGAGTGTTAAAACGTATCGAACGGGTTTTAAACGCGGTCAATTACGACGGCTGCCACACGCCAAGCGCGAGATGAGCCCAATCACCAGCCAAATCTAACCGACAAGTGCATAGCTATATAGATATATATATATATATATATATATATATATATATATACATATATATTAAATATATTATTATTATATTTAATAATATATATCCGTTCGCCCAAAAATACGTTTAACAACCGGCCATGGTAGTGCTACCAACATCTTTTTCATTTTAACTATATACGTATATATATATATATATATATATATATATATATATATATATATATATATATATATATATATATATATATATATATATATATATGTGTGTGTGTGTTTGTGTGTGTGTGCTTATAGCCCATTCAATTGTCCTTATCTCAACATCTAAAGTGAACAAGTGAATGGAGAAGTCGCCTCCAGTTGAGTCTCAATCAAAAGTAAATACAAGGATTCGCATACTTATGCATTTCTGTATACCAAAGGCGTCGCTTCTGCACACACACACACCTGCCATGCATGAACAGATACATGCATATGTAAATACAGCTGAGGAAGATACTGAAATATATGTATGTGTATTTACATGTATACATACATATATATGTATAAAACATATCCATGCAAAAAGTAATTCAGCCATCCATATGCATGTGTGTGTGTGTCTGCAGGTCCCGAAGGAACCAGAGTATTCGTACTTATTCGGCGTCTAACGATGCTTGCCGTTCTGCCACCACACCCACATTACATACATACATACATATGTATACATAATGCTACATACCCATGCATACACACATATACATAGATTGCAAACTGTTCATTAGAGAAACATAAGAAATATGTAAACATACGTACATGTGTGGGTGTGTGCATGTATGTACGCTTCAAGAAAATCACATGTGCATATGTATATTTATTAATATTCGTGCCGGCATAAAATGTAAACAAAGCATTACTGTGTCTCACTCTCTCTCTCTTTCTCTCTCTCTCTCTCACATATATATATATATATATATATATATATATATATATATATATATATATATATATTGCTGCAATGCAGAACTGTCACTTCGCCCTACTTTTTGTTGCAGTGTGCTAAGCTAACGCATAAGAACCTTTAAACGAACACACAATAACTGTTTGCACAAATACAAAGATAAATTGCGTAGCGACAAGATGCTGATCCGCTGGAAGAGCAAAGATAAAAGCGCATCGGCCAATCAAAGCGGCAACGCAAGCAGCAGCTCATCGTCGAAGAAGAAGCGCAAGGGACGAGAAGGAGGTAAGTAAAACAAAAAAGAGAATAGCAAATTCATCAACTGCACACACACACACACACACACATATATATATATATATATATATATATATATATATATATATATATATATGTACAAATCAGCAGTACTCGCATGTGTGTGTGTGAAGAATTTGCATTCAATAAGACCAGCAAAGGGTTAAAGAGAATTTCGAAAACTAACGGACATACATAAATGTGTGCGTGTGCTTGTCGTATGCGAATATTCCAATTAGAATCAGAGCTGATCTGACCTATCGATGTATCGATACATAAAGCGCTCGATTACTTATTGAATTGCCTAATTATTATCATTTCTAGAAGAAGACTGGCAAAATGAAAACAAACCGGGTCGTCTGCAAAGCAACGAGCAAGGTAAGCATCCTTACCTGTTTATATACATATGTATGTATATATGTATTTATGTATATATTCTATTTCTGGCCCACTCAAAGGTGGCGACGAGCGGAGGCGCGCAATGCGACGCGATGATCCGCGCAGGCACACGCTGGGCGGGGACATTCTGGTCTACGGCAGCTCCCAGCACCCGCATCCACACCAAATGGCGCAACAGCAGCAGCGAGCCATGGATCTGGAAGTAAGTCAAGCCAACCCGAAGCATTAGCTTGAGCAGCAGCCAGCAACAATCTTTCCATTGCAGATGAGCACACGGGCGCAGAAGAACAAGAAGAATCAACCGATGCGCGGCTATGCACCCGTTAACCAGGGTCCGCTCTTCGACGACGATCCCGGCATCATGTCCGAGGTGGAGACAGCTAGCACCGGGTTCCGACGAGGCGGCAAGCAGCGCTCCTCGCTGCCAGTGGTGCGCACGCCCTCAAAGACTCTCGAGCGGCCGTTGGGCCTCGTCTTCTTGCAGTATCGGTCGGAGACCAAGCGGGCGCTGCTGCCCAACGAGATCACCTCGATAGACACGGTGCGTGCGCTGTTCGTTCGCTCGTTCCCCCGTCAGCTGACGATGTCGTACTTGGAGGGACCCAACGTTAAGATCTACATCCACGACGCCAGCAAAGACATGTTCTATGAACTGGAGGACGTCCGCTCCCATCTGCGCGAGATACGCGACCGTTCCGTCTTGCGCCTTTTCGAGTCGACCGAGGTGGCCGCTCCGCCGCAGATTCTGCCAGGTGGGCCGGGCATACCACAGCCCTTGCCCCAGGCACCGTCTAGTTGGGATCAGGATCAGAGCTACTTCAGCGAGCCCGAGTTCGACTCAGACTTCAAGCATCAGCACATCCACAAGTCAAAGGTGAGACTTATCGAATATAACTCTTAATATAGATGCGAGAGAATGAGAGTGAGAAAGAGAGAGAGAGAGGACCAGCATAAGAACTGGATAGAGATTATCTTTAATGGATAGAGAGAGAGGGAGAGAGAGAGAGAGGAACAGCATAAGAACTGAATAGAGATTATCTTTAATGGATAGAGAGAGAGAGAGAGAGAGAGAGAGAGAGAGAGGAACAACATAAGAACTGAATAGAGATTATCTTTAATGGATATTATGGACTGTGTTAGACCTGACTGAGTGAGACAGATTATTGTGGACTATGTCCTACTAACTGATGGATGCACCCCCAGTCAGAGTGAGAGGACCATTTATAGATATTGGCTATTTATTTTCGCTTCAGGATTATTTCAACACCCACAACTGATATTTGTTAGATATATTTATATAAATATGTGCGTATATACATAGAGGTGAGAGGGTTCTGCCACGACACGATCCAGCCTCGTATACTTATTCCATTTATACCTATGTACACTTACATATATTCAAGGACATTCGAAGCAAAAAAAAAATAGAAAAAAACATATGTATGTATGTATGTAACATGTGTATGTACAATAAGCGTTATATGCAGCACCCTGTGGAGGAGTATGTTTTGCTGGACAGGTTTAACTGCTGACTGAGTGGGTGGCTTGGCGGTTGGGTGCTTGGGCGGGGTGTGATTGGTGCTAGAAGTTGCCGCAGTTGCCCACGCTGAGGCCCTTGAGGGTGTTGTTCATGTGCTCGTTAACGTCCTTCCAGGCAAAGACAATGGCGCCCTGGAAGGGCTCCGGGTCGCAGTTGCTGCAGATGCCCATGACGGCCTTGACCTCCTCCTCGGCCGGCTCGCGGTCGTGCGTGCTGATCTCCTCCTCGAGCGTCATCTTCAGAGTCAAATCCTGCTTGAACTGCTGGCCTCCGAAGTCGGCCAGACCGTTGTACTTGCCGAACGCCTCGCTGCTGCCATCCAGTTGGCCATCGTCGACCACGGAGCCGTCGTCGAGCAGGACCAAACCACGCTTGTGCACCTTCCGCTCCTTCGGCGTTTCCCGCTTGAACTGGATGTGCGTCTCAGTCTCGTCTATGAACTGCACGTTGGCTGAGTTGCTCAGCATCTGGAAGCGTCCCGCTGTCGGCTCGCTGGGCGCCGGGGCTATCCCGCGGGGTATGGGCGAGATGCCGAGCAGCTGCTGTGCCACCAGCCGGGAGCCAGCATTGATTTGCCCATTGACAAAGTTCGTGTTCACTGTAATCGCCTGGTCGGCCACTCCGTTTGGCGGCGTCTGCGTGGGCATCGAGTTGGCCAGGTTGATGCGGACTCTGGTCGGGATCTGACCACTGGCCAGCAGCGAGTGCATGGGCTGAGGTCGATTGATCTGTGAGAGAGATGTGGATTAATAGTGGCTGGAGGCTTGGGGAGTTTCTCTTGGTACACGAACCATTGGAGGAGCTCGCGCTGTGCTGGAGAGCTCCTGACCCTCGTGGTCAAAGTGGTGCACATGGTGGTGCTTGTGATCTCGGTGTGCCTTGCCCGCGCTCAAAGCCACGCGGTAAATCTGCACCAAAGTCACCTCGAAGTGGAGGCCATGACTCACTTGCCCAGTTATCGAGCTGCCGCCCGATCGCAGCTTTCCCTTCGCGGGTATCTTGTGGCCCACCAGCTGCAAAAGTCGATTTTGAAATTAAACTAGTCGAATTGGTGCTAGTCGCGCGCACTGACGACTGCCGAATGCCCTGAGTATTTTCGAGTTGCTCACTCGAAAATTCTCGATGGATTTATGTAGTCTATAAAGATATCGGATATTTCGATTCCGTTCGACTCGATCTGATCTTACTACTGGACAAACAGGGGGATCAAGAATATGTATTGATGCAGCTTGTGGGCTACGTGCAGTCGGACAAAGTTAATATACCCCGAATACGCATTCGCAGTGGGCAGAGTAAAGTAGGCCTATTGATCGATTATAGACCGATATAACAAGCTGATATTTAATATCTGGCGCAACAGCTGCAACAGTCTGGGTGGAGAGCAGGTTGGTTCAGTTAGAGCGGCAAGCGTTTCCGTTCCATTTCGTCGAGCCGGGGCAACTGGAGATTACTTACCGAGTTGTGGAAGCCGCGTCCAATGCGCTCAGCCTTCAGCCAGACCTGCCACTCGCCGGTCTTTCCATTCCACGAGCTGCACATGTGGTGCCATTGCCGCATGCGCAGCGGATAGTTCAATCTGGATTCCAAAGATAATTGCATGGCTCAAATGTAGTAACAGAACAGCCCAATATTCGCTATATAGATATACATATATGTGTACATAGAGAGTTGGCTCGAATCGACGTACCTGTACATTTGCTGACCTTTTATGGCCATCGATAGGAAACTGGAATTCTGCGCATTCGCGACCCAGATTTGTATTTCGCGTGGTTCCTTTTCGACTGTAGAAGTGGAGACAGAGTTAATGTGAGAAATCAAAATCAACGTTGGATTGCCGTCGATGGCTGTTATGAAATCGGAGCAAATTGCGTGATGCTGAGTTGCAATCACCCAACCAACCAGCCAGCCGAGCGATCAGGCAGCTACCCAGCCGATCAGGCAACCAAGCCGCCTAATTAAATGTTATCCAAAAGTGAAAGATGCTCGATCTAGCAATGCGACACAACAGTGCTGCCAATTTAGCATTTTTCGCATGATATTAAATATTTCTGTTAGGCCTCCTCTCTGTAGTTTTAATCTTAACTTAATCTCTAGAGTATTATGATGACCTAGAGTGAAGAGTAGTTCAGCTTCTCTCCATCATTTCTGCCTTTGTCCTTTATTAGTTATTACTCATCACTACTAATAGGAGTTGGAGTCATCTCTCTCGACTGATCGACTCCTCTTCAACTGTCTACTGTCCCTTTCTATACGTTTCCTGGGGAATGGAAATATTTGGTAACCTACTCCACAAAGACTTAATAAGCATGCCGCGCCGCTGGCTGGGGTAAAAAACATACATATGCATCCGGCGGTCGGTCGGCTGTGAGCCAGAGAGAGTAATAGCGGGAAATATACCGAAAATCCTGTTGAACATAATAGCTGCATATGTAATATCTGCTAGCTGAGAGCAGCCGTCTACCAGTTTAGTTGGCTTTCCATTGCAAGACTGTGCTTCGCTCAGGTGAGGTGGGGCGAGGGATGGGGCGTTGTCCCGGGGGTCAAGACGGCATCAGTCAGTTACTCCGGAAGCTTTTCACGCTGCTCACATTGCACATTTAAAATAATCTCAAGCAGTTAAAATAACAAAAGCAGCAGCAGCTATGGTAGCTCTAGCAGCTTACTACAAACAGGTAAATTTAACGGTTATGTAATGCGGTCTCCAGTCAGCGGGGCAGTTGGAAATGGTGAAGATAAAAGGCGAAGAGAGTAAAACCATCTCTAAGATATTTTCAGATTATTTAGTATAATAAAAAAGTAAAAGTGCTCTAGCCGGAATACTCAACTATCGCATACCCTGCTTCGGACTTAAAATCCACGTGTTAAATAGTACCATATCAAGGAAATTTAAACTTCTTACAGAGAGAATGGGAAATAACTAGTCAACAGTCAAGCTTGGCTTTGCAAAATTTGTATGATAAATATCTATATCTAGCTACCTTCTTTTATCCTGATAAATAGAATAAGTATATGCTTTAGGCTATAAGCTATTGTCAAGTATCGTCTCATATTGCCTTCATAATCAGACGTCTATTAAGTCAAAGCTGTCGCCTAGGCTGCATACTTTTAGAAAGAAACAATATGCACTACTTTCGATGCGTTCCAGGGTATAATAATAAAACGTATTTTCGCATCATCACGGCTAACTATGTTGACCATCAAAAGTTGTTAAGCCCCGTCGTCACACATTCATTCATATGTCAATTCCACATCAACAACATCACAAAAAATAACAACAGAAACAATAACAACAACATTCGGATCAGGAAGCTGAGTCCCTTTCACTTTTTGGGGCCACGCTTCGACCCACAATTTCTGTTGGTCACAGATCTCGAATCGAGCGTCTTTTATGCTGCTTGTCTGGCTGGCTGGCTGGCTGAAGGGGCATCGAATTATGTAAAAGGTCGCAGGTGATTGTGACTGTGACTGTGATTATAATTATGATTGTGTTTGTGATTAAAGAAAGTATATGAAAAGGTCTCGCCTTCGCTTCCATACACACACTGATGTGGTAATCGACGATGATAATCCCTGATGATTGATGGATTAGGCACACACTCACCTTCGTAGGTCAGCATAACATGATCGCCGCTGTGATTGGTGAAACGCATCCAGAAACACAGCGTGAACTGATCCAGCTCAGGCAACTCGTTGTTGTACTCCACCGCCCCGTCTTGGTTAAATGCGAACTTCTTGACACTGCAGCGGTCGGAGGAGTAGAGATTAGAGCGCGGAAAGCTAAGAGTGGGCTCCTCAATAACGTCATCCTTCAGGTCATAGGACTTATAATGATTCTCGTGATCGTCGATCAACGTAATGGGATGCGAGGACTCCACTCCATTGATCAAAGCCGCGCGCGTGAGGAGTAGATCGTCCTGCTCCTTTGGGTCGCCGAATTGGGCATAGCTGGTAGCCAGCTCGTGGCTGCTACTCGCCTCGCCAGGATGCGATTGCTTTAGGCTGTAGGAAGTTATAGGACTGCTCCCAGATGCGATCGGCTTCCATCCGAAGGAGTTGCCAACGTGAAGCAGAATAAACGCGCTGAGCACTACGCTCGCTCGCCAGCCCCTTTGCCAAAACATTTTACCGGGATATCTGATTTTTGGACTTTTGTCTTTGGTCTTTTATTTGTAATTTGACTCGTAGCGCTTATACGTCCGTCTGCGGCGCTGCCTCGCACTTTACTACTCGGCTACGCATGCGCCAGCGCCGTCTCAACCGTAGTCAAAAAGAAGAGGAAAACATAAAAAGCCAAAACCGCATACACCGAGCCCGTCGCCACGCACAGTGGAATCTCTAGCCGAAAAGCGTCGTGGAAATCCAAATTATGATGGAGGTTTGGAGATTTCATTTTATGAAGAGCACTATGATCGATCTAGGCTTTAAGAATTGATAGCATTCTCATTCAGATAGAGTATAGTATATCAACCAGCCTCATTATGGAAATATCTTCAGGGATGATGCTTGGTTTTGCAATGAATTATATGTCGTGGCTCCACTGTGCGACGGTTTTACGAGTACGTCCCTCGGCCAGTTGTAACAAATGGTAAAACTGTATTGAAATTGAAACTGGTTGGCTTTTTGTTATACCCTGCACTGCACCGAAGTGGGTATGTGAGAGAGACGCTATTCCAAAGTTGAACTGAACTGTCGACTCTTGGACTTAAGTAAAAGCACATATTGTAAGAAGAGCAGCATATGGAGTGGACTGAATGAAGAATGACTAGCAGAGTATCTGCTAGTCGAGCATACTCGAGCTGGGTACTCTTGTTTTGTTTTTGTACACTGTAAAGCCGAGCTTTTAAGTTGAATGCAACAACGCTATAGTCACATCTATGTATGTACGTATGTATGTACATACATATGTATGTATGTATGTATGTATGCATTTAAATACATGCTAAGCATTACTGTCTGCTTAGCGCTGACATAGTCGTAGCTTCCTCCCTGTTTAACCCCAGTCACGGAGACAGCTGACTGCGAATAAATGTTATGCACATACATTTATGACTATATATGCTTATAATAGCTATAATATTTGTATTTATACTAACTGTCTTTGCTCTACACATTCCGTGTTAGCTGTGCATCATTAATAAATCAATCAACATTCCAGAGTCAACTATTTTGTAATTCAGCCAAGAAAGAGTGAGAAGCTAGAATTGTTATCTTCATAGTCACCGATCAGAAACCCTTCCTGAAATTAAAAGAATATATGCGTAACTTTATATAGATCCCTCCGATATTTGCTAAAGTTTGGTATGAAATTAATGCCCTTGAAGAGCACACTTCTATGTCATTAAAATGTAACTATTATGACTATTCAACTTATATAAAATAAGAGCCCGAATCTATGACGAGAAGGAAGAATGATGATTCCTTATCAGTTTTTTTTTGCATCCCATTTGCCACTGTAAAGAACGAAATGTAGATATATGTCTCTGAGAAAGTGAAAGCTTTTCAGCTGCTAAACACGTCAATAATTGGCAAAGCGTTTGATTAGCTGGGTGTGTACCTTGTTACAACATTTGTGAACAGCTTTTTAGTTTCGTGTTGAATTGGCCCAGCCCTCTGGGGTTTCCAGCTAAAGTTATAGTTGTTTTCAATTGAGTATCACATTATCATTTATCCAATTGATGGCCGTATCGAAATGTCAAGGCTGAAGCCTGAAGAAATTTTTACTTTATATTAGATACCGATTGTCCAGTCGTCATTTTAGTAGATATATACACAAATGTTATATATGTATATTGTTACTAATGTAGAACTAAAATATATATGAAATTATTTCAGATCGGCAAACAGCCAGCTCCGTATTATGTGGGCTCGTCGCAGACCTTGCCGCGCGGGATGTACGGATCAGACCGCAACAAAGTCTCAATGGGTATGTAGTAAATATATTAATGACCTCTTGGCCTATTACCCATCTACTTTTCATTCATATTTTAAGAACATATTTATATATTTGAACAATATTTTGTTTATCTGCTTAGTTTTAGCTTAGATTGGATTGCTGTGTATCTGTACAGCAAAAAAAAAAAACAGAATATATATATATATATATATATATATATATATATATATATATATATATATATATATATATATATATATATATATATATATATATATAAAATTAATATGTAAGCAATGGAACATAACCTTCATTAACCATACTCCATATCCATTTGATCAGAATGTGAACTTCAACTTATCTAGTTAATATATACTCCGTTTGTCTGTTCAGCATGAATATCAAGTCAATATATATAACTGATTCGTTATTTATATCCATATGTACATATATCGTTTTATATGACTTCATTTGAATATAATTTGAGTAACAAAGAAGCATTGGCAAGGGGTTTTCCCTAAACATAAATTGTTCTTAAATATTTATGATTTGTTTACACAAAAAACCAAAAAGAACTCCATGCGTAAATGTTTGATGTATTATTAAATGAAATACGAAATATGAAAAAGGAACGCCTGTGAAACCATTCAGATCGATTAATCGAAGGGGTAGCATGGAACCCCTGTTTCCATATTCCTCGGATCAATTATACAGTATACCAGGTACAAGCATATATCATATAACTCTTCCATTACTTATGTTAAAAACGTATCACTTATTTCCATGTACAACGCATATACCTGCATATCTAGTATACGATTTATGTACAATTATTGGTTGCGAATTTTTATGGGTTTACAAATTGAGCGTAACAATTTTTACCAATCAGCAAGACTTTGATCTATAATGCCAATAATCAATATTGATTTATTTGAAATTCCTTATATAACATAAACATATAAATCTAACAGCTACAATTCTATTGCCCTGTTCTAAAATGAGTTGATCTTACAGACGGATATACCAGTTCTCCAGAGCGGAGTACCCGGAGCAACTATGAGGAGCCATACTATAGCCAATATGGCACACGCGGACCTGTCGTAGCGCCCATCATAGACGAGGAACAAAGGTAAGTCGCAGATATATATATATATATATATATATATATATATATATATATATATATATATATATATATATATATATATATATATATATATATATATATATATATATGTATGTATGTATGTATATCAGTGCTATATATCAGGATGTCTCAAACACAATTGAGAAAAGTACAGGGTATCTTTTAATCAATCATTTCCGACCAGGAAATAGCAAATACATATTAGATTTTAATCGGACTCGGTTGGTAGTACTGATGTATATATGTATAATAAATATATGCTCCCTCTCACACACTCTTTTTAACTTTGATTCTCTCTCCTCTTTCGCAGCGATGTTGCCCTCGCGGAAGATCAGTATTCGCTGTATGGGATCAAAGTAGGCCCAAATCGTCTGCCGCATCGTGGCAATCAGATCTATGATCCAACCAGGTGAGCACCATAGCCCAATTGTTGATCGCGTACGGATTTCATGTATGTGGCGTAGTCGGCCAGGAGTAAATTTGAAATATGAACATGAGCATTGTGGACGCTGCGTCGGCGTCTACTGCGCCTATAGATCTTGATGCGCTTCACACTCCCATTGGTGTTCGTTGTAGTGGCCGTGGCAACCGGGTGGAAATAGGTGGTGCCTTTGCTTTTGATGGCCTGCACGATGAGGCACAGCAGGTAGCCGCCGAACGAGAGGAAAGCCAGGGCAGTGATGCTGATTTGGAACAGGGTCTGCAGCTTGGATGGCTTGTCCTCAACCCAACTGGCCACAGGATCACTTTGCCATGGATGCGATGTACCACGATCGCCCCTTTTAAAAAACGAAACTGAGTTCTAAAGAAGAACTACTATATATGCGTATTCATCCTACCGATCGGCAGCCATCAAAGCCATTCGCTGGGGCCCATCAGCCGTCTCGCCGCAGCTGTCAAAGTCTTCGCCAGCGTTTGCCTTGTGGCTCTCTGTGTGGACCATCAGCTCCATTGATTTCTTCAATACCAACAAATCGTGTATTTGAAAATTTGACAAACAGTTTGCGAATCGTTCTTGCGTGCTGGTCACTGTTGGGCAACATCAAAATATCAAACATTATTCAGGCTATGAGTTAATCGCCGCGAATAGCGTGCACATCACTTACCGCTGCAGTAGGCCATGGCGTTGGCTGCTATTCCTCCACACCTAGTCGAAGCACATGCAAGAAGCGACTGCGCATCAAGAATAGCCATGGATGAAATCGTGGTACAATTCGCATCACTTGTAGAGCAGCAGCAGCAGCAGTAGGAGCGCTGGCAACGCTTGCTTGACTTAAGTATTTCAACTTTCAAGCTTACTGCGGAGCCGATTGGAAACGGATGGGTCAACAGGGTATATTGGTTTTATAGGCATATGTGGACTAGGCAGAAATTGGAGAATTGAAACCTAATTGGAAATAGGAAAGCCTTTAGGTTTGATTTTACGTTCGTCTATATACATAAGCACATCATAATTCATGATCACACATCGAAAGGCGCAGGGTACGTGTTAGTCAGTCACTGCCGCCGACTATGTGCCTGTCAGGCTTGGCTGCCCATTTAGATCTTGGCGACTTGTCACAAACAGTGGCGCCGACCTATGTGTGAATCATAAACTGTTCAATTTGTTCAAGAGCGTATCGAGTGTTATATTTCTATTTATTTTACAATATTTTGGTATTCTTTATTCTGTCCATGTATTTGCAGGCCGGAAGACTTGCATCGCATACGCGTTGAGCACATGGAGCGTCAACTGGCAAACCTCACCGGATTGGTCCAAAAGGCATTGGTCAATCAAAATCCCCAAATTGCGCCAATGCCGGTGCCTACACTCGACTCCAACTATCTCGTCGTGCCAACCCAAATGCAAGGTATAACATTTCGGTATAATTAAAGCGATTTATAAACATACGATTCATATGTACAAATGTGTATAGAACAGGCAGACCAAATCCATTAATTGTAAGCATCACGTACGATCAGCAGCCGGGTATACGCAGTCATTTAATGTTGTATGTCCTTCCGTCCGTGTCGGAACCTATACGAACTTGACCCTTAAACGTATATTCTCCTACAGATTGTGATATTTTTTATATAATCCTATATTGAACGAACTCTGTCTTATATATATATATATATATATATTTATATTTAGCAAATGGTTCCGCCGATGAGCTATACATTAGAGAAAAGGCACCTAAGCTGGGCAAGAATTCATGTCGTAAGTGTATCCGAAACTTCACCACATGCCTCAGTGTCCAAATCCATCTTCTTTTTCAGAGAAATCCGTGTCCTTTGAGAAATCCGTCTCATTTAGTGACGACATACAGGGAATACCCAAGTCCCACAGCCCCCTACATGCCGGTAAATAAAGAACAAATAATTAACTATTTACAAGCCATCAGTTTTACGTTGATTCTTAATTTGAGCTTTTTTGCTTCGCTTCCGTTTTATGGTTTCTTACTTTTACTTTTTCTTTTAATCATCACAAGTACTCAGTTCAGTCTCGTTGGTGTGGACAATTTATGCGTTCGTTGACTTTGATTTCATTCCGACCTTTAAGAGACCATTAAGAGTCGCTTTGACAGTCGTTGTACACCCGATACCCACTGAGTTCACAGATCCAAACTGTTTACAATTATATATTAACACTCATCCCATATTCAAACAAATAACTCTCTGCACCGGACCAAAAAGCTGATACGAAACCAACCAAGCCGGCAATCAAGTCGTCTACCTTGCCACGTACATCCTCCCAAGGTAAGAGCGATATATGAAAGAAGTGAAGGCAGTTATTTCTTTGTTATTATATTATTTTGATCAAGAGAAAACACTTATATCAATCACGCATGCATTAAACGCAAATCACATATACAATATATATATATATATATATATATATATATATATATATATATATATATATATATATATATATATATATATATATATATATATATATATATATATATGAATATACAAATGCTTAAAAATATGTTGTTGACTAACTAGATCTAGATATTGTATACTCTGAACCTGCTCAACCCATATTAGCTTTGTGAGAAAGAAGAAGGCAACTCGAAGCTAGCTAGAGTTAGAAATAACTCTATTTTATAGCAGTGAACACAGATTATAAATATTTCGGATCTTTAAGACCCACATACAGCTCTTAAATAACTGCTTCTCGAGCTTTGGTATATAAACCCGTTCAAGGCTTGAAGCGCACGGTTCACAGTATCCGCTAGTCGGCCACTCTCGACTAGAGTAGCACTCTTAGTTGTTATATAATTGAATGCAATCCACAGAGCGCGACCGCCTGAAGCCTCCGCCACCACCAAAGCCAATTGTGCTGGCGCAGACGGCCCATCCTAGCTACCGGGCAGACATTGCACTCGCCCCCGAGGTTTACAATCATCTGCGTGGTCTGCAGAAGAAGGCAAAGGACTTGCGCATGGAAGTGCGCACATTAAGACGGCTATCGCAGGCCCAATCCGTGGCCGTACGGGAGGACATCAAAAGCACCTTCATGCGCATAAGGGCCACACTGTTGGCAAGCAGTGGAGGCAGCTTTTGGGGTCAAGGAGATCAGGACACTACGCGTATATCGAGGGAGGAGGAACTGTACAAGCAGGAGGTCATACGGCTGGAAAAAGATCTGAGCGACTTGGAAGCTTCGGTCGAAAACCTGCGCGGCGAGGTGATCAATCGGCGCACGCGCGTCAATATGACTGCAGTCGAGGACATGGCCCTGGTATTAAGTCGCGCCAGGTAAGACCTGCTGCCATTTATCTACTCTCTATCTAGTCTCTATCTCTCTCTATCTTTACAGCAAAACTGTCGCTGAGCTGAAGCTCAAGTTTCCGACCTTGTCGAATGGCTTGCGCTGCATTTTGTCAAACGAGATGGAAAAAGTAGTCCGAGAAGAAAAGTTCCTAAAAGAAGAGCCTGATCGGCTAGAGTCTGCTTTGCGTCGCTGCAAAAAGCTAACGGGCACATTAGTTACACTCAAACGGTTTGTAGACTTCCCAAGCAATTTGCCTATACCCTGGAACCCATTGTGAATGGCTGGGTAAACGGGTATATAAACTCCAATGTCATTTAAATCCATACAAATTACATAAGGATCGTGCATCTAGACCCACATGGGTTCAGGGTAGCTGCCTAATCGGGCACCCCCGACTAGGCCAATCTTGCTTTTTTTGATGTGGTTTATCTCTTCTTCCACTCGACAGTTTGGCGAGTGTCCAGGAACAGCGCTTGCCCCCTAACGAGCCGTCAGTCACCGAGGAGTCTCTGCGTTCCGCCGATATCTCGGTCCCCGACAAGGTAAGTCGCCTGATAGATAAATAGAGAATATTTTTGAAAAACAAATACACAAAAAAGAAATTAGTTATTTTAAAACACCTAGGGCTGTATAGCCAATGCTATTATTTGCGCATAAAACACCGTTCCATACAGTGTCATACATATATATATATATATATATATATATATATATATATATATATATATATATATATATATATATATATATATATATATGTATATATAATAATGATTAACGAATATTCTTTGTATTATTTTGATGACAAAAACTAGTTGCTTTTGACCGAAAGAAGTATTTGCATTGGCTGAGTTTCATTTTAAAAGATGAACCTATTTTGCACATTAGAAACCTTGCTAAATATTGTAAAACCCGCTGACTGAATAACTTAAGTAAATTGGCATCGACTGTCTAAGAACTGGCTTTGTGTGCATTGATCTAAGGTATTATCAACGAATTAACATTTCACCTTTACATCAGTCCATTAATATTCGACATATCCGTCCGTCTGTCCGGGGGCCCGACTGTCCATCTGTCTGCCGCAATAAACACGAAAAAATACACTTCAATTGCTAATAAGTAATTTTTAATTTTAAAATCCTATAACAAGTAATCCTATTCCTATTGTGTTTGCGAGGTGTGTTCGAAAATATGTTGAGCAAGGACTTATTTATTCATCGATATTCATATTTTCCCTATCAACGTGAGCCCCCCTAATGCGATTCCATGTGTCAACGCTTTTTCCAATCCTCGACGCACTTACAGCACTTTCCATCAATGCAAGTCGTTGTACTGTAGCTGGTAGTGTTCGCCTGGGAGACACCCGAGCTACTCCTTTAAGCATCCCAAACCAACATTCACAGCGCATGTATACGGCAACAAAAATATAAATAATAATAATAATATACTTTATATATTTTGAGGGGAACGAAGAGAGATATACATATATAAGGTTGCGTACTTCGATGAGTATCTTCTAAGCAAGTTTGTTACTGACTTAAGGCGTGAGACATATAAAATCGAATTCAATCAAGTTCATATAAAGCAAATTATGATAAGTAATGTTCACTATAGAAAGTCTCTAATTCTTCCTAGCAAACTCACCTTACTTTTTGAGCACACCTCGTTAGACATTTACCAATTTGCCTTTTTAGGTAGATGTATCACCTGTTTTATAAATCAGCAATTGAATAAACTCAAATGCGGTATAGACTTCCTCCTATATAGTATATATTATGTAAATCGAGAAAATATTCATTCAAAGTTCGATTATTGATGTACCCAAGTCAATGGGAGTCATACATATGTAGTTAACTGAGTTGTGTGTACATATATGCATATATATATATATATATATATATATATATATATATATATATATATATATATATATATATATATATATATATTATATATATATGTATTTACTTATATATATGTATGGAATGTGAAACCTATTTTAATCTCATATCATATTTGATAGTGCGCATCGACTATTATCGACTTTTTTTATTGAAATTGCGATCTAGTTATGCAAGGGTTTTATATAATATATAAGCAAGATATTTAGTGCTACCCTAGTAAATCAACTGTATTTGCTTACAATTCAACCCAATTCGTTTGTACGTATGCTTTGTTTTCTTTGTTCTTTATTTGGTATTCGTTTCCTGTTTTCTGTTTCGGTTAATTTCTGTGCATTTTTTGTACTATAAACAAGTTGCAATTGGCTGTTAATAAGTAGTTTCGTTTCGTTTTGTTTCTACTGCGTCCACATCATTATCCTTGAGTTCGACTATATATACATACATAAAGAGTTAACTCCAATTCCGAGACAGTTCGTAAAAGGCGATGGCTTCACCGATATTTCTTAAGGGTTAAAACATTATCATACAAATTAAAATCAAATTTACAAGTTTTTTGTGTTATTTTTTCGATTTTCGGTTTTTTTTTTAATTTTTTTTTTTTGATAAAGCGAAAACGTTTTAAGTATTGAACACGCAAAACCATATTCATACGTTTGACAAAACAAACACAACCAAAAATCAAAAGCTTAAAGTCTTATCAAATGAGGTTTACCTAGTGATATCGTTTTCTTCTTCTTGCCCCTTTTTTTCGAACTAACAATTTTTGATATCGTATACAACAACAACAACAACAACCCACATAGTTTAACTGGCGATGGAGTTCTAACTTCAAAGAGGCAATTACTGAGTAATGACTGAAAACACAAAACCAAAAAAAAAATGAATAAATAAATAAAAATAAACAACAACAAATATATATAAAAAAGCAAGCAAAAAATAATTAAACTAAAAAAATATATTTTTCAACAAAAAAAATGATATGATGAAAACTCTCATAAAAACTATGTCCATTTTATTTTAGCTAAAACATTATTTGCTCCGCATTTAAAACATAACTAGTTTATATTTTTGTATACCAATTACTTAACTTACCTTCTAAACTAATACAAACTCATCAAATGCTATCTATAAGACCAAACACATTTACCAACTGCAATTATATATCGTTAGTTACCTATATATATATATAAATATATATATATATATATATATATATATATATATATATATATATATATATATATATATATATATAAAGCTTATGTGTGTATACATATATATATGAATGTGTGTGCGTAAAGTGCTTTCCAAAAGGGGTTTCTCATAGCTAAACCTTGCTAACTTCTCGGCTGCAATACTTTCAAGGAATTTACATACATATAAATGAGCTACGGATCAAAGTACTTACCATATACTACCATACTATAATATAATATAGATCGACCATTTTGTATCGCTAGTCAAGTTTCAAGTCAATCAATGAATCAATCAAGAAAGGTAAATAGCATTGACACACAATTTATTATACATGTTTTGAAAGACTTAAACAGCAACAACCTCTGTGGTAGATAAATCGTTTTGATCCCCCTTCCGTTAACTACATACTTTCTTCCCAGATGTCCCCCTAAAGTACTAATCAAGAATACAAACTACAAAAATAACAACAACAATAACAAATTTAACAAATATGTGATCTCCTCAACACCTCCCTCTGTGCTCAAATATTCCTATTTTTAATAATTGTTGTCCATTGCTTTCGTCTGTGGCCGCCCTTGCACCCCTCTACTACACACATCTTACTAATTCTATAACGTTTGGATTGTAAAATTATCATCAAAGGATTTCCCGAAGCTCATAGACTTGCAAGCAAGAGAACATTTCGAAGAATATAGAAAAGTTTACTTTTAATCAAAATGTTTCACAAGAGGATACTATGTTTTTGCACAGTATATAGGAATATAACAGGCAAATACGTTTCATATTAATGTGGAGCAATATGTGGTGTAGATAATGACTAATTATCTCTTTATATGTATATAGCCCTAAGCCGACCGAGTATGGCAGTGTAACAGACTTTACTAAAAATACGTTTGTTATATACATTTTATATACATCGTATTTAAGCTAACTCTTGATCAACCAAGTATAACAGTATTACAGTATAACAGTATGACAGAATTATCATAGGTGCTTTACCAAGCAGTTCTAAACCAAGCAAGTATAGCAGTATGACAGTATAACACATTTTGCTTTAGTAAGTATTTAGTCATCTTTCATATGTCTCACATGTCGAACAGTTCTAAGGCGACAAAGCGCCCCTTTCCAGGCTACAGACAGACAGGAAATACATTATTGTTTTGTAGTCAATTGCTTTGGGCATCATTATTATAATTTGATAGCAGTTAGTTTCGAAATGATGGGATAATTTGCAATTGCAACATTTTTTTCCGCTCTTTAACAATTCGAGAAAATTTTTCACATTTTTTCACACTAATTACAATCTGTTCTCTACTTCGACTTCTTATTTGTGTTGATTGATTATGTTTATTTAATTCTTTTCGTTTTTCTTTTCATTCGTTTTTCTTTTGTAAAAATGCTCAAAAATCTAAATATGGTACTTGAATCGATTTGTGTGCATGCGATATATGTATGTGAAGGCCCCGTTTCCACTTTCTACTAGTTAAGAAAGCCAAATTGTAAATTATGATTTGTGTTTCACTCATCGAACATGCATCAACAACTCTGACAGCAGCAAAATTACAACATTCTCAGTTCACACCCAAGAAAAAGACAACAAAAGTACACAAATTAATATGAAATAACTTTTCTCCCTTGTATACAGCCGCCGAGTTTTCCAGACTCACGAAAAACTGAGATACGAAAGAAGAGAGGAAAAACAAATAAATATAGAACAACTTTTGGAAAGATGTAGCTTCGGTATTCCGAAGACTTAAAACAAATATGCAAACATATTTATAGAATGTTAATTTGCAACAAGAATTTCTTTTTCGTCTTCCCGTTAAGAAAGCTAGCTGAAAAACCAAAAAAAAAAAAAAAAAACAAAAACAAAAACCTAAACAAAACAAAAGATAATGATATTTTTGTATTAATGTTGTAGTTGAAAAATGAACTATGTCTATATATACAAACTCTAGTATCAACCTAAATGTACCTTTGTTAATGTATACACAAATCATTCTTTTAAGCGTGCAGTCAATTTAATCAAATACCAAATTAATCAAATCAATCCAATTGAACAAATCGAACTCAAAAGCTCAAGCTCTTCAAAATGTTCTCACTCATCGATTGTTGTCTTTGAAGTTTTAACCATCTAACATAATTACCACTCATCCATCATCTATTTCTCTATTTATACATTTATATATATATATATATATATATATATATATATATATATATATATATAGGTATGTTCTTATTTTCCGTTCTCTTTTTTTACTACGACTAGCTATCTATCTGTATTCAAAATATGTGATTAACAATTTATGTCGTACTTGCCAAAATAAAATATATAATCGGTGAAGACTTCATTTGGAGCTATGTTTAATATACATATATATATATATATATATATATATATATATATATATATATATATATATATATATATATATATATATATATATATATATATATATATATATATATATATATATATATATATATATATATATATATATATATATATATATATATATATATATATATATATATATATATATATATATATATATTATTTACATATACATATACATATACATAAGTGCTAATGCTACTCTCCCCCATGCATTTCATCGTTTTTTTTCTGTTTGTCAGTAAACTAGATAATCAGAAATCGAATCTGATTTTATTAGCTGTGTAGAATCCGTTTGAGCGAAGGTGCCACTTGGTGTTGCATGCAGTAGGAGTAATTAGCGAGGGACACTTTAAAATATTCACAATTATTTTTAATTATGTTGACTAGCAAAAATAGAAAGCTTTGATATTTATTGTTTGTCTGTTTGTTTTTTATCTATTTGGTTTTCTAATTTTTGCATGTCATGTTCAAGCCCTGAAAACTAAAAACCAGTTGGATTTTGATTACCAGTCATTGAGCAACACGAAGCGAGTTGTGGGTGAGGCGCCTGACTACGACCAAGTGCCTTTGGAGCAACCATCATTCACATCTTGAAGCGTACATCACTTTCGCAGTGGGTGTCAGACAGACAGACTTTTGACTGCGTGTGCCTCTGTTTCTGCCTGCTTCTTCAATGTTAAACACGCTAAAAGTACGACATGGCAACAACAAGCATCCACCTGCAGAAAACACGACTAGAAAATACCCTGACCGCCATGTCGAGAGGTTGTTTTAAATAGTTGAGCTCACATTCATTAGGATTGAGTGCCCTAGCCTGCTTACATTTTCAATAACATTTTTGTTTCCTCCCAATTTTGATTTCGACCTGTCCCCGAGTGGAAGTGCGTGGCCTAGCTTTGTATTGAATTGTTTCAGTATTTGCGTGCATGCCGTTATCGTGACAGATCTTCCTACAATATATATATATATGTATATATATATATATATATATATATATATATATATATATATATATATATATATATATATATGCACAGCATGATTCACGATTCTTATGCACACTGTATTATATTGACTATCACTATGGCTTTTTTTTATCGTTGTTTAGCCCAGCCAACTGGACGGCCTTTCATGCAATGCATACAGTGCTCTACCACCTAAGCAATATGTATACATATTATATATTATACCTTCTATATATATATATATGTATGTATACATTTATCTGTATAAATGTGCAATGTTTTTTATCAGACTTCATTTCACTTCACAAATTGTTGGCTATTTGCGTCGATCTACATTTTTACTGTAATTATGTATTCTTTGTAGCCAATCCCAACACCCAGGATGGGGTCGTTCCCTGTCGGCGGGGGACTCGCACCCGAAAACGCACTCGATGCTCTGCTAGACGAGTTAAAGACATTTTCAAAGCCCATTGCCCAACAACAGCAGCAACAACAGCAGCAGCAACAACAACAACAACAACAACAGCAGCAGCAGTACCAGCTGTTGCAGCAACAGCAACAAAAGCCACCATACGAGGTAAATGATATCCGTTTTGACATATACATATGTACATACATATACATATATCATGCATGTACGCGTCTCAGGTTCGCCCCGAGGACTCGGCATCCGATGAGAGTGCTCAGGCAGCGGTACAGAGCACCGTCACCACGCAAATATCTCAGGCACGACTGTTCACTGAGGCGAACGTCGTCAATATGCAACAGGCGACCACCAACAGCATGGTCATGGCCGTTTCCAGTGGGGCAACTACACAGCTGACACGCGGCGCGCTGACCCACCAGCAGTCGCAACAGCAGCTGATGGTGCACACCAATATGGGAAGCTTGCGTCGCCTGCACTCCTTTCCCAGCGAATCGGACAACGAGTTTCCACCCCCACTCGCTAATGGTGGAGGCGGTGGTGGTGGCGTCAGTGGCGTCAGTGTCAGCAGCAGCAACAGCAACAACAACAATAAGCCACCAGTGCCCGAGCGTAATGCCGATTTGATAACTAGAGTTGGCCACAAGCGCATACCGCCTCCACCGCCGCCGCGTACCAGCTCACGTAGTCCACTGGCCAGTCCGACAAGCCCAAATGTGCCACAGAACATAGCTGCCGCTGTCGCTGCCACAGCCGCCGCTGCCAACAACATGGTCGACAATAATATGATGAGCATCGAGACTATCGTCATCGGCAGTGGCGACACCTCAAGCGGAGATAACTCCAGCGGCAACGAGTCCGGCAACGATCACGCACAGCGGCAAGTGGCACTTGAAATGCGCCACCAAGAGTTACTGAAAAAGCAGAAGGTGTTGCAGGAGCAATACCAACGCTTGCAGCAAATGAGCAAGATACCCTCGGTTGATATATCTGGGCCCCCGCACCCCGGCAGCGAGTCAAATATCCAGCAGAAGATAGCCGCCATCAATGTGTTGGCCTGTGAATCCATGGGCGCCGATCCGAGTGTAGCAACGGCGGCGGCGGCTGCTGCTGCTGAGAAGGCAGCGGGTACAAATGGTGTATTGAACAGTGATGCTACGGGTGGTGTGGTTGGCGTTGTTGGTGGTGGTACAGGTGCAGGAGCTACTGCTGCTGCTGTTGCTGCTGCTGCAAACAGCACAATGACCACCAAACAGGTGTATGAGACGGAGATACTCTAACACAACTGGAAATTGGCGTGGAGCGAAACGAAAATCGATATTTAACTGTAGGACCCAATGCATACTATATATATACATACATATATGTGTCTCGCTCTCGCTCTCACCCTCACTCGTCTATCGTTGTCACTCTCTTACATATTGTATATGCTTCTTTGTCATATGCACGAACTCACTATCCCTCTCTCTCTGTCTCTCTCTATCTCTCTCTCTCTCTCTCTCTCTCTCTCTCTCTCTCTCTATTTGTCATCCTTGCCAAACAGACATACATCAGACGAATCTCATACGAAGACTTAAAGCCTTCGGCTCTGTAATACCATTAATACTTGAATAATAGGTTTTTTAAGCAACTAAGGCGTACTCCCCCCATTCGTGTTAAATCTGAATGTCGTACATACGTACATACCATATATATATATATGTATTTATATGTATTGCCAAACGAAAATCAAAAAATATTAATGAGAACAGAAGAAGGAAGAATGAAGAAAGAAACAGAAACTAGCAAAGATAAGCGATGTAGCTGCATCGTAGATGTATATGTACATCGAATGTAAGCTGTTTTGTCCCTGCTCAAAAGATTTGAGCAATTGCCAACATCGATCATGATTAGAATAGTTTGTAAGGAATCCCAGCACACGAATTGCATGAAATTGTCAACCCTCCACCATTAGCCATACTCAACCACAACAACGAGGTATCTAGAACTAGCAGATTAAGTAAATCAAAGTATCCGGAAATGTGTGGACCGATGGATGGATTGATGGTAGATGTGTTGTATGGTTAGTGGAATCGTACATAGATAACAAGGAAATAGAGGTAGAGTTACATTGCATAGCGAAGCATCGTCACACTTAAGCTGTTCAACTGATTCATCAAGTTTACTTTGATATATCTCTCATTTAATTTTGTTTTGTTCTTTGGTGTGGGACGTGAGACTGATAGTTCTATATATCTAGGTCATCAAAAAGTAAAGAATAAATACTTGAATAATCAATAAGTACGAATATATTTCATAGAAAATACAACTAGCTAATTTTATTCCCCTACACGGTAAACTCTTTCCAAAAATGTGTGCCACACCGACACATACTGCATGCCTTTTGTTTTCGAAAAGCCCTACGTTTTGGTTAACAATATTTGATTTTTGGGAAGAGTGGTTTTCGGACTCCCGAAAGTATATGTGTTATAGCTGATCCGTACATCCCATGAAATGGGGTGATTTACTTCACTACGATCGATTGTAGTTAAAAGTCATACATTTGATATCTTTTTATTGCACAGCACTTCATAGCTAAGGATTTTTAGATACATATAGGTTTTACACATGTTTTTAGCTAATCGGAATAATTTTAATTTTTAAGGAACGAATTATGTACATACCAGACACACTTATAAAGCATATTTGACAAATCTTTGATTATACATTTAATATAAACCCCGTACACCACAAACGTAGCGATATTAGATGTGCATATATATCAATATATAAATATATATATATATATATATATATATATATATATATATATATATATATATATATATATATATATATATATATATATATATATATATATATATATATATAAAATTTGTTGCACTTGTACCAGGTTTTATATATGTATATGTACATGTATGTACACATAGATTTTTGGATGTCATTTTACGTATTTATGCCTTTATATATATGTATATGTATGTATATATACGATGGGTTATATGTGACTATTCCTAAATTATTTTTTACTAATAAGCCAAGTATTTTGTAAAAAGTCGTTATTCGTATATTTCATGGTTCTTACATTCATTATATAATATACAGGCATATATCGATATTGATCGATCGATGTCGACTTCGATTCAGTCAGTACGTCAAAAACCCTCATTGTTTCGGATAAAAGTAAAATTGCGAAATAGAGCAATGGTCCAGAGTCGTTTACGTCTTGACTTTTAAGATTTATATGGGTATATCGTATATGTATTGAGTATTGTTAATTATCGTTATATTACAACTCACAATACGAGATAACTAATTGACTTTTGAATTCTTAAATATAACGGAAAAAAGAGTGAAGTGAGAAATGATGCGCTCAAATGATTTATACACATTGAAACATACTATTTACAATAATGAAAGCCACTTTGTTTATGTTTTTGCTCGTGTTTTGTTTTTCCGAAATTGTTTTTCATACATACAACGAAAAATAAGAATTATGATTACAGCGATAAGAAGTACGAAGCTACATATGTGAAAGTATTTAACTACTATAAAGCTGCAGACATAATAATAATAATTATAACAACAACACTTATAACAAACCAAAATATTTTAAAATATAGTAATATGCAACTGTATGCGTGTATTGTATGAATACGTAAATGTTTTTCTTATAAGGCACATTAAGCACACACTCGATGCAAAACTTATAGTAAACACTTAAAAATGATCGTGGCATTAGGTATTGTGAACATTAAAAACTATGATAATAATAAAATCAATAGCGAGAATCATCATGCATAGAAATGTTAACATAAACGATGCCCATTTTTTTTGTCTTAAAATTATTGTAATACCTATATAAAATTAAATTGCAAGAAACCACAAACAATAAAAATATCATATGCAAATTGACTTCGCTTGTGTTTAGGTGGCGAACCTACTACTTACATGCTCATTGTGTAAGATCTTAGCTAGTCATTAAAACTCTCTCTCTCTCTCTCTCTGTCTATATATATATATATATATATATATATATATATATATATATATATATATATATATATATATATATATATATATATATATATATATATATATATATATATATATATATATATATATATATATATATATAGCAAGCCACACGGCCTAACAGCCGTAAGGCGAAGCGCCCTCGAGTGAGATGACTCGAACTTCTGCAGAAAAGCTGAAGATCTTCCAGATGTCCCATCTATATGTTGAATGTTTATCGATAACAATATCATGCTGATAGCAGTTCCTACATTATTCCAAATCAACATCTAACTACAAAATTCACATAAAATAATGCACGTAAAATGCACATACATAACATTCCATTACAACTGTGTATATAAGATATTTAAAAATATGTAGATACATAGAATTATAGAAGGCACATTAATGTTGATATCCATTGTAATCTGTCATGGTCAAGTGGCAATTGCATATGTTACGTTTCCATCAACTCTGACTATCTCTAGCTAATCTCTAAAATTCACTTCGACAGTCCCTTTCAAAAAAAAAGCTACATATATCTATGTATATAAATATATAGAAGAGCTGCACTGTTTAGCTTATCTATGATTCACAGAGACAGTCGCAAGGCAGTTTTGGCATTTTACTAGCTGGCCAAGGCAGATAACCAGCTGTCTTGAAGACCCAATAGTCGTACGAAACTTTTGTGATCAGGGCTAGCAGGAGAATTACTTCTGCGGCTATTAAATAGTAGATGTAGTCAGTCCAATCCGGTGGCGATTGGCACAGCTTTGTCTCCTGCAGCTCAATAACGCTCTGAGGTAAGTTGCGGCATCTTATGTCCATGTAGTCAGGTATATCTGTGCTGCGCTCCTTAAGCCAGTTTTGCAGCGTTTTTGCCGAGTTGCAATCGCATTGAAGTCGATTCTCTGCTAGGTAAATGCGACGCCCAATTCCCGTATCCATGAGAGCATTGTTCAAAAAGTATTCGGGAATCTAAAAGATAACATATTGTATATATCATATTCATATGTCTAAGCATTTTACATATAGTTTAGATAATCACCTTAGTCAGAGAATTGTTGCGCATGTAAAGGCGTTGAAATTGCTCAATGAACTTTGTGCCCTCAAATTCATAAATGGATGATATGTGATTATTGTCGGCGTCCAGTTTGACAATATTGTAGTAGGTGGGATTCGTATGGAAGTGATCCCCCAGGGAGCTTATTTTGTTGTTGCTTATGTTAAGGGTGAACGTATTGTCTGGCAGCAGAGATGGCAGCTCAAGTAGGCCAAGGTTTGAACAATCTACGTGGCAAACAGTTCGTGATTGATCGCCCTGTATTATCATCATATTATATATGTTACAAGAACAGTTTCCATGGTTTGGAATAACTGGGCACTTGGTACCGCATTTCTTGATACTCTCGAGCTGTTTCACTGACACTAAATTTGTTGAGTTGAACCACTTGTGTGTCGCATTATACAAGCAGAAAGAGTTTTCCGGATTAACAAAGTTGAAAGAGTCGCCGTAAATAATCTCGTTTAGAGGTTCACAGAGCAATCGCATGTTCCCACTACAAAATAAAGGTTCTTCGTAAGCATAATAGACTTCATTTGGCTTAGGACGAGGAGCTTACCTAATATCTAAAGCTATGTGTTTATTCTGGTTGCGATTCGGAACACGGGACAATAGATTTTGTGCTATACCAAAAAACTCCAGTTGAGGCACATCCTTGACGGCTCGCGATGCGATTTCTGATATATTATTATTCGATATGTTGAGGCACTTCAGTTTGGAGTGACGGGGAAAGGCATTTGTCAACTGCATAATATTGCCGTCTGTAACGGCGAGCGACTGCAACGACCGATAGATCGGGTTGGAAAGGTTCATGGCCTGCACGGTGAGGTTGCGCACATGCAGATTCGTCCACTTGGATATGTTGCTGCAACTTGAGATCATTGAAATGTGCGTAATGTTGCAGCAGTACCACGAGTTGGCGCGAGTCGGGTGCTCCCGGCACTGGCAGCTGTTCGAGTCGCGATCACGTCCCTGGAGACTCTGGGATTGCAACAGGCTGCCGTTCTGTGCACTAAGCGCTGTCATATTGTCCGCAGTCATGGTCTCCTCACCAGCATCTAACTTGTCACCGGAGATCTCCAACCGATCGAGAACGGGTGCATCATCGCCGCTGCTGCCATTGTGGCGCCGCCAATTCAGACACAGCTCTTCTTCCGCGTAAAAACAATTCTTCAAATAGTCAGGCAATTCCGAGGAGACTGCAGCTGACGGCACCGGCACGGTTGTGCTGGCCACCGGCGTTACATCGGGCACTGAATCCGCTTTCTCAACTTCTACTTGCCTCTCGATGACCGCCTGATGCACTATAGGTGGCGGCGTGAGGACAGCCGTCTCTATTGATTGTGTTACCAGCTGGGACGACGGTGCCACGGGTGTTGCTGCCGGGGACTCTGGCGGAATTGTATGTGCGGCTAGCTCGTCGGAACGTGCGCATGCGTGAGCCAGCATTACGACTAGAACCAACTGCAAAAATTGAAGGGAAATTGTTATTGTCTGCTGATAACGGATAACCAAAGCGGAAACCAAAAAGCCATATCTATGCATGCAAATATTGACAGCACACGTACGGGCCAACCCGGTTGCCCACAATGTTGACAGAACTAATTAGCGCGCAGCTGTAATTCGATAAGACGAAGGCTTGGCCTGCGGTTACGGCAATTAACTTAAGTGCGGGTCAAGGGGTAAGGTTCAATGCAACCCCTAAGCCACCGAGCCAGCCATCCAGCCCTGCAGCCAAATTTCGCGTTCCAGCCACAGCAGGCCATATTCAAATAGCAATTAGATATGATAATAAATGTGTGTGTACGCATTTTATGGATTATTATAGGCGCTAACTCGACGTGAATATAGAAGATAATTGAAAACACAAACATCTTTTCAAATTCATATACAAAAATCTTTAGCATGAAATAAATTTAAATAGAGTTGAAAAGAATAATAACATTTCTATATATATATATATATATATGAGAATGCCTCGATATGGAAAATACTTGATCTGCACTTTGAAGTGTTTAATAACATTCAATTAATGCTTTTGATAAAGATTATAGCATACACACACACACATATATATATATATATATATATATATATATATATATATATATATATATATATATATATATATATATATATATATATATATATATATATATATATATATATATATGAGAATGCCTCGATATGGAAAATACTTGATCTGCACTTTGAAGTGTTTAATAACATTCAATTAATGCTTTTGATAAAGATTATAGCATACACACACACACACACACACACACACACACACACACA
This sequence comes from Drosophila mercatorum, assembly GCA_961210405.1. Classification (NCBI taxonomy): domain Eukaryota; kingdom Metazoa; phylum Arthropoda; class Insecta; order Diptera; family Drosophilidae; genus Drosophila; species Drosophila mercatorum. Next base: position 24,894,641 of record CAUIUS010000001.1, on the reverse strand, counting down.
CACACACACACACACACACACACACACACAGAAAACAACAAAAATGCATATTGATATATACATACATACATACATACATATGTGCGTATGCGCGTTTGACTTACATCTTTATAAGCAATCATTGCACATGGGGTGTAGCGCCTCAATGGAAATTGCGATTTGGAAAATCAGCGTTTGTATCTTTGAAAAACACAAGATGATCACATTTTATATTTGATTGTATCTTTTGAACTGTCTGCGCATGCTATAATTACGACATAGCAGAATTGAATTCAGTCATATCAGTAAGGCACTTATGTCAAATAACAATAAGTTATATGTTTTAAAAAAATATATATACTGGCGTATAGGATTAAATCAGAAATTTACAAATACAAAATATAGTGTATGTTATCGACAACAATACGAACGCAACAGTGCGAAGGCCGCCCGAGCCTCAAGTAGTTCGTACGTGTATTTCTCACACAGCCACCAACAAAAATGGTACTAAAAAATACTCTGCTCGCAAAATAATTCAGTATTTTTTTGTTTGCCATTTCAGTACATATATCTGCTTTCTTCATACAAATGTAACGATAGATATGCTTCATTATATTTTGATTGCTTTAACATTGCGATCTCTGTCTACAGATCCAACAAGCTAGTAACTGTTCTTTGTACCATGACGCGATATCAGTTGTTGTTACACAGAGTCTCTCGCAAGGAAGACTATTGCGGATAATTTGAAGCCTATGAATTTCACCACTCAGGCGAATTATTTGTTATTCGTCTATATACAGTGGGAACAAAAGCTAGTGCCATAAAATGCCTATTGATACCCGCGAACTGATGGAAGCTATTGCCATCATAGCTGATGAGCGAAATATTCGTGTGACAGTAAAACAATCAGGAAAAGGAACAGCGATTTGTGCCGCCTGCTGCTTTGCTGGCGGCCTACTAATGGGTCCTGTGGGCCTTGCTGTGGGCGGCGCTGCCGGAGGAATTGCTGCATACAAAATGACCAGTGGTTGGTTTCCTAGTTTCACACTACGAACTCACTCAGTAATTCTTGTTGTTTACTATGTATTGCAGGTACGTTTAGACCGCTGGGAGAAGTTATATTGAACGACTTGACGGACACACAGCGCGAACAGCTGGTGCAGCATGTGACAACAGCCGTCGCCGACGTACGCCCAACGGACCTGGTAATGCTGCTGCCCCTGATAACGCAGAACGCATCCATTCAGCAGGCGGTGCTCAATACAATTATGTCCTTTGTCACCAATGAGCTACGGATGCAGATCATTGACTGATCCAACTGTAAATTCTGAGAACGTTATTCAGCTTATGTACTATAATTCTAATAATAAATGCCCTAGAAATTATATGTAGTCTTATCAGGAATGTACAGAAACAACAAAATTCGAAAATAATCGAGAATAATACGAATGCAACATAGTGATTAGGGTGATAAGCGAACTATTATGATGCTCAACAATAACTTACTCATGGAGCGATATGCAATGTTTTACTGTTGTCCATAATGTAATATAATTGATAACAAAATATATGCCCTATATAGTATATTTACAAGTGTACAGTGTTAATAACTTAGGTGTGTCTGCTATTCCCACTCAACGTTGACCTGATCCCAGTCGTCGACGAAGGGCTGGTCTATGGTGTCGATCAGTAGGCCACAGTATAGACAATCCGCCGCTAGGATCTCTTCTACTTCCGATTTGAGATCCGCGCGCTTCTTTAGCTGCTCAGATGTCTGGTTTGACGAGTTGATTGTTTGCGCCATTATTGTTTCCAGCTGCTGCTTGAGCAGCGTCAGCCGCCGGCTTTGATCCTTGCTGATCATGGGGATCACCTGCTTCTCCAGGCAGTCGCTGTGGAACTTATGCCCGCAAATGTACACAAAAAAAGGCTTAACAAGCAAAATGAGATCACATATATCGCAAGCGTCCTGCGCCTCCATCCGAATGCTGTGCGCCTTCAATTTACGCAGCTCCTTGCAGACGCGATCTGACTGCTCCTTCGACTCAGCCATTTCCCGCTGCAACTCCTGTATACGCTGGTTATAGTCCTGCAAGAAAACACATTTCAATTAAGTAATCCAATTAAAGAAGTGTATGTGAGTGCCTCACTTTTAGAGCATCGCAAATAGCCTCTTTAAAGTTATCAATCTTCTCAAAGTCCGAGAAAAAGGGCAGCAGATCTTCAATCCGCAGTAGGTCGCATTGCTTCAATAAGCTTAATGCCTTCTTTACGTCGTTTGAGCCCTTTATGTCGTGGTAAGCTGTAATGTTCCGCACTTTTAAATATACATTTCTTTAATATTTAATTGGACAAGTGATTTACCAATTCTCAGCCACAATTTGCGCCTGGTCTCGCTGTCGTGTGGCTTGGACGCCGTCTCTTTGGCCAGTTTCATGTCAAATTCCAGGGCCAGGTCGACTGCAGTTGTCCACATGCAGAGCATGCACTGAAGGAACACACACGCCACCTTTACATCCTCCTCGGTGCACACCTTCAGGGCAAAGTGAATGTCGTAGTGCACTAGGGACTCATCCCGTCCCTGAATCTCTAGATATTTCATCAGTAACTTTGGATCGTACTTCGCGTACAGATGCAGAAGGAAGTTGTGTATAGCTTCGTTAAAAGTGTTTAATGTATAGACGGCAAACTCGAGATAGCGTATCACCTGATCACGCTGCTCCTTAGTGTCAATCACCACAAGGGTGGGCACGACTTTCTCGATCTCCAACTTGGCACCTTGGGCCATCAAGGCATCGATCGTTTGCTTTGGCAGCCGTTCCATAAGCTGAGGCGCATATTTGTAGTAGAGCGTGAGGTCGCGCTGCTTGCACAATGTTTGCAATGCCTCTTCATACTGGTTCGCCTTCAACTGCTGCCCGATCACCTCCTCGTAGTCGTCTATGGAGATGGCAAACTGTGCCAAATTATGAGGATCGGCATGCTCGTTAATCAGCTGCCGGACTGCTGCGCGATGATTACTTGTAATGACCAAGACAGTTGATTCACGCATAAACTCATCGTACTCCTTCTGCCACTCCTTCCGCCAAGCCGCGTCCTTGCCGGGTAAGTTGATTTGTGTAAGATACAGATCAATCAACCAGACGACCAAAGCCTTTACAGCATCAGGTTGGCTAACCTCCACACTCATGGTCAGCTTGTTGAGTCGCTTCTTGACGTAGGTAATTATGGGTCGCTTATCGGGCAGAACCATGAATTTGAGGCAAACAGTTTCGAAAGCCTCTTCGGTTTCAGCATAGTAATTCGCTGCCGCTTCGTAGGAGCCCTCGTTGAAAGCAGCATCGGCACGTTGCTCCAATACCAGTTGGAGATTCTCGGGTACTTCGGCTGCATGCGCCGTTGCTAGCTCGTATTGGCCACGATTTAGATATATACGCCATATGTTGCGCTCCTCACGGACTATACGAAGCGTGAACACAATCTTGTCCGTGTAAACATAAATGGCACCGGTAACGGCATCCCGCTCCATATTCAACAGTTTCCCCACTCTGAGCTCATCGAATGCCTCATGGTAGACCGTCTCTTGGTTGAGCAAGCAGATGGCCTTTATGTAGTCCGAGTAGAGAAAAACGGCATGGTACTCCGTCAGAACAAAGGATTTGGGCACATTTATACGTCGTTCATCATAAGACATATGTTTGCTTTTCTCAAAGTCCAGGTTGATCAACGTATCACCCAGCAGCGCATTATTTCCGCTGGCATCTATTGAAAGCTATAATCAGAATAAAGTTTAGTTTTGATTTCAGTTCAGAGGTGTCCAGCACTTACTTCTCCAATGCGCAGACCTGAGCCGCACAGCCACGCCCATTGTTTTGGATACTTACTTTTGGGCGGGGCAAAGAATCTAAGCACTGAGTAGCCCAAATCCGTTTTGTGCTTCTCACAGTGCGGCTCCCGTTCGCCATTTACGTAGGTCGTAAATATGGGCTGTAGAGAACGCTCCTCTGGTTTGAGCGTTTCCTGGAATGTGTAGATACAATCGGGTGTTGTGGCCACGACTATCCAGCGATTGCTGTTGGGTATGCGTAGCACCTCCAACCCATTAATTGGATACTTGCTAAGACCTAGCCCTAGGTCGTAAAGCTGTTTGCGCTGCGTATCGCTAACTGGCCCCAGCTCCATCTCAAAGATGAGGCCACGACTAGTGCCTAGGAGTATAAAGCTCGTGGTTGATTCATTGCCGTTGTACATATTAAAAGCCACTGCAGTGACTTCGTGGTCTTTCAACTTCTCGATTCGACGCACTTTCAATTGCTGTGCTTTGGTTGTCTCGGTGCTGTGTATGTACAGGAAGTCGGATGAGACACCCTGGGACTTGGGCACAAGTGAAATAATCAGGTGATGGCCGGTGCTATCTAGAAACATATTCGTAATCTTATATCCAGTTAAGTATTTCTCCAATCCAGCCTCTGTAAGCAATTGTTAACCATTTTAGATATACGTAATTAAAATGTATATAAAAAGCGATTCGCTCACGGCCTGGGGGTATTGCACGAGGTAGAAAGAATCGCAGCAGAGTCAATCGGCCCTCTGCAGACAGCAGGCAAAACAGCCAGTTCTTCGAGACGGTCAAGTTTGTCAAGGTGCCAGCGCAGTTAGTCGGTATATTAAGCGTCATCTTTCGCTTACTGAAAATTTCTTCATCTTCTGCCTCGAAAGGATTTCCACCGCCTGTGGCAACGTAAGTGTTTGCGCTCGCTGAGCCACTGTTTTCGATTCGGGGCAAGAACTTTGGCTGTGTTGCCTTCGCCTGTGCCATTTCAATTAAAAACCTGCGATATATTCACTCTTTATAGGTTTATTTGTAATCGTTGTCTACTTCTTTTATTTTTCAATAAACGCCCAATATTGTGGGACCAATGAAAATTCACTAAAAAATACCAAAATGTATATTTCCATAGAAAGTTGCATAAAGTAAACATACTAAATTTGCGGACTTTCTTTAAAAAAGTAAATTATAATTTTGCTTAATAATATAATCTGTGCTATCTGGGTAGCCTGCAAACAAATCTTTTCGTGTTTGACGATTTTCCCGCAAAACAATCATGTTTCATCAGCCAGATGCGCTCGTAGACTAGTTGAGTGTGCTTTTGCCCTAAGACCGGCTCCAATTCAAATTTACGCCTCTTCCGACGATAAGCTACGTTGTTCGTTAAGACGATCTACAATGCGGGTTGTTATTAACAGATATTTCAGATAGGATGTCGACACTCACGGTTAAGTTGTGCTTTATTTGTAGTGTACGTATAATACTCTGAATTTCCATCAAGAGTTCTGTGCGCTTGAATACATCGTCCAAGCTTCGAATTGCAAACGATATTGAGTCAATAACAATCAGCTTGACCTGCAGAGTAAAACCAATTTTGTAATCAAGCTTCTCCAAATTGCACTTATTTCTTAGCGTACATCTGGTTGCTTCTCCAAGAACTTATGGCAGTTCATTAAGCCAGCTATAAGGTCGCAAGCTCTAATGCATTCCATATAGAACACATTTTGTAACATTTCGTCTGTTGTGGTTGGTAATGCAGTCGATTGAAAAAAGTTTGGGCGCGCAAGAAGCTCTTTGGCCAGCTCTATATAGAAGCAACAGATACTATATATCACTCTACTATACTATACTACTATACTATACTATATATCAAACCTTCCAGCCTAGTCGGATCGAAATCCCTGCGAGTATCAAAATACATCGCTTTGGCCGCAGATCCATTGGCACATTTCATTAATTGAACCATTAAGCAGAGCTTCAAACTACAAAAACCTTTGCTTACTGAATATGAAACGCAATGAGCATCAAAATACTTGCCACAATTGTGTTTTTCCGGTACCCGCTCTGCCCACCAGTTCGTATATTTTTCCTTGCTGAAGACCTCCGCATAAAAATTGATCGAGGACCTTTATGTCCGTAACAATTTTTGTGGAATTCGCATACTTAAGAGTTTTAAGACTCTTCAACTCCATTGCGGCTCACTTTTCATCTGTGTTAGCTAATAATACATTTAAATACCATAGGATGTTATCGAGAGATCGACCATATATCGATATATATGTACATATTAATTACAGCCACTATTGACTTAAGTTGCTCAAGACTCCCACTGTTAAAAGATACCATAGGTTATGCAAAGACGAGTTCCGTTACTTTGGCTGTTAACTAACAGGGGTATTGTGACGTCACAGTTTCCCATTCTGCTCTGTTATCCCAACTGAAGTTTGGCGGGCACTTTAATTCACACCCAGCAAGTGCTCCAAACCAATCCAAATAAAGCACTTAGCATTTTATTAATAGGTACCATAAGAATTGTCAATCCATCATTTTATTGCATTAAAGTAAAAAAACTAAGTAGATAAAGGTATGAACTGAGAAGACATTTGAGAACAGCAATGATGTGCCCAAAGGGGATACTTAGAATAAATGATTAAAAAGCGGAATTGACTAGATTTTCACCATGACTAATGCCTATTTATGCCAATATATCAAGATATCCATGTATAATACACATTAAAGGTATATCTATAAAGCTACTGTTTACACCTGCTACAGTGTCACAAACATCCGAATTAATGTGTATTAATCATCAAATCGAAGACGATGTATGGTTCTTAGCTTGAAGTCTCAAGAAAGCGATAATCTGCCGGAACCATCCCAGAAATCTGGGCAGAAGCTAATAATGCTACTCATCGTCGGTAGCCATCAGCTTTTTAATATATTGACAGAAAGCGGCAGATATAATGATGTGGATTGATGGGAAACGACTAATACTTATGAATACTATTTAGTTTTGTTAATTAAAGCCTTGAAATATAAAGTTTCAAGCTATTCAACACGAAAGTGAAAGCGGTCAGAAGATTACCTGAGGAATAACCGCAAAAAATAAAGGCTTAGAACTAAATAAAACTAATTAAACCCTTATATTGCCAGATTTGGGAATCTTTTCATAACTAGGAACAGGTGACCGTTTAAGTTTTTATTTTGTCTGCTGGCATTTTCTTACAAAGTTCAGCGCGAATTTGGGAAAGAGTGACGTTTCACTATTAACTTAACAGACCGCTTTGCATAACCTAGTGTTACTCAATCGTGAAGACTCCGCACTCTAACAGCGCCAAACTGAGTCACTTATCGATTTTTTTAGAAGGCTATAAATAATGCGATGACTTGATTTATAATCACCTGCATTATCTAATACTGGTGGATTGCCATGATGCCCATATCCTTAAGGCATAAAATAAGGACAACAAATTTATTTTTTCTAAATTTGTATTTATTTGTGTTTCATTCCAATAGCCTTAAGGCATTGCCAATAATATGATCAGTGGACTCTTCCCTAGACTCGTATGTGGCCAATGCGAGCCAAACACTAATACATACAAAACACCTATCCAATTCAATTTATAACTGTTATACTCATTTTGGGACTTTTCTTAACAAAATATCGGTACACACTGTTAATAGATACCCGTGTTACTCAATCGTGATCGGTACAAAAAATTAATATATTTTATGTTAAAGTTCTGTTTAACTATTCTGCAATGTTAATTAATAGAATTTCGTTCCATCCAAAGCCGATAAACTGCGAAAATATGAACAGGATTCGCATTCAGAAAAAAGGATTTCCGGATAGGGGATGCTTGACATTTTTTCCGGGCGAACCGATTTAAAATACGAGAGGTGTGTCGGGAAAAATAACAATTCGGCATCATTGACGGATTGATTAAATCGGTAACATACTAAGGATTACAAAAAAAATCCTTAAACGATTTTTTTTTTTTCAATTTTATATCCGACTCTTGGATTGCATACCTTTTCGGACGCGTATGGATGCGGAGTATGGATCTACTTCCACGGATTTTTTATGCTTTGAGAACTTTTCATCATATTCCATCGGCACCGAAAAAATACCTCCTGAACTTTGCATGGCCCTAGTTCGGGTATTTATTGTCCGATTGCGCAGTGGTATACCATTTTCGGTTCGTATGAAACACGACTATCGATCTCCATTCACAATTTGAACTTTTAAAATTTTGCCATTTTTGACAAATATGTGATGTAACCCCTAATTATTTTTGTAAAAATCGAGACGAGCAGAATAAATGGGCAGTTTCTCAACTTCGACTAGATATAACTTAGGTATTTTTTATCCGATTCTTGGATTGCATGCCTTTTCGGATGCGTATGGATGCGGAGTATCGATCTATGTCCACGGATTTTTTATGCTTTGAGAACTTTTCATCATATTCCATCGGCACCGAAAAAATATCTCCTGAACTTTGCATGGCCCTAGTTCGGGTATTTATTGTCCGATTGCGCAGTGGTATACTATTTTCGGTTCGTATGAAACACGACTATCGATCTCCATTCACAATTTGAACTTTTAAAATTTTGCCATTTTTGACAAAAATGTGATGTAATCCCCTATTATTTTTGTAAAAATCGAGACGAGCAGAATAAATGGGCAGTTTCTCAACTTCGACTAGATATAACTTGGGTATTTTTTATCCGATTCTTGGATTGCATACCTTTTCGGATGCGTATGGATGCGGAGTATCGATCTATGTCCACGGATTTTTTATGCTTTGAGAACTTTTCATCATATTCCATCGGCGCCGAAAAAATACCTCCTGAACTTTGCATGGCCCTAGTTCGGGTATTTATTGTCCGATTGCGCAGTGGTATACCATTTTCGGTTCGTATGAAACACGACTATCGATCTCCATTCACAATTTGAACTTTTAAAATTTTGCCATTTTTGACAAATATGTGATGTAACCCCTAATTATTTTTGTAAAAATCGAGACGAGCAGAATAAATGGGCAGTTTCTCAACTTCGACTAGATATAACTTAGGTATTTTTTATCCGATTCTTGGATTGCATGCCTTTTCGACTAGATATAACTTAGGTATTTTTTATCCGATTCTTGGATTGCATGCCTTTTCGGATGCGTATGGATGCGGAGTATCGATCTATGTCCACGGATTTTTTATGCTTTGAGAACTTTTCATCATATTCCATCGGCACCAAAAAAATACCTCCTGAACTTTGCATGGCCCTAGTTCGGGTATTTATTGTCCGATTGCGCAGTGGTATACCATTTTCGGTTCGTATGAAACACGACTATCGATCTCCATTCACAATTTGAACTTTTAAAATTTTGCCATTTTTGACAAAAATGTGATGTAACCCCTAATTATTTTTGTAAAAATCGAGACGAGCAGGATAAATGGGCAGTTTCTCAACTTCGACTAGATATAACTTGGGTATTTTTTATCCGATTCTTGGATTGCATACCTATGGATGAGGAGTATCGATCTATGTCCACGGATTTTTTATGCTTTGAGAACTTTTCATAATATTCCATCGGCACCGAAAAAATACCTCCTGAACTTTGCATGGCCCTAGTTCGGGTATTTATTGTCCGATTGCGCAGTGGTATACCATTTTCGGTTCGTATGAAACACGACTATCGATCTCCATTCACAATTTGAACTTTTAAAATTTTGCCATTTTTGACAAAAAAAATTATTTTTGTAAAAATCGAGACGAGCAGAATAAATGGGCAGTTTCTCAACTTCGACTAGATATAACTTGGGTATTTTTTAAGAACTTTTCATAATATTCCATCGGCACCGAAAAATACCTCCTGAACTTTGCATGGCCCTAGTTCGGGTATTTATTGTCCGATTGCGCAGTGGTATACCATTTTCGGTTCGTATGAAACACGACTATCGATCTCCATTCACAATTTGAACTTTTAAAATTTTGCCATTTTTGACAAAAAAAATTATTTTTGTAAAAATCGAGACGAGCAGAATAAATGGGCAGTTTCTCAACTTCGACTAGATATAACTTGGGTATTTTTTATCCGATTCTTGGATTGCATACCTTTTCGGATGCGTATGGATGCGGAGTATCGATCTATGTCCACGGATTTTTTATGCTTTGAGAACTTTTCATCATATTCCATCGGCACCAAAAAAATACCTCCTGAACTTTGCATGGCCCTAGTTCGGGTATTTATTGTCCGATTGCGCAGTGGTATACCATTTTCGGTTCGTATGAAACACGACTATCGATCTCAATTCACAATTTGAACTTTTAAAATTTTGCCATTTTTGACAAAAATGTGATGTAACCCCTTATTATTTTTGTAAAAATCGAGACGAGCAGGATAAATGGGCAGTTTCTCAACTTCGACTAGATATAACTTGGGTATTTTTATCCGATTCTTGGATTGCATACCTTTTCGGATGCGTATGGATGCGGAGTATCGATCTATGTCCACGGATTTTTTATGCTTTGAGAACTTTTCATCATATTCCATCGGCACCGAAAAAATACATCCTGAACTTTGCATGGTCCTAGCTCGGGTATTTATTGTCCGATTGCGCAGTGGTATACCATTTTCGGTTCGTATGAAACACGACTATCGATCTCCATTCACAATTTGAACTTTAAAATTTTGCCATTTTTGACAAAAATGTGATGTAACCCTTATTATTTTTGTAAAAATCGAGACGAGCAGAATAAATGGGCAGTTTCTCAACTTCGACTAGATATAACTTGGGTATTTTTATCCGATTCTTGGATTGCATACCTTTTCGGATGCGTATGGATGCGAGTATCGATCTATGTCCACGGATTTTTTATGCTTTGAGAACTTTTCATCATATTCCATCGGCACCGAAAAATACATCCTGAACTTTGCATGGTCCTAGTTCGGGTATTTATTGTCCGATTGCGCAGTGGTATACCATTTTCGGTTCGTATGAAACACGACTATCGATCTCCATTCACAATTTGAACTTTTAAAATTTTGCCTTTTTGACAAAAATGTGATGTAACCCTATTATTTTTGTAAAAATCGAGACGAGCAGAATAAATGGGCAGTTTCTCAACTTCGACTAGATATAACTTGGGTATTTTTATCCGATTCTTGGATTGCATACCTTTTCGGATGCGTATGGATGCGGAGTATCGATCTATGTCCACGGATTTTTTATGCTTTGAGAACTTTTCATCATATTCCATCGGCACCGAAAAAATACATCCTGAACTTTGCATGGTCCTAGTTCGGGTATTTATTGTCCGATTGCGCAGTGGTATACCATTTTCGGTTCGTATGAAACACGACTATCGATCTCAATTCACAATTTGAACTTTTAAAATTTTGCCATTTTTGACAAAAATGTGATGTAACCCCTTATTATTTTTGTAAAAATCGAGACGAGCAGGATAAATGGGCAGTTTCTCAACTTCGACTAGATATAACTTGGGTATTTTTTATCCGATTCTTGGATTGCATACCTTTTCGGATGCGTATGGATGCGGAGTATCGATCTATGTCCACGGATTTTTTATGCTTTGAGAACTTTTCATCATATTCCATCGGCACCGAAAAAATACATCCTGAACTTTGCATGGTCCTAGCTCGGGTATTTATTGTCCGATTGCGCAGTGGTATACCATTTTCGGTTCGTATGAAACACGACTATCGATCTCCATTCACAATTTGAACTTTTAAAATTTTGCCATTTTTGACAAAAATGTGATGTAACCCCTAATTATTTTTGTAAAAATCGAGACGAGCAGGATAAATGGGCAGTTTCTCAACTTCGACTAGATATAACTTGGGTATTTTTTATCCGATTCTTGGATTGCATACCTATGGATGAGGAGTATCGATCTATGTCCACGGATTTTTTATGCTTTGAGAACTTTTCATCATATTCCATCGGCACCAAAAAAATACCTCCTGAACTTTGCATGGCCCTAGTTCGGGTATTTATTGTCCGATTGCGCAGTGGTATACCATTTTCGGTTCGTATGAAACACGACTATCGATCTCAATTCACAATTTGAACTTTTAAAATTTTGCCATTTTTGACAAAAATGTGATGTAACCCCTTATTATTTTTGTAAAAATCGAGACGAGCAGGATAAATGGGCAGTTTCTCAACTTCGACTAGATATAACTTGGGTATTTTTTATCCGATTCTTGGATTGCATACCTTTTCGGATGCGTATGGATGCGGAGTATCGATCTATGTCCACGGATTTTTTATGCTTTGAGAACTTTTCATAATATTCCATCGGAACCGAAAAAATACCTCCTGAACTTTGCATGGTCCTAGTTCGGGTATTTATTGTCCGATTGCGCAGTGGTATACCATTTTCGGTTCGTATAAAACACGACTATCGATCTCCATTCACAATTTGAACTTTTAAAATTTTGCCTTTTTTGACAAAAATGTGATGTAACCCCTTATTATTTTTGTAAAAATCGAGACGAGCAGGATAAATGGGCAGTTTCTCAACTTCGACTAGATATAACTTGGGTATTTTTTATCCGATTCTTGGATTGCATACCTTTTCGGATGCGTATGGATGCGGAGTATCGATCTATGTCCACGGATTTTTTATGCTTTGAGAACTTTTCATCATATTCCATCGGCACCAAAAAAATACCTCCTGAACTTTGCATGGCCCTAGTTCGGGTATTTATTGTCCGATTGCGCAGTGGTATACCATTTTCGGTTCGTATGAAACACGACTATCGATCTCAATTCACAATTTGAACTTTTAAAATTTTGCCATTTTTGACAAAAATGTGATGTAACCTTATTATTTTTGTAAAAATCGAGACGAGCAGGATAAATGGGCAGTTTCTCAACTTCGACTAGATATAACTTGGGTATTTTTATCCGATTCTTGGATTGCATACCTTTTCGGATGCGTATGGATGCGGAGTATCGATCTATGTCCACGGATTTTTTATGCTTTGAGAACTTTTCATAATATTCCATCGGAACCGAAAAAATACCTCCTGAACTTTGCATGGTCCTAGTTCGGGTATTTATTGTCCGATTGCGCAGTGGTATACCATTTTCGGTTCGTATGAAACACGACTATCGATCTCCATTCACAATTTGAACTTTTAAAATTTTGCCTTTTTTGACAAAAATGTGATGTAACCCCTTATTATTTTTGTAAAAATCGAGACGAGCAGAATAAATGGGCAGTTTCTCAACTTCGACTAGATATAACTTGGGTATTTTTTATCCGATTCTTGGATTGCATACCTTTTCGGATGCGTATGGATGCGGAGTATCGATCTATGTCCACGGATTTTTTATGCTTTGAGAACTTTTCATCATATTCCATCGGCACCGAAAAAATACATCCTGAACTTTGCATGGTCCTAGTTCGGGTATTTATTGTCCGATTGCGCAGTGGTATACCATTTTCGGTTCGTATGAAACACGACTATCGATCTTAATTCACAATTTGAACTTTTAAAATTTTGCCATTTTTGACAAAAATGTGATGTGACCCCTTATTATTTTTGTAAAAATCGAGACGAGCAGGATAAATGGGCAGTTTCTCAACTTCGACTAGATATAACTTGGGTATTTTTTATCCGATTCTTGGATTGCATACCTTTTCGGATGCGTATGGATGCGGAGTATCGATCTATGTCCACGGATTTTTTATGCTTTGAGAACTTTTCATCATATTCCATCGGCACCAAAAAAATACCTCCTAAACTTTGCATGGCCCTAGTTCGGGTATTTATTGTCCGATTGCGCAGTGGTATACCATTTTCGGTTCGTATGAAACACGACTATCGATCTCAATTCACAATTTGAACTTTTAAAATTTTGCCATTTTTGACAAAAATGTGATGTAACCCCTTATTATTTTTGTAAAAATCGAGACGAGCAGGATAAATGGGCAGTTTCTCAACTTCGACTAGATATAACTTGGGTATTTTTTATCCGATTCTTGGAGTGCATGCCTTTTCGGATGCGTATGGATGCGGAGTATCGATATATGTCCACGGATTTTTTATGCTTTGAGAACTTTTCATAATATTCCATCGGCACCGAAAATATCACCCCATAATACCTGATCTTATGCTGATACGTATACATACATTTGAAGCAAAACTATCGATCAACCCTCAAGAGCGAAAGTTTAAAAAATTTTTTTTTGCATATAGCCTTAATTTTGATCGAACATATAAAATATTTTTTTTATTATATTTCGTGTATATTATTTGTAAACCAGAAGAATTGATTGTAAATGTGTTTGTGAAAAAATAAAACATATGTGTGTTTCTGAGATTTTCTGAACTTTTATTTATAATATGTGGTTTTCTCTGTATACATGTAATTGTAGTATGTTATATTACTAATATATATATATATATATATATATATATATATATATATATATATATATATATATATATATATATATATATATTCTTATGTGTATGTGTATGTGTGAAATTATATGTATATTGAAATTTTGCGCAGTTGTTGCTCATGTAGGTATAATTGTTTTAAAATTCATATGTGGTTAGAATACGTCAACATACATGACACCATCTGTTTGTCTCTCTATATGTATGTATGTATGTATACACTACATATGTATGTATATGGATGCAACATATGTACATTAATGTACTCATACATATCGAAGTCAACAATAGATTCCTTACAGTTATACATAGAACTTCGGTTTCGACCCTTTTTATTTTCATTAATAGCTTTCTTTCAATTACATATACACATATATATTTATATATGTATATATTGATTGATAATAAAAAATGTACAATTAATTTTTGAATGAATTTATATTTATGTGTTTGTCAGTGTTTGTATTTATGAATGTAACCATACACCTTAAAATTGTTCTGTTGCCTGTGTGAGTGCAATTGATTTGCTAATTGTTGTGTTTATGTATGTATGTGTGTTATGCATTTTCTTATACTTTTTATATAGTTTTTCATCTATAAATTCGGACTTTTAAAGTGTTCGAAGATATAGTTCAATTATCCTAGTAAAATCTAAAAAAGATATATATATATATATATATATATATATATATATATATATATATATATATATATATATATATATATATATATATATATATATATATATTTTAAACATATATATGTATATGTATATTTTTAAATATATTTTTGTATTTGCTTTTAAGAGATGCGCTGAAAATGTGAGAATAAAAAAAATTGTGTGTCGCAGTTTTGCTTTAGAGAAATTCATTGTATACTCGCTCACGCAGTGAAAAATTTGAATATTAATTATACGCAATGTTTACCGATATAGAAGCTAGTTTCGTCTTAAGCAATCCTAGAACTACAAACATTGCCAGAGTTACGCCCAAGCTATGTCTGCTCTAGTTTACAGCTAGAATCAAGTTTGACCCAGGACTAGAAATATACGGTCAATTGGGGCGTATCAAAGTTGGTATTGTGCAGTCAGCTGTGCCCGACAGCTAGATGCCTACTTGTTTGTCTTGAGAAATGCAACTGCATAATAGAAACACTCAACACAGCAAACATATTCAGATGTAAGTATGTTATATATATATATATATGGTTATTCAAATTTTGTTTCTCGTCTCTATATATATAGGTATGTTTATATAATTATGTAAACCAAAAGAAGTTTGTTTTAGATTTGATTTAAAGTTTTGTGGCTTTTTGTGCTATACAAATTTAATGTTTGTTTTTTTTTTTAATCTTTAAATTTTGTAGGTAATCACAGATTTTTGTTTTTAAATACCGAAAAGTTAAATTTAAATCAATGAACAGCATAGTTATAAATTTATTTGGTTTTGTTTTCCATTTTATATATATATATATATATATATAAATATATATATATATAAATATATATATATATATATACGTAATTTTGACTAATAATTTTTAATTATCTAAATGTTTTTCTCGTGTTTGTGGGATAAATTAACTTGTATTCATTTTCCTTTTTTGTTTTTGTTTATCTTTCTTTCATTATTTGATATGCATTGCATTTTCAACAATATTTGAGTAAGTGTATGTGAGTGTGGGTGTGACATGAATGGTGTAACATGAAGTTTCAAATAAAAAGCAAATACAACGGGTCTTCTCAGTGACTTCTTCATTCTGGCAAATGTGTGCGTGTTTGGCGTTAGA
This sequence comes from Drosophila mercatorum, assembly GCA_961210405.1. Lineage (NCBI taxonomy): Eukaryota > Metazoa > Arthropoda > Insecta > Diptera > Drosophilidae > Drosophila > Drosophila mercatorum. The sequence goes on along the minus strand of CAUIUS010000001.1, from coordinate 24,878,609 downwards.
GAGAGGCTGCGTTGGCTGTGTGTGTGTGTGTATGCATCCATGTAGTTAAATATTAACACTTGCCTACACAAGTAGAGCGTAAGTGTATGCATTTTATTACATAATTAGTTTTTAAGCTATTAACTACATCAATTTTGCTGAATATTATTTAAAACTTCCACTGATTTGTCCATCCGATGGCCATATGCCTCATACTCGTTCACAAAATGTTAAACGAGTATATTGGTTTTATACATTGTTCGTCTAACTTGAAAATTTTTATATATATATATATATATATATATATATATATATATATATATATATATATATATATATATATATATATATATATATATATATATATATATATATATATATATATATATATATATATATATTTATGCATATTCCTCGTCCGCGATTCATCCACTAAACCCTGTCGAATTGATTGGGCGAAAATTGGGTTCAATAAGTTTTCTACAGTGCGGATCTATGCTGCTCTAAGTGTACATTAGAGTTCCCCTGAGTTAATAAAGTCTATTTGTATTTCCTGATCAGTTATAGTTTGTGAGCTTTACTTTGCCACATTGTTTACTGAGCGGTTAACAGAAAGGGGTAAAAAGAAGACGACAAAAACATACATACACAAAAAATTTTATATTCTTGATAGTTTCAATAAATGCATTCTTCCTTCGAATAGTGAGAAAAATAAAATATGAACATAAAAATGAAAATTTGGAAAAAATTTTATTCATAAGCGATTTATTCAAGTAAATATTTTTGAATACAAATGTGTAAATAGAAAAAAATTACAAAAAATAATACAAAAGTTTGCACTCTTTGCGTTCACAGTTACAGAGAAGTTGAGGGGCCTAAACAACAATTTCGCATAGTAAATAATTTAATAAAATTAGTTAAATAAGTTAAATATCCAAAACAATCAATTTTTGTACAAAGAAAACAAAAATGTTCACTTTTTAAAGTCACACAAAGATTTTGTTGTAAATCACAGTTTGTTTTTTTTCTTCTTTTTTCATTTCATTTGCATTATTTTTCGTATTCGTTTTATTTTTATTTTTTATTTTTTTTTTTTTAAGTTTTTAAATGCTTAGGAGTAAAAAAATGTGGCTTGTGTTTTTTCCTTTAAATTAAAACTGTAAAATAATTAAGGGAAAGGACAAAGAAAGCTTAAAAACAAATGAAAAAAATAGGTGACCGGGGCAAAGCGAGAGAGAGAGAGAGAGAGAGAGAGAGAGAGAGAGAGAGAGAGAGAGAATGGGGGAGGAGGAAGGGTGGTAGATAATGCTTATTTATTAAAAATCTGAATATGTTCATTCCTGAGTAGAGCTAAAACTGATTTTTGTAATATTCAATAAATTATTTAAAAGCTATGAAAAAAAAATAGAACCGCTCGCATTAGAGGTAGCATATGGTTTAACTCTATGCCTGCATACAGACAGACAGACTAACAGATCGATAGACAGACGGAGCGTGTCTAAGGTTGTATACACACACGTATGTATGTATGTGCATTAGTTATATATATGTATATATGTATGAACTCTTGCTTTTACATTCTGATTGGCTGCTTTGACTCTGACAGCCTCCATGGTAAAGATGCGCCCCAACTAATTGACCAGAGAGCAAATTCTAGTCAAACGACCCACTTCCAACTCGAAATCTTGACATTCTGGGCGCATATTGCTTAGCTGAATGGTCTTTCGCTTCTTTTTCTTCACTTACATCAAAATATGTCGCATACATTTGAAAATTGTTTTTTGTTTTTGTTTTTTTAAGTAGAACTTTGTTCCTTAATGTATGTCTTAATCTTACAATAGTTTTTTAAAAAATTGTGTTTATGTGAGAAATTCCTGAGAAAGTTTTTTTTTTGGATATGTGTGCAAATAACAATGTTTTACAATTTTTTGTACAGTTTTTTCGTGTTTTCTTTTTTTTAAACTTTTTTCTATATGCTGCGCTCTTTATACTTAGCATTTCCTCTTTTTGTGCTGTTATGTCCATTTTCATTTCGAGTGTTTCAAAATATGTAAATGTAAATGTAGATATATATATATATATATATATATATATATATATATATATATATATATATATATATATATATTTTTTTTTTTTTTTAATGTATGTGTATATATTTGAAGGTAACTATTTTTGTTTTTCATCTGCTTTTCAGTTGTTGCCTTTATGCTGTTGTTGTTTCTACGCTACATTTACTTTCGCTAATTTGCTTTTATTTCTTAATGTGGGTTTCTTCTTCTTCTTTAATTTGTTAAAATTTCGGAATATTTGTACTTCACTGGTAGAAAATCACTGAGTTAGTTAGCGGTTTTTGTTGTTTTGCAAAAATTGTTTGCGGCTTGTATAAATAGACACGGACACGAGTCTGCCTATGCATGTATCTACCATATGTGTATATGGAGTGCACACACACACACATACATACATATACATATGTCTGTGTGTGGCAGCATAAATGCGAATTTGCTCTGTATGTAAATACATATGCTTTAAATACATATGCTTTTTGTTTTGTTTTTTAATATGTTTTTTCAATTCTGTTCTTTTATTTCGTCTTAGATATACTCTATATATAGATATATATATATATATATATATATATATATATATATATATATATATATATATATATATATATATATATATATATGTATATATATATAAAAAAAAAGTTGCTTAATTCTAGATACTTGATATTTAATCCCTGATAACGTTTTTACTTTGTTTGTTTTTTTTTTGTTTACATCATTTTTCTCTCTACTTTTATTCCTGTGTTAGTTATATATCCATATATATTCATATCATTTTAATACGTTTATACTTAAAACTGGTATATAGTATATATAGATATACTTATTTAAAAAAAAATGCAGCTTTTTGCCATATTGTTGCTTGTTCTTTCTTCTTCTTTCATGTTTTTTTTTTCATTTGGAATATGAGTTTTTAGAGAATTTTTGCTTTTTTGTTTGTTTTTAAACTAAAATTTAAGCTAATAAAAAAAAATATAAGAAAACAACAAGAAAATTGCCAAGGCAAATGTTTTGGGCAGTCTCGAGCTCTGAGCACTTCGCTTTCTGTTTTCTCTCTATTTCTCTCTTTCTCGATTTCAATGAGAATATTGCGTATACGCCCTGATATGTGCTAATGGTTGTGTTTACTTCGATACGCATTTTCCGAGCTCTGCCCAAAGACTTTGATTTTATTTGCTTTAGCTCTTAGCTTGGTTTAGTCCTTCGCTCTCTTTCCTTTTGTTGTTGTTGTTGCTGTTTTGTTACATGAATAAATCTTAGTCTAGGCAAAAGTGTGTTTGTGGTTGTTGTTTAAAGTAAATTATAGCTAGTCCAGCTTATTTACACGAATATTAGATGCGCACGTAGTAAACGATTATTGATTATTATTTCCTTTTGTTTGCTTTGAGGTATTGCACATGAAGCAACGTTGCCTGCCTTCCACGTTGCTTCAACTACTAAGTAGTTGGAGAGCATAATTTTAAGATACCAAACCAATTGATAATAACATTAAATTAACGTCTAAATAAGATAAAATATATAAGTATATATATATATAAGTATATATATATATATATATATATATATATATATATATATATATATATATATATATATATATATTTAAAAAAAAAACATAGATGTCTGTCTAATAACTAAATGTGAGCACGAACTGTGGCCTGTGTTGAGGAGCCTATGGCTCATTGTCACAAATATATATAAGGGACTGGTGTGGGGGAGGGCGAAGTATTTGTAGCTGGTCTCTAGTGTATAGACACTAATTCTCTAAAAAATTGCATTCCAACGTAGATCCTATTGTATGCCCGGTGGGGGCTGACCCAGCTCACTCTTGAAGTCAAAGAGGCTGCTGCGCGAGTGCGTGAGCGAGTGGTGGTGATGGTGGTGCGGGTGGGCGTGGTGACCACCGACTAGGCCGTGTTTGATGGCCGACGTCTTCAGCAGCCGCTTCAGCATGCCGCTCGAACCACGGTGCTGCAGACTCTTGTGCGTTGTCAGCGAGTTCTTGGTGCGATATCGTCTGTGGCAGAACTCGCACACGTACAACGTGTCAGACTGCTCGTGCTTGTCTTGAAAGTGCCGCTTCAGGGAGTAGTAGCAGGAGAACGTCCGTCGACAGTAGGGGCACTCCTGCGGCTCATTGATCCCGCCACTAGTCGGCGGAGGCATGCGCAGCGGCAACGGTGGCACTGGCACCACGCCTACACCAACGCCCACTCCCACGCCACCATTGCCCGACGGCGGCGATGTGGCTGTGTTGTTTAGGCTAGCACTGGCATTGGCATTGGCTGGACTAATATTGTTGCCATGACTGTTGCTGTTCACGTTCGCATTTGAGGGCGAGCAGAGGTTGCTGCCCGCGCTGCCGTTGCCACTGCCTGGGCGCGGAGGCGACGTCTGCAGATGGTAGACGGCAGCAGCTAAACTGCCATTCAGTGAGTAGGTCGGCGATGTCAGCGCGTTGGATGGCGACGGCGGCGATGAGGTAGAACTGGTTGGCGAGTTGGCCGCAGATCGTTTGATATTGAGCGTTCCTTCATATGGAGAGAAATGGACATAGATAGAAGATATAGAAAGATATATATATTAGTCGAGGCGAGTCAAAGAGTAATTTGCGTCACATCATTTGTGTATCGACTTTATCTTTTCTTAGCTTTTTTTGCGATTGTTGAGGAAATGAAACTAAAAGTGCAAAGTTAAAAGGTGAAAATACAAGTTGTTTTTTATTATATGTGTTTTTTTTAGGAATAGAGAAATATTCAGATATATATATATAATATTTTATTTATCTCCTAGGTTCATATATGTTTATATTGTTTTTTAGATAGTAGGTTAAGCGTTATATAGATTGCTAGTTGTTTTTTTATGAATAGAATCAATATGCTTTACAGACTCAAGAACCGAAAAAACGAGGTGTCCTCGAATGTTTTGTGTAAGAAATGCAAATAAGAAAATTCAGATTTTATTTTTGGCTTTTGTTTTTTGTACAACAGAATAGATAACAGTAAAGTATGTATATATATATATATATATATATATATATATATATATATATATATATATATATATATATAAATTAAATTTTGGCTAATACGTAATTGTTTTTGTTTGTTGGGTACTCTATAGATACATATCTAACATTGACAAGATCACTATGCTCGCGCGATGGAAAGCAGACCAAGTTGTTGAGAGTTGTATAGAATGCATGCATGTTTCAGTATACGAGGTGATCTCAATAAGTAGGTGACTTTTCACATCTGGCAAGCACTGTACAGCTAACTAAGAGCTAGATACAAGTGATAGATACATTACAGGTGTATACAGGTAGAAGAACGTGCATATCAATGAATATTTTACAATTTTACAGTTTTACAACAGGCAAATAGAATACAAAAATAAAATAAATAAAAACAATACAGAAGCAAATGCAGATGCACATGTATGTAGGTATGTACGTATGGATGTAAGTATATTTGTATGTATGTACAAGGTAAAGCCACGCAATGCACATGCTTAGACATTAGGTAGGTAGCAAAAAGTATTTCTTAAGCAAAAGCAAAAAGCAAGTTATCAAAGGAAAAGCAATGAAAATAACTTTTTTCTGTTTTGCTTTTTTTTCAATTTATATTTTTTATGTGTCGTCGAAATTAAGGCGGAAATAATTGTTATTAAAGGAAATGGCACTAAGAACTGAACTGAACGCAACAGTCAGCTGCTGTTTGACACTGTATGTATGGTCGAGGTGTGCTCAAAAAGTGCGCTGAACATAATGTTTGTGATCTCTAATTGAGCAAATACTCTTAATATACATGTGCACTCTTTGAGCGCACCTCGCTTAGCTGAGAAAATGCTGAAGAAACTCCTTGTTGCCTAGCTCAATATTCAAGATTTTATACTTTATATATTGATGGTGTACTAGAAGTAGTAGTAGAGTAGTAGCGAGATAATTAGAGAGAGAGAGAGAGAGGGGGTGAGTGAGAGAGAGAGAGAGAGGAAACTAGAGAGTATTTATCAGAGTTTGTTTATATTTTTTTATATATGTATGTATATTTCATAGAATGACGCAAACTTACCAAAAATAAAAATGAAGTATACAAGCACTTAAGTAGGTAATGTTTGGTTATATAACTTGTTGCTTTCGCCTGTTGTTATATTTACTCGTTTATTCGTTTATTGGTTATGATAGCTTATATTGTACAGTTGATTCAAAGCAGGGAGCAATACGCAATGACAGTGTGAGACGGAAGAAATAGAGATAGTGACAGAGAGATAGAGAGAAAGAGGTCAACGTTGGGGGAACAATGGCGAGTAGAGTCCTTGGGAAGAGGGTAGCAACGCGCCGAGACAGCAGTAGTTAAGAGAAGAAAGAGAGCCAGTAGAAGTCAGCGAGTACTTACAGAGCCCACAGTGTGATCCATTGTAGGACGCGAAAGAGATCAGATCAACCCGATCAACGGGAACAAAACAGAACAGACTCGAACTAGAAGATTGAGAGTATGGTACGTATGTATGTAGATCTATGTGTGGCAGATGGAAGATTAGCTTTACAGATGTGTTAGTGTTAATGAAATCAATATACATATATACATATACTCGTAGAGGAGTAAAGCAAAGAGTCCCTGAAGATCTCTCGTTGTGTGCTCTCTACATACTTACATAAGATTATATAAATATATTTATTTATGTAGAGACAGAGAGAGAGAGAGAGAGAGAGAGAGAGAGAGAGAGAGAGAGAGAAACAAAGAAAGAGAGACAGAGAGGAAGTAGAGAGAGAGAGAGAGAGAGAGAGAGAGAGAGAGAGAGTGACGGGGGCATACAGACTGAACCGAATAGACGAGCTCTAATAGTTCTGTTTACCAATATAGAAACCATTAGATCTGATGCGATCAGTCAGGCGATACAGATATGAGAGTATATATATATATACATATATCTAGAGATTGGTGCGTAAGTAGTGGAGTGGAGACTTCCTACACGAAGATATTGATGAGTACTAAATAGGTCCAATATAGGTTCATTATGTGTAGTGTGTAGCTACAACAGCAGCAGGAGGCGGCAGAGAGAGAGAGAGATAAAGGGAGAGGCAAAGATGCTGAAATGAGGAAAAATGAAAAAGATATAGAAATATAGATAGACAGCGAGAGAGAGAGAGAGAGAGAGAGAGAGAGAGAGAGAGAGAAATAGAGAGAGGCCAGAGCGAGATGTAGTACCGAAGTGTTTGCCAACAAGCGGGAAATATTGATTGATTTGTATTTTGTAAACTAATTGCGTGAATACTTTTTACAGTACCGATATATCGAACTATTGAAAATGGCTCGATGAACGTTCTCTACATATATGCATGTAAGAGATATTTATCAACTGATATATATATATATATATATATGATACATATGATATATATATATGATACATATGATATATATATATATATACATATATGATAAATGTTGTGTAGTGAGAAAGAGATACAGAGAGATACACTTTTTACAGACTCCAGGCTAAGGAAAAAGAGAGAGAGGATTCGGATAAAGAGGGTTAGAGAGAGAGAGAGAGAGAAAGAGAAAGAGAGAGTGTGTGTATTAGCGTTGGACTATATATAGAGAGGATAGGATATATACATATATATATATATATATATATATATATATATATATAATTGGGAAGAGAGAGAGAGAGAGACAGAAAGCGGGGGAGTGTATGTTAGAGGAGGGACTAGAGAAAGAGAGAGAAATAGAGGTCATGACAGAGACAGAGCATGTTGTTTATGTACTAACTACGTATCTTCTCATTATGTTTTTTTTTGCTACCAATGTAGTTTTTAAGAGTTGTTGGGCTAACCTTTAGCAAGACTGACTAACCGGGAGTACCGGGATAAAGCGTTTGGGTACACCCGGATAGCGGACACTGAGTACCGGGAGAGTTAAAGTTGTAGCAGTCACGTTTTATCGTTGGCTTGAAGTCTGTGAAGTAAACTCTCAGCTCAGCTCAGATCTCTCCATTTCGGTGCAACGACAGTGGGGGGTGTTTAGGATGCTCTTTATTTTGCTCTCTAGCTCCAATCGGCAAAGTGTGTATATATGTGCTGCTCGCTGGTTGCTTGCTTGCTTCTTATTGTAGTCGTTGTTGTTTTCGTTGTCGAGCGGGCTCAGCACTTATAACACTAATCACAAGTTCAACGGCAATCGGCATTTCGTATTTGTTATTTTCATTTATATTTTATATATATATATAAGTTTAAATATATATATATATATAAATATTTAGTTATAGTTATAGCGATTCTCTACATATCTAAGAGTGTGTCAGTATGTGTGTGCGTGTTGGTGTCGTATAGTCAAAGTCAATTAGAAAAGTTTACGAGTTAGTTTAGAAAGGCAACTTGTGCAACGTCCTACGATTTCGTCGATTGAGGTATCAATCCAAATTCATAGTATCAACAAACAAAATTCGACTACAAGTACGTTGTATGAGGTATAAAGAAGGCCACAGAGTATAAACAGCTGCCCGGCTGCACACACGGCTAATAATGCCACCATGTTCACATGGGCGCCGCTGCTATATAAGTTTGTGTGTAAATGGTCCAATAAGCATGAGTCGTTACATAGATACATATATCAGCAATAGATCAACTTGATGTCGATGCACAACGTGTACATCTGTACATCGTCTATGTTCATAAAAAAGAGTACTAAAGTGTCAACTATATCTAGCTTAGAGTCTAAATGTCTTTTTTCTTGTTCATTTTTGTTCATAATGTATAAGTATATGTATGCATGTATGTATATATGTATGTACGTATGTATAGTTAATGTAAGTATGTAAATTATAGTGGCATTAATTACTTTCTTTTCTTTTGTCTTGTATCACTACAGAATGGCATTGCTTTTAGTTTAAGTTTAAGTTGCGAGTCACCTAATGTTAGTTGTGGTTTAGTTGTATATATTTTTACCGTTAGTCACTCTACTACGCTGCTGTAAATAGTAATCGTATAATGTCATCAATTGTCTTTCTTGTATGTAATGTGTATTGTTGTATTGTTGCTGTTGTTCGTGTGGCAACACTGATGCATGTTGCTGCTGCTGATGATGATGCAAATAATCAAATTCTGCATCATCGACTACTATGTTATTACTGTTATTGTTGTTGTTGTTGTTCGAATGAAATTGATTCGCATTGAGTTTAGTTTTAATGTATTTGTTTTGATATTTTGTCATGGCTTTTTTCGCACTCTGAACAACTGTTGTCGCTGTTGCTGCTGCTGTGGCTGCTGTTGCTGCTGCTGTCGTTGCTGTTGCTGTTAACCCAGACATGGATGTTAAGTCTCAGATAGACGAATTGAATTGATTATATAGCTTAATGTCCTTCATTTCCATTTCGCCGGGCCGAGACTTGTGATAGGTATAAATGTGCGTCATTAGAGAATTGCGAGAGCAATATACCCGCTCACAGATAGCACAACGATATTCCTCTTGTCGCACGGCATGTTTATCGGCAATGTGTCGCTTAAGTGAGGCTTTCGAGCAGAGGAGCTTACCGCACAGTTGGCATGAGAACAGTTTCTTGGGTGAATTTCCTGTAAATTGGTTTTGGATGTTTGATGGTTTTTGTATATATTGTTATATATATATGTGTTTTCATATTGATAGTTTGCTTGATATTTCATTCAGGTATTTGCGTTTCATTTGCTATATTTTTTTTCATTTCACTCTTGGTTTGGCTTAAACTTATTAAGGATAAAGTTATTGGATGTATGCTTATGTATGTATGTATTCATGTGTGTGTGTGTGTAGGTGGACTTCTGTGTGAGACGTGTATATGATATATTGGGGATAAAACGATATATATATATATATATATATATATATATATATATATATATATGTCTATATATATATATATATATATATCGTGTGTGTAAGAGTGTAAACCTTTTCTTTTGTATATGGCTTGAATTGCAGAACAAAAAATAAAAATATAGCTATATATATATATATATATATATATCTATATATATATATATATATATATAATGTGTAAACACGTTGCACAGATAACACAGATAACAAATTGAAATATGTAAAATCATACTTGTAATTATAATATTAATCATTGTACCCTATTATAATGTTTGAAGTGGAAGTGGGGACGGGGATGGGTATGGGGACAGATGCTGAGATGGGACCAGGGCACGGTGGGTCAGTGGGACAGTAGGACGGTGGGGCCAACAAAGTCATTTAGCACAATGTGGGCGTGGCATTTGGTAATTGTATAATGTGCTTTTGCATATAGCGATGGCAGTAGTACGTATGTGTATATGGCGTGTAAGTAGAGCAGATTTTAGACTAAGAGTCACTCGTTTTAGTGTAATGGATTAGATAAGGCTCTGCACACCATTCACTTGAACAAGAAAGACAGAGAGACATAGTTACATAGATGAGCGTAAAATGATTTGACTTTGTTAGTGCAGTTCCGATATATATCTTATATATATATATATATATATATATATATATATATATATATATATATATATATATATATATATATATGTATATATATATATTATAGTATTTGTACGATTATGAATCTGTTACCCTGTCATATATAAACGTACACATACAACACAAAGTGACTGAAATGGAAAAAAAAGTAGTTGAGAGAAGAACAAAGAGAGTGATAGAGCGAGAGAGAGGGACAGGGAGGGAGGGGGCTAGTGTATGTATACCTAGAGATGATCGCACGTATGAGAATGTATGAGAATGGCAGTTGTACGTATGCATCAGCCCAAAACACTGTTATTTAGTCGGACTCACTTGAAACACACACACGCACACAGAGAGGTATGGCAAGCCCCTTAGATCAAGGGCAATGGGAGAACCCGTAGCAATACTCGATCTAGCTAAACCCAAAAGCACATTTGACTGTTGATCTAACCAGCTACAACAACAACTGAGAGTTATTCCAATACACCTGCATACATACACATGTATGCGTGTATATGTATGTATCTGCATAGGCTCAGTTCGTCTGGATTCCGTGTGAGCAGCGGAGCCGTATTGTTGAACGCAAATGAAAGCAAATTGTGGCAAGTTGCATTTTATGTACACATTCAATTTTTATTTAAATAATAACACAATGTTTGTTGTTTTTATTGTTATGAAAATATTTCACTTCCCTTCATTTTTTTTTGCATTTTTTGTTTTCGTTATAAACTTTACGAATTGATGAATTAAAGGGTTTTCTAGTTTTCAGTTTGGTTTATATTTTCATTCCTCTTTTTACTTAAGTTTCGTCTATTTGACATTTACATAAAAGTATTTTATTTTATTTTATTCCTTAATCGAAATTTATATATTTATCTTGTGTTTAGTTTGTTTCTCATTCACTAAATGACTTTATTGAAATATGTTTACTTCGTTTATCGTATATACAAATGTTGAGAATTAGCTTTTCGCTCGAACAGAAGCAGAAACTCAAGAGTTTACCTTTAATGTAGTTGAGACATGAATGTGTTCAAATAAATCCAAGTAACGTTTGTTAATATATATATATATATATATATATATATATATATATATATATATATATATATATAATATATATATATATATATATATATATATATATATATATATATATATATATATATATATATATATATATATATATATATATATATATATATATATATTTAGTTTACTTTATTCATTAATACAACTATATATTTGTGAGTTTAAGTGTTTGTGTGTACATATGTATCTTTGAGTGGGCAATCGACTGCAGAGAACAAATATTTTCTATTGTTGCTGTTACTGTTACTGTTACTGTTAATGTTACTGTTACTGTTCTTGTTCCTGTTACTGTTAATGTTACTGTTACCATTACTCTGTTACTGTTGTGACATTTGTTGATCTAATTTTGATATATTATCCCAATTCCCAAACTTCTTTGATTCTCTCACTCGATTTGCCTTATGTTTCAGTTTCAGTTTGAGTCTGAACTTAGCATGAAGTTATGTATGTTTGTCTGTAGATTACGTTTATACTCAAGTAGTAGTAAGTATATGATATCTGGTTGCCGTCGTTAGTAGTTACTGTTGCGCTATTTAAGTTGCTGTAGTTGCTTCCTCTATGGGAAGTTTTGTATTACTGTAATTTTAGTTTATTGTAAGCAATATATTTATATATGTGATAGAAAGTGCGGCTTGGAGCTAATGTTTCATTGGATAATTATATGCATATACATGGGTGAGTATATATATACATACATGTTCTTATATTGTTTGGTTTTAATTGGACTGTGGAAAGCAGTTTTCATAACGGTTTTATGTTTTAATCTGGAGAAAAATAACTGTACCCATTTATTTTGAAAACAGAGAACATATTTACTATTTTTTGCATTGTCCTTACTGTTACTTTTACTGTTATTGTTACTGTAGTGTTACTATTACTGTTACTGTTACTATTACTGTTAATGTTGGCTTTTTGCTGTCGCCCTTCGAGTATGATATTTTTACGCTTAGTTGGTTTTTGTTTTTTTTTTTTTTTTTGGTGCCTTATGGTTTTTGCGTTTGCTTGGATTAGCTCAAAATTTGAATACTGTGTAATTTGCTTTATTTAAATATATGTATGTATATATATATATATATATATATATATATATATATATATATATATATATATATATATATATATATATATATATATATATATATATATATATATATATATATCATATGGAGTATCCTGTTAACATAAATAATAATACAAGTATTGAAATATATTTTATGTGTCATATGTACTTCTGTTTCTCTGTCTATGCATCGTTTAATAATCATATAAACAACATTTAAGGTGGAGAGCATTGTGCAAATAGAATTTTATATGTGTGTATGAATATATATGTACATTGCTATGTACTAAGTATGTAAACTGTATTCAAATTATGTATGTCTCTTATTTATTATGGTTTTTCTTGCTGCTAAATAAAACACCTTGTTATTAAGGGGATATTTGACTTTATCTCTATTATAGATATTTACATATATGTATTTTTTTGGGCATTTGCTAAGTGAAAAAAAAATATTCAATTGAAATGCTTATGACACAATTTCAGAATAATAAGTAGTATATATATAAATATATGTATATATATATATATATATATATATATATATATATATATATATATATATATATCTTGCGTAAGGCTGTAATGGTTGAGCCATCAGTCAACAATCAATCAATCAATCATATTGCTGCGCAATCGAAGTTTCTGTTTTTTGTTTAAATAAACATATTTTTAATGCCTAAAAACTTGCGTTCATCAAATTTGGTATACAAAATAAGAATCGTAATAGTATATATAATAGTAATAATAGTAATAATAATAGTTATCATAATAATAGTAGTATAGTATAAACATCAGTTGGGTATACATATATACATATGTATATATGTATATGTGTGTATAAATAAAAAAGATTTCTCAGACTTTTCGTTGTGCCAAAAAAAAAATTTCCTTTCACTCTCTTAAAAAGTACCGTTTACATTCGCATTCATGTAACTATGTATCTATGTATGTATGTATTATTATGTATGTATGTATGTATGTATGTATGTATGTATGTATGTATGTATATGTATGTAAAAGTGCGTAAAAAATAAAATTTCGCTACACGGTCTACATATTCATACTGTATGTATGTACGTATATACATTTAGTTTATTGAGAAAATCATGTACATACAAATATAGACGTACATCAGCAGATGCATACATAGATCATATACATTTACATACATACGTATGCACTGATGTGCGCATATGGTTAAATGATGTACAGTATTCATGCTGTCCGTCAACTATTCCGAAATTGCACGCTAATCAATAATGCCATTCGTTCATCTTCTCTCTTTTTTTCAATTGCCATTCTCTTGTTCACTTTGTTTTTGTTTCGTTTTAAGGATACTTCAAAAGTTCAGTCTTCAAAAATCAATATGTAATGCAAATGAAAGTCTAAAAATACGTCGCTTAGTCCAAATTCCTTTTGATTATACATTCACGAGTTCCAATTCGATTAGTAACTTTACAATATATATATACATATATATATATATATATATATATATATATGCATGTATTTGTGTCAATCGGGAGTTACTAGAAACAAAACACATCCCCTCGCCGGGCTAGGCAATTCAATTGCCAATTAACTCTTCCCCCTTCTTATGCTTCAGTCGAACAAAAAATATGGAAATAATTTTGATCTCTTACAATAATTTTGGATTAATTGCAATTCGCAATTTGGGTCGTGCCTAAAAACTATCAGTCCTTCTCGCTTTATCCGTTTTGAACATAAAAAAACCTATGTCAAAAGTCATCAACGTACATACATACACAAATGTATGTACATTGTCAAATAAAATTTTGGTATTTTTGAATCAATTTGATAAAAGGCTACAAAATGTAAAATCCGTCATTGCGTATAGTCTATGTAGCTACGGCTGTATATATACAGAGCTATATACAATTTCTCCCTCTCATTTTAGATATATGTAGATTGATGTGCAACTTGTACATAACACTGTCTCACTGTGTAGTTCGTCGACTACAATATATTGATAATCGGTTAATGCGTTAGTTGTGCTCAAACATGTACATCTGACGTATACATTGATGCACGCATTCTCCCTAGTATTATTTATGTATTGTATACATATGCATAGTTATTATTTCCATTTTGTTTTTCTTTAAGTGTATAGCTACAAAAAAAAAACCACACATAGTTATGCTTAAGATTAGATTTTACACTGCTACGAGTGGTATATAATATATGTTTATATGTATTTATATACATATGTATATATTTCACATAAATCCTATATCTAAATGTATATATATATATATATATATATATATATATATATATATATATATATATATATATATATATATATATATATATATATATATATACATATATATAGTTTTCTGAGTATGTTTGTTAAAAAAAAATTAAAAGAATACTTATACAATTATGTATTTATATATTTGTATAAACAAAAATATATCGAGCATACGCGTGGATAGTTTGTTGTACATTGAATGTTAGTTAATATGTTGCATGTTGCATGTTGCATGGTTTGCTGTTGCCGGCCAACAGGCAGTATTGTCAAACGGAAAGTGTTAAAGTAACTAGTGTTGTAAAGTAGTGTAAGTAAGTAGTGTTGTAAAGCAGTGTGTTTGAGATACAAAATTCAGTTTGCTCCCTGCTGTCTAGGAATACGAAGGCTGCAACTGAAGTGAATCCTTTCGCCTTGCTATCTTGCATTATCTTATCTCTCTGTCTGTTTGTCGTGTGAGTGTTGCGGATAACATGATTAATACTCAAGAGGTAAATTAATATTTATTATTCATATGGATGAGTGCAGCATTTGTGTGTGTGAGTGTATTTCTGTCTGTTTCATTGTTTGTTTCGTTAACAGTCTTTTATGCTTCGCTCGGTTTTCAGGCTCGTTTCTTTTGCCTTTTCATTCAGTTTTCCTACTCTTAAAAAAAAGGAAAAAAACGCGCTATTGCATTTTGGCTTTGCCAATTTCATAAAAAAAAATTCTGCGCGTTCTCAATTTATTTTCATCTTTTTTTTTGTGTATCTATCGCATCCTCTTCAAATTGTTTTTTTTTCTTATTTTTTTCCTTTTTCATATTCATTTTCATTTTTGTTTTTTTTTTCTTCATCTTTTTATATTTATAATCAAGCTTTTGTAAAAAATCACAGTTTTTTCATTCATTTGCCTAAACATGTTTTATCTCCTCCTCTTCCTCTTGCTCTTCCTCTTGCTCTTCCTCTTGCTCTTCCTCTTGCTCTTCCTCTTCTTCTTATTCCTCTTCCTAGTTGTTCGATTTGAGTTGTTGCTTGCCGAAACAGATATTGCAGTTTTCCGCCGTGTTGAGATCCAAAGTGTATGCAATTGTGCATGTATGTGTGTGTACGTGTGTGTGTGTGTGTGTGTGCGTATGTGTATATATGTCTATATATGTATCTTCTATATACATTCAGTACTAGCTTATCCGCTCACTCCTCCTCGCTGTGTGTATACATTCAGTACTCGATTATCCACTATCCGCTCTTGTGTCTCAGTGTGTATGTAGCTCTCCTCTCCTATATTCTCCGATTCTCTATGTGTGCGTGATGTGGACGCGCTCATCGAGCGATCGCCGCATTTATGTAGCATACATTTGAGCGCCCTGCTTATTGGTCTAATAAATTCATTCGTTCGTAGCGATGATGATGCTGGCCGTGGGTATGGCCGTGTGGGTGCGGATGTTGATGTGGATGTGGTAGAGAGTGGGAGTGTGGGTGGAGATGCGCTAGATGACCGTGCTGCTGCTGCTGCTGTTGCTGCTGGTGCAGATGAAGTGCTCGCAGGTCGGCAACGCCGCCGTCCGCTGCCGCTGCAGCTGCCGCCGCTGCTGCCGCCGCCGCATAGACTCCACTGCTCCCCTGATCCAATTGTGTTAGGTCGACCGTGGGCGTGGCGCCCATCTGCTGGCCGACGTAGTCGCCAGGCTGGGGCTGCGAGGCCGATGCTGCCGCTGCCGCTGCTGCTGAGTTGTTGAGCGCAACATGGAACAGCTGCTGCAGGAGTTGATGCTGATCTTATAAGAAGTCTATGCACGGCTTGACCATGTTCGGCGAGGACTGCTGCTGCTGCTGGTGCTGATGCTGTTGCTGCTGCTGCTGGTGCGCCGCCGCCAGCTGCAGCGTCGAGCTGGCCGTGCCCCCAGCGACAGCAGCGGCGCCCACAATCGGCGACAGCAGCAGCTCTGCAGCAGCCGCAGCAGCAGCCGCCGCAGCAGCCACAGCATTGCCGCCGGCACCGCCCCCGCCGACGCTGTTGTTCGCAGCGGCCGCAGCGGTCAGCGAGCTGAGCGACTGGTGCAGCCGGCTCCCGGGACTCCCCGCCTGGCCGACCACTCCGCCACTGTGGTGGAAGTACGAGTGGTGGTTCTTCTGCCGGCGATGGTAAATGCTCTTGTGGTTATTCAGCGAGTTTAGCGTACGGAAGACCTTGTGGCACAGATTGCAGACGGCGTTGTTCAGCGGCTGCAAGTGCTGCTGCTCCTTGTGCCGCTTCAGCGTCAGCTTCGTGCTCAGCAGCTTACCGCACACGTCGCACCGATGGCACGCGTTCAGTGGCAGCGGCAGCAGCAAGCGGTTGGCCTGCGCCACATCGCTGGCACGCGCCGAGCTCAGCAGGTTGCTCGCCGCATTGCCGGCGGAGCCGCGGCCGCCGCCGCTGCTGACGGACGCCGAGGGCGACAGCGAGGCGCGCCGATGGTGCTGGTGCAACAGGTGATGGCGTTCCACAAGCGGCGAGGCGGCCCGGGCCAGGGCGTGCGCGTGGTGGGCGGCAACCACCGCATGAGCAGCGCCCGGCGACAGCTCGTGGTGCGAGTGCAGCTGGTGCTGGTGGTGGCTCGACAGCATCGCCAGCGGGTGCTGGCTGAAGTGCGGCGGTGGCGCCGGATGTCCGTGATGTGACGATGTTGGCGGCGGCGGTGGTGATGCGCCCGGCGTACTGCTCCTTGCTCGCTCAATCTCACGCTCCCTCTCACGCTCACGTTCTCGTTCACGCTCCCGCTCTCGCTCCCTTTCGCGCTTGTAGCTGGCATTCGGCGACGGAGTTGCGCTGCTGCTGTGCATGGCCAAGCTCTCGCCCAAGCCGCACTGCGAGGAGCGTGAGAGGCTGCGCTCGCTGTTGCTGTGTAGATCACTCGCCTTGCTGCTACGCTCTCTATCTCTATCTCTTTCACGTTCGCGTTCTCGTTCTCGTTCGCGTTCTCGTTCTTGGTGCAGTTGTTGTTGTTGTTGTTGTTGTTGTGGGTTATGTAGTGTGGAATGATGTTGTTGTTGGAGTTGTTGTTGCTGTTGTTGCTGTTGTTGTTGTTGGAGTTGGTGTTGTGATGTTGGCTGTTGTTCTACTTGTTGTTGTTGTTGTTGTTGTTGGTTGTTGCTACTACTATTACTAGGGTTGTCACTACCACCGGGCACTATGACGCCGCTGAGTAGGCTGGTGCTGCCACCTATACGTCATATAGGAAGAGAAGAAAAAAAGAGACAATAGTGACTTTTCTGTATATTTGACTTTGTTGCTATTGTTGTTGTTCTGTTGTTGTTCTGTTGCTGTTGTTGTTGTTGTTTAGGTTCTGTATGTTTGTTTATTTGTTCTGAATTTCTTCTTTTTTTTTTGCATTTCTCGTAATATACGCATACACATACGCAAACACACACCCACACACATACATACATATGTACATACATATGCGTGCATGTGTATGCGTGTCAGGTAGTTGGCTATGTGTATGCACAAGTATGCGTCTCTCCGTGTGTCTGTGTGTGTCTTTGTGTTTGTCTTGTGAGTTCAGTTTTTTGTGTTTTGTTTGTTTGTTTAGTTTTTTTTTCGTATTTTTTGTTGTATTAATTACTTTACATTATTTTACACTAACAAATCCAGGCTCAAAACCAAATTGAAAACTTTCAGATTTTGCTCTTTGTATACTGAAATATATTTTATAATTTTGCTTGTTTCTGTTTCATTTGCATTTGCATTAAAATCATTGAAAAAAAAACGCTTTTTGGTTCTTAATTTTGGTTTTTGTTTTTTGTTGTTGTTGTTTTTGGTTTCGCAAAAAACGTGTGTAAATAAAATATGAATAAAAACTTTCTCTTTTCAATTTTCTTTTTAATCTTTGCATTTTTCTAGCTGTTGCATTTTCATTTGAAAATTTTGTAGTTTTTACGGTGCACAAAAAGTTTTGCTCGATTTCGAAAACAAATTTTTTTGTGCAGTTCGAAGATATTGCTTGTTGTTGTTGCTGTTGTTGTTGTTGACGTTCGGTTACGCTCGAAGGAACATTTTTGTAGCATACCCCAAGGCTGCTGCGTGGTGAGTTTCGTGAGAACTCACCACAATCAAGTGTTTGACAGTTAATATTTCTGGTGACTGTACCAATTGTGATTGTGGTCGTAATTTTTTGTTTTTTAATTTTTTTGTTTAATTTTTTGGAAATTTTCTTGAATAGCTTTAAAAACCAATTTAGTCGTTTTGTTTTGTTTTGTTTTTTTTTTTTTTTCAGCAAAATTTTGAAACATGTTTTGGCCTGATTGATTTGTTGTATATAAAATGTGTTTGTTTTTTAGTAATATTTTTGTTTTGTTGTAATTTTTGTTATTTTGGCTGGCTCGGCGCAGCTGAGCTGGCGCCGAGCACTCTAAATTTCTGTTGTCACTAGTGTCTCTTTTTTTTCAAACTCAAACGCAGCAGCACCTTTTGTTGCCCGTGTGTGTGATGCGATTCGATTGATTTGGTTGGGGTTAAGATAACAACCAAAATATACCAGATTTCAAATGTGCTTTTGGGCGGGGGTTGGCGGTTGGGGGTTGGGCATTGGGGCATTTGGGGGGTGTGGGGCGGGTAAACACACAATTTGTTGTAATATTACGCCGCATACAAAATATATATAGATAGACATTTATATATATATATATATATATATATATATATATATATGTTTGTATAAATCGACTTTTTGACAAATGTTGGGAATTAATAAAATAGGTTTGTGTGTGTGTGTGTGTGTGTGTGAGTGTGCGTGCGTGCGTGGGTGTGTGCTAAAGTGCGTGGCATTTGGATTGATACTTAACGTTTTGCAGATCAGAACAAATGCTGCCCCGTTGGCAGCCGTTGTGATTCGGTGATTCGGGATTCGGGAACACAGGTACAGCTAGCTGGTTGGCTGAGTGGACTTAGGGGTAATGGATAGTATAGTAGGGGGATATGGTTGGTTTTTTGTTTTTGTTTTACAAGTATTAGTAATTGTCGCTCAACTGGTGGTAAACACAGGCAGAGAGAGAGACAGAGAGAAAGAGATACTTATGTACAAATAAATGGACGCGTATTAATCGATTCTTTTACTTCTTCTTCTTCTTCTTCTTCTTCATCTCCTTCCTCCTCTTCCTCTTCACACATATCGAGTAGAGCACCAGATATAACACTAGACAGGGTATCGATCGCATGATGCAGGTGATGTTACTCATATATGTATGGACGCGGTGTGCTCGAGAAGTAAGTGTGACTCGACTAGCGATGACTAACGCATCGAGCACACCTCACATATGACAACTCAACGGCATCACGTGACTGGGACATTTCAAACACAGGCTTTGGCGCTCTAATATGGATTTTTTGTGATTGTTGTATGCGAGATAAACAAACAGTTGGTATGATGAGAGAGATGTGAATGTGTGTGTGTGTGTGTGTGTGTGTGTGAGTGTGTTAGGTGGTTGTAAGTATGTGTGTGTGTATGTGTGTATGTGTGATGAGTTCTAAAGATGATTTGATTGATTGATTGATTGATTGCTTGAACTAACTTCTGCAATAGATCTGAGTCGAGCGATGATCATTCGATCTGCTGCATGCATGCGTACATCGAGTCAGTTAGCCCTGCTTGCATATAATATACTTAACTTAAGAGCTGTTTAAATCAAAATATATTTTTATTTTCATTTTATGTGTAGATCTTTTATTATTATTATTATTTAATTGTAATAATTGAAAATTTTCGTTTTCTGTTCATTGCTGTAATTGCAATTTGCTTACATTCATTCAACTACATCATATGTATGTGTATGTGTATGGGTATGGGTATGTGTATGTGTATGTGTGTATGCGTGTGTGTGAATGTGTACTTAGTTGCTTTAGGCATTGGGTCTTACCTAATAAAAAAAACTTATAGAATCTAGCGAACACAGGTGCACTCATAAAGTATCCGGTTGACATTTTACATGTATGTATGCATGTATATGTATGTGTATATGTACTATATGTATGTATGTGTATATATGTGTATGTATATATGTAAGTATCTACAAGTTTTTTCTCATTCTCTTAAGACTAGTATATATGAATATATATATAAAAAAAATGTATTGAAAAAAAAATACCAGGATTTAGCCTACGTGTTAACAGATTTCATATGTATATAAACATATACATATATATGTATGTGTACATTTATGTATAATAAAACATTTTTTTATAAGTAGTAATTATAGATTTTCTTTAAATATAAATTTTTAATGTATATCTATAAAATATCATATTTGCATGTGTGTGTGCATGTGTGTGTTTGTATGTGTGAGTGTGTGTGTGTCTGCTAATTGGCTTAGCCTAGATCCCTACATATATTTGCGTATATATATATATATATATATATATATATATATTAAATAATCATGCTCCATTGGTCGGTCGTTCGGTCGGTCGCTACATCTTGATATAATTATGTGTATACATATATATGTGTATATCTCATCTATATAAATACATATCAATTGTATCGTATGTATGTGCGTCTATGCTATTTATAACAATTACGAAAAAAAAGTCATTAGCTTGGCCTTAATGCTGTATAAAAAGCTTTAAAGGCTACAATTTGCACAACTGAGATTTGATTTGTGCTGCTTAGGCCTAACTAACTTACTTAGTATCTTGTATTCATAGTTTTTAAATTTGTAATTTATTTAGATTTTTAATTTCTTTTTAATTTTATTAAAGCCATTTTGAAGAATTCACTACCGGCACCTTTTGTAATTTATCATTTCTCTGTACTACGAATATATATATATATATATATATATATATATATATATATGTGTGTATATGATAGATATATAAAAACAAGACAAATGGACAAAAATTGATGTGAAGTAAGCATATATATTAGAGCGATAACTGGAGCATAGCTTAGAGCAACTGCTGCTTCCCAGCCATATCTATTTCTGAATCTTTATCTGTATCTGTATCTTTATCTGTATCTTTCATATTTAACTTTATCTGTTTCCGCTTAAGCTACAAAAGGCAACTAAGTGTTACTAGTCTAGAATGTTATTAGTTTTAATTCTTTATTTTCTCTGCTCTGGCCTTGGGGACAAATACATCAGTATGTACAGCTCGCGTACATATGTATGTACAATAGATGTTTGTCGCAATTCTCTCTCTCTCTCTCTCTCTCTCTCTTTCTCTCTCTCTCTCTTTCTATCTAACTATTTTGTATAAGTAGTGTGTATGTGTGTGTGTGTGTGTGTGTGTATGTATTGTACATAGGTATGCATATCAGTGCAGCCTATTTTGCTGTGCCTTCATGCCCGTTCGAATATAACCTCTTTCTTGCATGCTTCTTTCTATATCCAAATATCTTTATATAGCTTTAAAATGGTTTGCTTTAGTTTAGTAACAAGAACTTTGGAGATTGTGCTAGGAGTAGCTCGAAATGATTTTACTATATATATAGGCAGATATATAGATATATGCTGTATCCATAGATTATATATAGAAGAATAGTCCTAGAGTTATAGGTGAGGCAATAAGACTTCTGCTCTTCATAGAACTTTTCTATGGGCAGCACTGATGCACATCTCTATGTATGTATGTATATATGTATATATGTACATCTACATATGTATATATGTTATGTTTAAGTTGTTATAATTTGATTATAATGATAAAAAGAGTTACACTCATTTGCAAATTGAACTCGCATTGTCACAAACTTAACAAAGATTTCCTTTACTCTCTTCCCCCTTCTCTACACACACATACACGCACACACTCAGTTGTGTGCATGTATATGTGCACGCACGGACGT
This sequence comes from Drosophila mercatorum, assembly GCA_961210405.1. Classification (NCBI taxonomy): domain Eukaryota; kingdom Metazoa; phylum Arthropoda; class Insecta; order Diptera; family Drosophilidae; genus Drosophila; species Drosophila mercatorum. Next base: position 24,855,847 of record CAUIUS010000001.1, on the reverse strand, counting down.
TGCTATGCACTCTCCAGCTGCATAGTTGGCTTAGCTTCAAAAGTTCACATCCGCCTGCTGGTAGTCAAAGTACATGAACTTCTATGAGGACGAGTGGTGGTGATTCAGCTGTTGGTGGTAGTAGCTATTCGCCGACTGCTGGCTGGCTGCTCCGGCTGGCTCCTGCTTGGGCTGTTTGAGGTTACGATGGTAAATGCTCTTGTGGTTGCGCAGGCTGTTCAGCGAGCTGTAGACGCGCTTGCATATATTGCAGACGGGCTCCTTCGTGGGCCGCATGTGCACGTTCTGGATGTGCCGCTTGAGCCGTGTCAGCGAGCTCAGGTTCTTGTTGCACGGATTGCAGCGGAAGTCGTCGCCGCCGCTGGACGCATTCAAGCTGCCACCCGACGTATTCAAATTGGAGTTGTTGTTGTTCAACGAGCTATTGGCGCTGTTGCTAGTCGAGGCCGAGGCCGCCGCTGCCGCAGTTGCAGTTGCATTCGCCGTGGCCGCCATATTCGCCATGACAGCTGCGAACATCTGCTGCTGGGCGGTTGCCGGTGGACTACAGGTGAGCATACCATTCGTCACCTGGTTGCCGACGTTGCTCAACTGGTGTTGTTGTTGCTGGTGTTGTTGTTGCTGCTGCTGTTGCTGTTGTTGCTGCTGCTGCTGCTGTTGCTGCTGTTGTTGTTGTTGCTGATTTATGCTGTTGCCGCCATTGCTGCTGCTGCTGTTGTTGTTGTTGTTGTTATTGTTGTTGCTGTTGTTGTTGTTGTTGTTGTTGTTGCAATTGGCTGCGAATGTGGAGAGATTAAGCCCACATATGCCAGAGGCGTTTGTGATGGCTGTTTTTAGATTTGTTGTTGTTGTTGATGTTGTTGTTGTGGTTTTGATTGTTGTGCAGTTGTTGTTGTTGTTGTTTGTTTGTTCAGAGTATGACAGGTAATAGTTGTTGTTGTTGTTTGTTGTAGAAGTTGTAGCATTTGTCGTCAGTTGACCTGACGACAAGGTAGGAAAGAAAGTCAGAAAACGTCGCATTAGCCCAAGTACAACGATTTTAATTATTCTTTTTATTATTTTTTGATGTTTTTTGATTTCGTTTTTTTTTTTTATAATTTTTCGAATTTTTGTAGCTTGATTTTCTTTTTGTTTGTTTTTTTTTGTGCATTTTATTGAAAAATTATCATTAATAATTCGCAAAGCATTTTTTCATCAAATATAATTTCTATGTACATATATATATATATATATATATATATATATATATATATATATATATATATATATATATATATATATATATATATATATATCTTTATTTTAATTTTAATTTTAGATATATATTTCTTCCCATACTCTAACGTTTCTTAGTTTTGTTTTTGTTTTCGACTTTCAATTTAACTTTGGATTTATTTGATATAAAATATATATATATATATATAAATATATATAATACAATTTAGGAATTTAGCCTATGTACGTATGAAATTTTGTGGTATTTGTTTTGATTTTTGATTTATTTTTGTTAACTGTTTTTTTTCTCTTTTTTCTGTTGTTTGTTTTTGCATCGGATGATTTGTTGGAGGGGTCAAAAAAGTTGAAGTTGAAAAGGTTCTCAGAGAGGGTTTCCGAACTCATTTGTCTGTCCACACACACACCAGTAGGTGGGACAGAGAGAGAGGACGACTTTCTTGTATGTATGTGTGTGTTGTGTTTTGTTCTTCTTCTTCTTCTCAAAGAAGAATTTTCTCTTTTGAGTTTTTAGCTAGTGGATAAATTGATTTCTTCTTTGATTGTTCAATTTCAATGCAGCTCGAAGCTAAGAATAATTATCTAGATGGTATATACTGACACGGTCACAGTCAGAGTCGCAGTCACGAGTCACAGTCAATCACGAATCCCAGAAGCGACCTTAACTAGTTTGAATCTTCTGCATAGCTTACTCAAGCTGTACTATAGCTAGCTGCTAACTTGGCATCAGTCACAGTCACAAGTCACGAATTACGAGTCACGGATCTCGAGTCAATCACATATGCATAGGGGACTCAATGTCTCACTCTACCTAAATGGTATCAGATTCTGAATGCAAATCGACTGCTGGCACTCACAGTCACAGCCATGAGTCGCAGTCACGAGTCGCAGTCACAAGTCACAGTCACGAGTCACGGGTCGCAGTCACGACTTTCAGTACAGACTGTCATTTGTACTACTGACGCGAGCTATACTAAGTCTCGTTGTGCATTTCCAGCTGAGAGCTAGGAAATCAGCCACAGTCACGAATCACGAGTCACGTGTCACGAGTCAATCACATATGTATGTATGCTATTTGAAATTTTGATTTCCATTTTCTATAGGTTTCGGTTACTGCTTGGGGACAGGGGGAAGTGGGGGTTGGGGGCGTGGTTTAATATTGTATTATCCTGCTGTGGTTGTTGTGATTGTTGTAAAACTTTCGTTCTCACGTTGCAGTTTCGTTGTGTATGCGTGTACGTGTGTGTGTGCGTGTGTGTGTTTGCCTGTGCACGTGTGTGTAGGAGTGTTTGTGTGTGTGTGTTTGTGTGTGTTAAACACCATCACCATAATAGTTCTTAGCTTCAATCTTGTTCCTGCTGTTGCTGTTTGTGTGTGTGTGTGTGCGTGTGTTGTTGTTTGTTTGTTTGTTGTGTGTGCTTGTTGCATTCAATTTCTCAGTTTTGTTTCTTTGCCTTCGTTTCGTTTCGTGTGTGTAGATGTTTGCGTGTAAGTGTGTGTGTGTGTGTGTGTGTTCATGTATGTGTGTGTGTGCCACTTAAATAAAGGACTAAAAATTAACCATTTCCAAATGTATTCCTTTCACTCATCATTAGCAATCGACATCGACGTTCATCGACATTCACCGTTTCTTGGAGCCATTGCAAGTTTCAAGTTAGCAATTTTTGTTCTTTTTCATTGTATTTTTTGGTTATTTGTGCAGAAACGTTTGTTGTTGTTGTTGCAGTGGTTGTCGGAATTGTTTTTGGATTTTTATAAATTTTTCAATGATTTTATTATTATTTTTATTCAATTTTTTTTTATTACTGAGTTTTTGGGGGCTTTTTGTTTTAGTATTGTGTTTGGGGACTTTGGATTTTAATATGGGGAAAATTTTTGCTGATTGTTGTTGTTGTTGTTGTAACGTTTTTGTTGGTTTTGGGTGTTGATTTCTCATTTATCGTTTATCGATATCATTTATCAGTATTTATCGTTGTTATGCTAAGACAGAGTACAAATTTGGGAAAGGGGCTTCATCGCTTAGCGAAATTGCACAGACAAGAAATTCGTAACATGAAGATCAAAATTCGTAAAGCTGTTAACTTGAATAGAAAGTGTAACGAAAAAGCAGAGTAAATATAGGGATAGGCTCAAGTGGTCGATTAAAGTCTTGAGAATGTTATCGTATAATGGAACAGGAGGAAAGAGCTCTGCTGTGCGTTCCAATTGAGTTGCTCATGAAGCAAATTAGTCATATTTTCATTAATCGATTAATCGATTATTCCGTTGGAGGTGTTAGCTGTGCAATTCGTTTTGGGTTGTACGGAATACGAGGCAATTTTTAATATTGGTTGATTCAATTTTTATTCGATTATTTAATTATTCGATAAATCGATTGTTCGATTGGAGCTGTTGCTGTACAAGTAGTTTCGGATAGATTTGTTTGGTGTTATACGGGATACAAGTCAAATCATATCATATCAATTTATTGGTTTACTATTCGATTAATCGAATCGATTACTACCGACTCGATGCTGCCAATGTGTGGTTTACTTTCGTGTGTGCTTAAAACATAGCTTGAATAATTTACAGTTGTTTTTGCTTAGTTATCACCAATTAATCAACTTAAAATTAGTTAATTTCGATTTGCGAACTAAATTAAACTAAATTCTAAGCTGTATTTGTATTTTGTATATGTATATGTATTTGTATTTGTATGTGTATGTGTGTGGATCAATCGTAATTGGTAAAGGAATCAGCGACAAATATATATATATATATATATATATATATATATATATATATATATATATATATATATATATATATATATATATATATATATATATATATATATATATATATATAATATATATAGTATATAGTATATATGTATTTGGTATTTGTGTTTGTATTTGGTATTTGGGTTAACTTAAATATGTTTGTTTGTTTGTGTGTGTGTGTGTGTGTAAAGCACAATTAAGATAAGTTTTTTAGTAAAATACTTTGTGTAATTAAGTAATTAGGCTACTTAATTGTAATTGTAATTGTTGTTGTTACTGTTGTTGTTGTAATTACTTTGTATTTGTGTAATGAATTCTCTCGTATGCGTTCAATTCTTAATGCTTAATAATTTTTGTTGCTGTTGTTGTTTTGTTTTTGTTGTTGTTGTTGTTTTTGTTTTTGTTTTAGTTGAACTCTTTTTGATACTCTCTAAACATAATTTCGAAGTTGTTTTTGGTTATGATTGTTGTTTTTGTTGTTGTTGTTGTAAGAGGGTTAAAAGTTGTTTTAGTAATATTTTGGAAAGTAAATAGGTATATAGGTATATATGTATGTAGGCATATGTAGTTAGTGATCATCATTGGGGTTAGTTTTGCTGCTGGGTATTATTAGATGTATGTATGTATGTGTATGTATGTGTAGGTGTGAATGTATGTATGTATGGTATGGTATGTATGGTATGTATTAGAAGTGATGTCGAGCGCCTGCTGAATTTCTATTTTGAGTTTCGAATCGGTTTTCATATCGAGGCCTCTCGCAATCGCTAATAAACGTAACACTCAAAGGGAACTTTCAACCTGTTTTATCAATTATATATATATATATATATATATATATATATATTTATATAGATCTGTATATATAGACGTATATAAGGAGAGTTTTTGAATGTGCGTGGGGTAGACCAAGACCATTGTGTGCGTGTGTTTGCGTTTCCGTGTGTGTGTTTGCTTCTGTTCTGTTGTCTGCTCAACTAGATACGAATTATTCACCAATTATACGTGTATGCGTTTCAGTGTGTATGTGTATGTGTGTGTGTGTGTGTGTGTGTGTATGTATGTATGTATGTGTGTGTAAGCGTACTTTTCGTTTGTTGCAGCACAGATCTCTTCATATACACACAAACATACGTAAGCTGCTAGCAAACACAGACAAACATTTAAATATATATACATATATATCTATATATACATATATATATATATATGTATATATATATGTGTGTGTGTGCCAGCAGCCCTATATTTGTACTATAGGCAGAATCTGAGCTGTTCTGGTCGGAATGGTTATAGCCTACATATGTATACAAATGCCAATTATTTCGCTTCAATTCTTCTCCCATTTCTGATTCCATACGATTTGCCAATGATATAGATATAGATATAGATTCAACATTTCGATTTGCCAATGGAGCTGCCCCTCTGTGCGAAGAGGGGCGAGTGGGTGGGTGGGGGGTTGGTTTTATATTTATGTGTTTTAGTATTGGAGCCTTCGACTCCGTGAACAATTAGCCAATTGGGCTGCCTGCCATACGAACGATTTGTGTGCGCTTCTGTATTTGTACTTAGCAAATTCTCAAGGTTCGAATTGCGGGTGGGGTGTGAATTAGGGTGGTGTGAGGGGGTTAAATGGACCAAATATTCTTGTAAATACATATGACATAAGTATATGTATGTACATATGTATATATGTATATATGTATTTGTGTGTGTGCGTGTATGTGTGGAGGTACATACATACATATGTATGTATGTGTTATGCCAATGGACGAATGCTCGGGATGAATACGTAAAATGTTCATAAAGGGAGGGAGAAGATCACGCACCCACACACACATCCACTGGTATATCCGTATATACACGTGTGTGCGTGTGTGTGTGTATCTCTTTGTGTATATATATTTGTGGTTTGTTTTGCTTGTCGCATCTCACTGATTCGGGGCAATCAATTTTGTTGTTCGACAATTTTGAAGCCATATTTGAAAACGAAACGATAAATTCGAAAAACTCGAAAAATATTGAAATAATTCAACGAAAGACACATTAAAAATAAAGTTGCAATTTATATATATATATAGATTTTTGATATAATTGTATTTTGTTTTTTTTTTTGTTTTGTTTTTTGTTTTTTTGGATTATCATTTAAAGGATTAGTTTTCAATGCAAATACATATAATTGAATTGAAGCTTTTCTTTTGCTTTTGCTGTTGTAAATATATATGAATCATATATGTTGGGGTGGGAGTTACGGGGGTAGGAGGCGCAGGAGCTTTGGCTTTGGAGAATTTTGGTATACTTAGTTTTAGACACAAGCACGACGACGTACAAAAGTAAATTAAAAAATTTCAATACATAATATATATAAGTATTTATGTATATATATATATATATATATATTCGATCGATCTTATAATGCGGTTGCATTTTACCAAGAAAACATAACGGTTAAACGAAAACGAAACACAAAATAGAGTGGACACCAAAATCAAATGGATTGCAAAAAGGTGTTGTTGCTGTTGTTCTTGTTGTTCTTGTTGCTGTTATGTGAATGAAACTGAAGGGGAAATCGAATTGAATTAAATTGAATTGGAAATGAAAAATGAAAAAAAAAACTAAAAATACAATACTAATTCTAACTGTATAAGCTATCGTGACTTTATCTATCTTTCTATATACATATATACTATCTTTATCTATCCCTCTATCTCTCCATCCATCTTTCAATCTATCTGTCTCTATCTATTTTTTTTAGCTATCCATCTTTCTATCTCTCTGTCTCTATATCCCTATATGCCTCTATCTTTCTATATCTATCTCCATCTATATCCTAATCTCTTTCTCTTAATCTCTATCACTTTATCTATATCTTTATACCTATATTAGATCTATATCTAACAGTATGTCTCTAGCTCTTTGAAATTTTAGTCCAAAACATAATCAAAAATATCCCAAGAACTCAACGGAAACGGAAATGGAAACCGAAATTGAAACGGAAAAGAAAAGAAAATCAAAATAAATCAAGCATTTTCTTCCCACTTTGGCATTAATAAGTATACAATAGAGTTATATATGTATATACGTATATGTATGTATGTATGTATGTATGCTAGTAGGTATGTATGTATGTATGTATGTATGTGTGTGTATGTGTAATATAATACTGTAATATGTTTAATTGGTTGATTATTGCGTTTAAATACGAATACAAAATTAGCACACAAATAAACGAAGGATAAGGAACGCAAAACGTGAAACGTGAACGTGAAACGTAAAACGTGAAACGAAGAAATGGAACTCATTGAACGTGAACAAAATGAACAAAATGTTGAGAAAACAAATATATAGGGAACATACACATATATTTATCTGCTTAACTCTTAGCCGATGCTTAGCTTATCTGATTAGATCTGATTAGATGTCCAATTGGAACAGACTCTTATTTCAATGTCGATATACGCTTTGCGAATTGTGATGGCGAGACAGAGAGAAATAGTGAGAAAGAGAAAGAGAGAGGCAAGTAGAGTGTGTATGTGTGTGTGTGAGAGAGAAACAGATAGAAAGAGCGATGTTACTCGATGATGCCATATATTGAGAATATCGTATATCGTATATCGCTTATCGCTTATCGTTTATCGCTTATCGTTTATCGCTGATACTGATTTAACGTGTGTGGACATGAAGTAAGCCAAATGAACTTGAAATCTCGAAAACACAGAAAAAAAAACACACTTTTCTTCGCAAAGGCAATAAAAGCAGCCCGAACACTGAACCAGCCCCTCCCCGAATCAATATGCCAGAGCTAATTAGCCAGTCCTACTCCGCTTAGCGACTCCTCCTCCCTTCTAGTCCCGTCCGCTGCTTCTTCCTTCTCTTGCTCCTCCACAGCTTCATAAATTATCTAGCTGCACGCCTACAGTGCGTCAACAAAGTATTGGTCCACCCCAGCAATAGTTGAGAATATATTTCAATTTCCAGTGTTGTCATAGTTTTCTCGCTCACTGTTCCGCTGCGAAAATAAAAATAGCACTAGAGGGAGCAGCTTTAACTAACTGTATATTTAACTAACAACTGCAGTTTTCGCTAAACGAAGGACATTTCGAGAGTGTTGCTATTATTTTGGACGCCACTGTATGTGCTCGTATGTGCGCTTGTTCGCTGGTTCGTCTATCGGCTTGTTAGTCGTTTACTGTTGTTTTTCCTGGGAGGGTGGGGGCGGTAGGCCGCAAAGCCACAAAGCTTTTACGAACACGTTTTACAGTTAGACAGCTTGGAGGTGTTGCAGGGGGCGTGGCAAATTGTTGCGGCCTAACCTCAGGATAACACAGGCAATTAAAATTTACCGCCACACACACACGCACGCACTGAAAAGCAGAGTCTATTTAGCTAAACACTGTTGATGCCTCGACTGCTCATTCGTTCAGTTAATTAGTTTAATGTATTCGCACACACTCTCTCTCTCTCTCTCTCTCTCTCTCTCTCTCCCTGTCTTTGTCTCTCTCTCTCTCTCTCGCACGCACGCACACACTTATAAAAAGCTATTAGCTAGTTTCTTTGGGAATTTTAGGGGCGGAGGATGTTTGGCTGGGGGTTGCAGGTTCAGTGTTTTAACCGTTTTAATGCGTGCTTTGGCTTGTTTTGGCATTGTCTCAGCTCAATGATCATCATCGGCGATCGTTATCATTGACCAAAGCATTGGCCATTTGATATACATATGTTTCATGACACGCCTAACTACTGTTTGTTCTTCTTCTTCTTCTTCTTCTTTCGTAGTTCTTCTATATTTGTTTTTTATCTTTTATTACGAAAATGAAAACATTTACCATCGAAACAATCAAACAAGAAAGAAATTTTTACACTTTATCGATTCGACTTGAAGATGCAAAGGAAAGAAAAAAAAAACAAAAAAAAAATTGAAATAAAAATAAAATAATTTTTTTGTTATTTTTAATTTGACTTTTACGTGTTTTTGCAATTCTAAAAAAAAAAACAATTAAAAAAATGATTGGAAAGTCCACGTGAAAAGCGGCCTGGGCCACCTTTGAGTGGGGAGGTTTAGTATCTCGGTTTACTTTGAAATCAAATCGAATGGAATGGATAAATATAATCAAATATATATATATATATTTGTATATATATATATATATATATATATATATATATATATATATATATATATATATATATATATATATATATATATATATATATATATATATATATATATATATATATATATATATATATATATATATATATATATATATTCGTGTTCGTGTGTTTTCGGTGTGTTTAAATAAATCAAAAGTTAAATCAAATTGTAGTTAACACACACATATATAGCCGATTTATATGCATGTACGTATGTAAGTATGTTTTTTTTTTTCAAGTAAAACAAATGATACAGACACATTTCTTCAACGTTAAAATATTCGGATTTCTATTAATTCCTTTTCATACAAAATTGTTTTTCTTTTTTTCTCTTTTTTTATATTTTTTTGATTCTAGATTTTTTTTCTTGATTTTTTTTTTTTTTTGGTATTTGCATTTGATGTAAAAAATGTAATAATGAGCTTTTGAGCGCAAATAGAGCGAAACAATAGAGAAATAGAGAAATGCTTGGACTCACCTTGAGGAGAGACAGCGAGTTCACCAGATTGTTGTAGCTGGGTATTGAGACCTGAGCAGAGCAAGAAGAAGAAGAAGAGATTAGGTAACATGGACAGACAGTGGCTCATGTGAGTATACGCACCAATCAAGGCTGGATGATCGAGATTGCTAATTGGAAAATTGAATGCGCCTGGAAACAGCTTGCTCTCGGCCGGCGACATGATGAAGGGCTGTGCGGCGTGATGGGTGGCCAGGTTGTCGTTGATCTCGTCATCATTGCCAGAGCTAGCGGGAGGAAGAGAAGCAAACGAATAAGTGAATGGAGGGAAGTGCCCGACTAGCCGATACCCGCACACCCCTAGTGCTAGGAGCAAGGTCAGATATCTCTACTCATTTAGTAGCCAGTAGTTACCTCAAGGAGCCTTTGCCGCCGTCGCCGCTGCTGGAGCGGTTGGCGTCGTGCTCGCCTGTGGAGTCGTTGCTGTGCTCGTCGTTCACATTGGCGTTGGCATTGTTGTTGTTCGAGCAGACCAGCTCCATGGGCTCCGACTTGACGTCCTCGACGCCGCGTGCCAGCGGCGAGGGTGTCAAGCTGCCCAGTTTCTCGCTGATGGAGATGCCGTTGCCATTGCCGTTGCCGTTGCCGTTGCCATTGGTGTTGTTGCCGTTGCCTGTGGACCGATTGCCTGCAGCGGGAAGAGGTGAGAGGTCAGTCTAAGGTGAGTCTCCTGCGGAGATTACTTACGCTTCTCCTCCTTAAGCGGCGGCGTGTTGTTGTTGTTGTGGTGCTTGATCGTGCTGAAGTCGGCCGGCGTCAGCTGGGGCGAGGCGCTGCGCGCGTGCAGCTGCAGATCGGGGCTGCTGTTGTTGTTGCTGCTGGCGGAGAGGCCGTTGTTGTTGTCGGCGCTGCGCAGCCGCTTGAGGGCGTGCGAGGTGGACTCATCGACCACGCCGCCGCTGTGGTGCATCATGGCCATGCGCTTCAGCAGATTGTTGTTGATGTGCTGCGGCAGCTGCTGCGGCGGCGGCGGAGGCGGCGGCGAGCCGCCCACCTGGCGGCTGCTGAACAGCGTGGCAGCCCCATCATCGTGCAGCGACGAGCCGTGGTGCGGATGTGAGTTGAGCGGCGTGCGGATGCCCGCATTGGCCAAATTCTGTATCTGCGCCAGGTGCTACAGGGGAAGAGGAAAAGAGAGAAAGAGCAATCAGCCGGGCCCTCTCGACCAGGAGCTGCTGTACTTACGCTGTGCGTGTCCTCGGCTTGCTGCTGTGTCAGGCCCGAGACGCGCAGCACCTCGGCCGTCTTCAAGAAGGACTGCAGCGACTTCTGGTGCACGTTGACCTCGCCGTGGTATATGAACTCCACCAGCGAGTGCAGATCCATGAAGTTCACATCCTGCAGCAGGATGACCGGGTGTTTGCAGGGTGTGCTCTGTGGCGAGAATAACGGGAAAAATATATTTAGCTGAAGTCGGCTAGCCGCGATAACCTTCTCAATGTCAGACGAGCTGCCGCCCCCTCCTCCTGCTCCACACATGCATGACCCCGTTTCCAACCCTCTCCCCACACCCCACGCCAATCTACAGTTGTGTGCAAATTTCACTTTATCATCCGAGTGCCAAAAGCCAACAAAGGCAATCGAAATTAGGTCAAGTTACGGCCTCTTTGTTATTATTTCGATTGCACGCACCAGCAGCAGCACCAGCTTCAGCAGTTGCAGTTCCTATGGCAGCCCCAACCCCAACCCCTGCCCCAGCCCCAGTCAGCATCAGCCACGATCCTATATATCAGCGTCTATCTCTGCCTCTGTCTCTCTCTCTCTCTCCCTCTCTCTCCTTGTCTCTCTGTCTCTCTATCTTCCTCTGTATTATTTACTTGTATCGCAATTTATTTTCACATTCGCCAATGTAAACGCATTTCTGGATGTATATATATATAAATATATATGCATGTGTGTATTTGTATGTATAATCGCAAGATACACAAACAGCGCCAGAGGCAGAGCTAGGAGGGGCAGAGGCAGAGGCAGAGGCAGAGGCAGAGGCAGAGGCAGGGCCTGCGACAGCGGCAGATTGTGAAATTGAGGTCAAGACGGCAGCGATCAAGTGATCGTCGCAGCCCAAACGAGCACCTACAACGAGTTTCTGCCAAAGGGAGAAGTACACAAGCAACAGACAGACAGAGAGAGAGAGAGAGAGAGAGAGAGAGAGGGAGTCAGACAGAGCAACAAGGAAAAGATCAAAGTGGGAGAAGAGTGAGGGATCCACGATCTAGCAGGGCTTCTCCTCTGGGATGCTTTTCACAGAAACTGAGGCAGAGAAAGCGACGAAGACAGAGACAGAGAGAATGACATGGACACTGGCAGAGACTCGCTTAGAGAGACCTCTTTTGGGAGACAAACGATCTGGAGCAACAAAGCCAACACAGAAGATGTTAACGGTAAAAAGGCAGTCGAAGGACTTGCCAAATGCTAATTGTGTGCGTTTGCTCCATGGGCGTGGCAACAGACAGTTTTACAGTTAACAGTTTTACAGCTAACAGTTCACAATTCACAGTTGAACAATGGCCAAAATGCTTTTAGAAGCGCTTAACTCACGCCCCTCCCCACTGTGCAGAGAGTGCTTCATTTCTGTTGCTGTTGTTTGTTGTTTGTTGTTGTTGTTGTTGTTGCTGTGTGTCTGCTTTGCAGTTTTACACCTAATTAAAATAATGCGCTGCAGTTAATTAAATATTTATGCATAGGCACAAGGCGACGCCAGCAAGAGATCAAGAGGGAGAGAGAGAAAGAGAGAGATGGTGAGAGAGAGAGACAGATGGACAGAGCAAAGTGGCAAAGTGTCGCCAAACCGGAGCCGGGACTCAAGCAGAGCAGAGGCTGGACTTTAGCTTTAGTATGTCTGTTTGTGTCTTTGTTGTTGTTGTTGCTCTTGTTGTTGTTGTTGTTGTTGTTGTATGTATTTCAAATTGAATTTACAAACTTCTGGCTGACTCGTATTGTTGCACTGCCAACAAAGTTTTTGTACTAATTTCTTGGTATATAATTATTTTAGCATTTTCTTCTTCTTCTTCTCCCTCTCTCCGCTTCTCGCTGCTTCTTTTTTGTTCCTTCGTTGTTGGCATTGTTGCAGTTGCAGTTTGCTGCGAATTTAGTTGGCCTTTTTAACAAATTAAATGACGACTTTCTGTTGCCTGTCTCTCCATCCGTCCGTCTCTCCGTCCGTCCGTTTGTCTGCTCCTCTTGTTGTTGTGCTTCATTATCATAGTCGTAGTTTCGCATTTGGCTGAAAGTTTCTGCGAAATTTATTGGCCGGACAGCTTGTAAGGCTTGTAGCTTGGCGTGGCCTGGCCGGGTACGCCGTGTCGTATACACAATATCCCAACGTACATATATATATATATACATATATACGCGAAAAGGTTGACGTATTGTCAGCTGTAAAGCAATGCCGCCAACCATTAGCAAACGCCGATGCCACTAAAAGCTCCAAAAGAAAGAATGCGCCCATCTACCCCTCTCCCTCACTCTCTCTCCCTCTCTCTCTCTCTCTCTCTCTGTCTCAAAGTTGTGCCTGCCTTCAGTTTGTGTTGTTCATTTGTCTGGCTGCGTCTAAAAAATTTTACAAAACTCAAAGTTTTCTATCATGTTAACAAATCACGTCGTGGAGCGAATGTTTACCGAGCCGCGCAACGAAACTAAGAACTGAGAACTTTGTAATTTATATAATTTCAGCTGCAATGCCAAAGCTAAAGGCAACGGTAAAGGCAGAGTCAAAGCCTTTTCCACTAACCACAACCACTAATCAATCCACTAACCAATTCGCTAACCCAACAGCCCAAGTACCAGCCCCAAACCCCAATGACAGCTCAAACAATGCAAATGGCAAAGTTTTTGGCAGGCTGAGACTGAGATAGAGGAGAAGCAGGGAGGGGGCAAGCGAGTCTCGGGCCTGCTAAAAACCGCAATTGCGTGCAAATATTTTCAATGCAGTCACAAATTTTTTGTTGTTTTCGCGGACAGGTAAACGAGGCAACGACTTCCATAATTTTAATGTCATAATAAAAACGAGTGCAAAAGCTCCAATGGGGAGTGCACGACTGGCAGATACCCTGCCAGAGGGAGGGGGAGTGTCCGACTAACAGCTACCCGGATAATGATGCTTAATCTCTTGACAAATGCATGAAGAAAGAGAGAGAGAGAGAGAGAGGGAGAAACACTGATCGCAGCCTGACCAGTATGCCTGACTAACAAATACCCGTACCCATGCCCGTATCGCCTCAACTGTGATTGATCAAGTGCAAATGGGATGGATTGGATCACGCCTCCTGCTGAGCCCTGCCCTGCCTTCGCCTGCATTGCTAGCCCCGCTCGGTGGCAAGGTGCGCCACAATTTCACAGTTCGCGCTGCTGGCCCGTTAGACGAGCTCCGTCCGGGCCATGCCTCGGCGTGGTCCACTCACATGTTACTCGAATAATTGCCTGCCTTAAGACAGTTGCAGTTGCAACTTTTTGCCGTGGCCTCGACTGTGCCGACTGCGCCCCATCATGTGGCAGTCAGTTGTCGACATTTGGCGTGCTTTAGACTCTTCTTCTTGTTGTTGTTGTTGTTGCTGTTGTTGTTGTTATAGTTATAGTTGTTATAGTTGTTGCGCAACTAAATAAATTAAAATCCAAACAGAAGACGGTCCCTCGGTACCCCACTTGTCCCATGCTACTTGCCACGCCCCCTTTACCGGGCTGCCATCATATTTTTTAGCTAAATGCACGGCTAAGAAGTTTTTTGCCTTAACCACGTTTACACCACGCGCACGAAACGTTGCGAGCAAACAAAATACTTGCAGCATTTGCAGGCAGACAAAAGCCAACTTCCCTCTCCCTCTCTCTTACACACCCTCGGTGTGTGTGTGTGTGTGTGTGTGCGTGTGTAGTCATCGTTTTATTAATTAGGCTGCCATTAAAACTGGGCCGCGACAGCAGCAGCGGCAGAGGCAACGGCAGCAGGTGAGAGCGCATGGAATCGGTTAGTCTTTCATTTGATCAACGCTGCGTATGAGCAATATGTATACAAAGAGAGAGAGAGAGAGATAGAGAGAGAGAGAGAGAGAGAGATCCATCTCTCTCCCTTTCTATATACTTATGGCATACACATATGTATGCATGAATATATGATGTCAAACAGGATGCATTCACGCGACAGCTGAGACACATGTGCTCTTACTCTCTCTCTATCTCTCTCTCTCTTTCGTCACTCTCCCTCCCACTCTCTCTCGCTCTCCTTATCTTACTTATTGTCTGCGCTAAGTAGGTCACCAAAAATGTATTTCGAGTTGCGAAACGCAAAAGGCAAAAAAGAAACTCGGATGCCAGATACCAGATCCATAAAGATCTCGCCCCAATGGCACCCCAAGTGGCGCCGTGGCCCAGGAGGCAGAAGCAAACCAATTGACAAATCGATGAAGAAGAAGATGAAGAAACATAGCCACGACGAAGGCTATATGTACTATATATACACTATATATATGTATATCGTTTCATATCGCTAGAGAAATATATCTTAGCCTCTTTCTGTATGGAACTAGCTCAGCTTGTGAAATACTTTAAGGATAGTATAGCTAGAGATGAGGCATTCCTCTTTCTCCTATACATCTGTTGACATACGTATTTCCCATGGTTAAGTCGAAGCTCAACTAAACCTAATTCATATTTCCGTTAAGTTCCAGTTCCCCACTCTTGGCCTGAACAACCCCATTTCGACCGATTATAGGGTATTCAACATTTGATTTGGAGACTCACCTTCAGCAGATCGCGGAAGTAGGGGCTGCATGCGGAGAGGACGACGCGATGGGCTTTTATGCTGCGTCCCTCGCAGGCGAGCGTCACGTCGACGAAGTCCTCGTCGTCGCGAAGATTCTCGAATGCCGATGTGATGCTGCTCTGATAGTTGTTCCATCGCAGACAGAAATGCTGTGTCTCGTCCATGTTGATTTGTTCTTCTTCTTCCTCTTCGGGCTCAACTGATGCTGTGTAACGGTTATTCAGCTCGATTGTTGCTGTTGTTCCTGTTGGGATTCTAGTTGTTGTTGTTGTTGTTGTTGTTGCTGGTGTTGGTGTTGAGGGTGTTGATGATGATGATGATGTTGTGGTTGTTGTAATTGTTGCTGTTGTTTTTAGCTGCCTAGCGTTGTTGTTGTTACTATTGTTGTTGTTGCTGTTATTGTTGTTGTTGTTATCTTCGTCAACTGTGAAAACAACGCTGGCTTTCTTCGTGGTCACCTTTTTGCGTATTTTGGCGGCTTTTTATTGCACCGAGGGTAAAAAAGTTTTCTTCTCGTTGCTGCTGCTGCGTTCGCTGCTCACATGCGCACACATACACGCACGCATGCAGAGACACACGTTGCTGTTGTTTTTCTTGTTGTTGTTGTTGTTGCGTTTGCTTATTCCTTTGTCTGCTCCAACGATAATGATGCTGATCCTGATGATGATCACCTTGATTATTTCACTAATATTTGATTAACTGCAAATAGACGGAAAGGGTGAGAGAGAGAGAGGGAGAGAGTTAGATTAGCAATTCGGTTGGTTTAAAAATTTAAATATAAATATTTTAAATATATGCATACAATATTAATAAACATTTTTTTTTTTAATTTTATTAATTTACATTTATATTATATTTTATTCATATATTTTTCTCTATTTTCTTAACTCTTATTTCTTATTTTATTCATTTATTTTCATATATTATTTTCTTTTTATTTGGTATTTTTCATCATCCCAAAATTTGGTCTCTTATTCATTTTAGTATATTTTTCCCCACTTCGTTTATTCCGAAATTGATATTTACATTGTCTAAGCATTATAACTGTGATTAAATCGCATAAATTTGAGTGTCAAGAGTATAAGTTAATTATATTATTCTATACAAATTATATTCGCAACTCGTTTGACTTGTTTTTATAGCCAAAAACTGTATTTTTGCGCATTCGTTCATTTCGCCTTCGCCACACACACTCACACACACACACACATATTCGGCATTCGCATATGCCGGCAAGCGTGTGTGAGAGCGAGAGAGTGCTAGAGGTGGGGTAAGCGGTTTCTGCTGCTGCTTGTTTTGGCTTTTGCGCTGCGACGGAGTAAAGTGCAACAAATGCAACATTTTGCATAAATGTTCGAAAATTGTTAACAAATGCAATTTAAAGTTTATCCAAACCACGGCGACAATTTGTGTGACATAGAAACAAAAACGAAACGAAGTAAAAAACCAAATCAAAGAACAATGTGGACAAAAAAATGAGGCAAGCAAAAAGATGAGCAGCAAAAGAGACGAAATACAATTAAAACGAGTACAATTTAATTTTGTATGTTTTCTTTTCCCTCATAACGACTGCACAACAGAGCCAAAAGAAACAGCAGCAGCAACAACAACAGCAGCAGCAGAGAAAAAGCACCCCAAGCGGTAAAAATTTAGCAAACGCATCGCAAATAACTAAAACACTTGTAGTGCACAAATTTCGATGTGCTTTTCGAATTTCGCATTTCGAATTTCGCATTTCGGATTTCAGTTTTCGGGTTTGCGCTGCTCTTGATCTGTTTCTCTTTTTCGTTGTCTTTGTCTCAATTAGCAAAGGATAGTTATGCTTCTTCTTCTTCTGCTGCTGCTGCTGCTGCTGCTGCTCTGTCTGCTGCTCGCTCGCTCTCGCTCTTGCTCTCTCCCTTGCTAGACATGTACAGTGCGATAGCAGAGCAAGGCAAAGCAAAGCAAACACACACACACAATAGCTTTGCCCATGTGTGTGACATTGAAAGTGAAAACTATCAGATAATAAGTCAAGGCGTGCCTGCGAGTGTGTGCGTTGCACTTTTTAGCTGTGCTAAAAATAGACGGCAGCAGCAACAGCAGTGGCGACCCCAGTTACTATGTGAATGAATAGCTGTATGTAGATACGTGTGCCTGCGCTCACTCGCCCTCTCGCGCACTCTCTCTCTCTCTCTCTCTCTCTCTCTCCATTCCATTCTATGCTGTGTAGAATGCAAAAGCTGCATCATTTAGAGTACATACCTTCCGACTGGGTGCTCAGCCACTGACATCCTACTATGCACGTATATTTGTATGTATGTTTGTGTGTCTCTCTAATAGTTCATTAGTGTTGCGAATGCCAACAGAAATAGATTATTATTATATGTGCAATTTGTTGTAGGTGAATTTCGCACCGCAAACATTTTGCAGTTGTTGCTTTTATTTATTGGTATTAGATTCTGTTTTTTTTTTTTTTGTATTCTTTATTTGTTTTTTTTTTGTTGTATTTGCTTTGGCTTGGTTTGAGTTGAGTTGAGTTAAGTTGAGTTGGGTTGAGGTAGAAATTTGTTGTTTGCGTATACGTAATATGGTAATTTAAGAAATGCTATTCGCTGCTGACTGAGATCTTGGCTTGGACTTGGTTAAATGCAAATAACACTGGCACTGAACGAAACAATCAAGTAAAATGTAAAAAAAAAATAAACGAATAAAAAAAAAATCACACACTTAAAACTCTTATTATTAACTACCGAACCGAACCGAACCGAACGACCGACCGAACCACGCACTATCAACTACTTAGCTACATAAGTAACTGTATATATACATATATATATGTATGTATGAGAGTGTGTGTGTGTGAGCGTTTGGCTACACATATGCACTGCATCTAGGCGTGTGGACTGGAGGCGAGTGGGAAGAAAGCTGCATGGCGCGAGCGACGCTGCAGGATCGCTTGGAATTGTCTTGGGCTGCTGGAAGCTCACTTCCAGTGGAACTGAGAACGGGAGCGCTGGGAAAGCAGCAGTCGGCGGCCAACCAGCGTGTTTGGCTTTTTGTTGCGTTTGATGATTGCAAGCGTAGAAACTCAACTGAATTCGTGCTAAAGAAGAAGAGAGTGCTCGAGTGCCTCAGGCAGCCATTCAGCCGGGCAGCGGCGTCGGCGTCGGCAGCATTGACTGCGCGCAGCAGCAGCAGCAGCAGCAGCCGTCGCAGCAGCAGCAGCGGCAGCGATAGCGCACAAAAAAGCGCATTGGGCAGGGACAGGGACAGGGGCGACGGCAGTCGAAAGCACACACAAACAAACAAACAAACAAAAACCGAAAACAGAAAAAAACACACACACTAAACTATTCACCGAAATTTTGGCAACAGCAGCAGCAGCAGCGCCTGTGTATGTGTGTGAGAGAGAGAGAGAGAGAGAGAGAGAGAGCGGGACAACAACAAACGTGCGCACGCTCTGTTGCGTCGTTGCTGTTCTGGCCAGTGGCAGTCGCAGTCCCCCGATCCCAGCCCCATCCCTGGTCAGTCAAATGCTAGGATCGTCGTCAGGTAGCCAGACAGGGACAGGAATGTATGTGTGAGTATGTGTGTGTGTGCGTGTGTGTGTGTGTGGCTGTGCATATGCATGTGTGCCCACTGATCTGTGCGTATGCATATGTATGTATGTAGAGGGAGGAGGAGGAGGGGGGAAGCAGCACAGAGCAGTGAATTGAACCTGAACTTGAGTATTAGAATGTGTGTGCGTTGTGCGCTGTGCTTTCAATTCCCACCACTACGACGGACCAGACAGAGCGCAGACACACACAAACACACAAAGACAAAGACTGCTGCAGCAGCAGCGACGCACTCACTCTCACTCACACACACACACACACACACACACACACACACACACATGGAAGCAGTGCCAAATAAAGTTTTTGGCACAGTCCAGTATTAAATTTGTGACTCTCGATCTCTCACCCTCTCTTTCTTGTGCCACTCTCTTTCTCTCTCTCTCTCTCTACCTCTCTGCCTCTTTGTGTGTGTGTGTGTGACTTTTGTGCATAGAACAAAACTCCGTTGCGGTCGACGACGCAGCCACTGCGCCAACGCTGACGCTGACGCTGAAGCTGACGCCAACGCTAACGCTGACTAATATCAACAAAATGAATAGAGGCAGATATATGTACATGTGTGTGTATGTGTGTATATGCATAGCATGCATAGCAGAGACAAGCAAATAAACTAACTGAACGATTAACAGTTTTCGCCTTCCCACTGGAACAACTTTTGACACTTTCAACTTGCACACACACATACATACATACATACACACACAGATGGGTGTCGCATCTAATTACCATTACGAGCGACAAATTCGTAATTAGCGCCTCTCCCTCTCTTCCTTGACGATCGCATTACAATTGCAATTCATTCGAAGTGGAGCCCGCCGGTGGGCCAAACGGTGGGAAAGACTCAAGTTTCTAATGCAAGCCAAAAAGGGGTAAAAAAAAAAACATTTTATGTAAAAATAGCGCCACTCTCACATGGCCGGCAAATGGGGCAGCGTGTGACCGAGCGCACCTTACAGAACATTGTACATGGAACACTGAATATATGCCAAAAATTCCCATTTTGACTCGTATGCGCGTGTGTGTGCCCCACTGTGCCTGATGCTAGAAACTTTCGTCAACTTCGTCAAGTTCGCCCAACTAGCAGTGTGCATACACACGACTTTCGTCAGCTTCGTTAAGTTTGCCTTAATTCGACTCTTTGCTTCGATCAGCTTTGGCTGCTACTGCTGCTGCTGCTTTCGATCCATTTCGAATTGTGTTTAATGTGACTTTTTTCTGTCCGAAATATAAAACAACAACAAAATCAAATAAAAGATCTTCGCTTGTCGTAGTGCTTACGAACTTTCAAGGCTAAATACTACATTTTTGCGCTGTATTTGCAGCTGTTGTTGTTGTTGCTGTATTATTATTAAATTTTGTTTGGCGCATTTCGCTGCGCACTATCTACGGCAGCGGAAGAGGGAGCGGGAGAGCTGTCGACGCTGACAGAGTAGACGCCGCCGTCGACGTCGCTGCCGCTGCTGGCCGAACCGCTTTTAAAATAGTTCTAGAAAGTGTGTTTTTTTTTTGTATTTTTTCTGCCCGTTTTTTCGGCATTGCAGTTTTTTTTCCTTATTTCTGCTCGCGCGTCTGTGTGTGTGTGTGTGTGTGTGTGTGGGTATAAAGCAATTATTTGGTTGAATGCGCGAAAAAAGCAGCAACGCCAAACAAATGAGATTAGATAGACGAAGTAGTTTGTTCGGCTGGAAACTAAACTAAATTTCATTATGTCATTCACAATGGACAGAGCCAGAGAGTGGGAGAGAGAGAGAGAGAGAGAGGGAACTCTGTTAAAACTCTGTTAGTCATAACATACATATTTATGCTATTTCCAGGGTATCTAGCAGTGCTCCCTCTCCCTCTCTCTCTCTCTCTCTCTTTTCTTTTCACTTTGCTTCGCTTCTGGCCTGCTCGCCATGTGTGCGGCGTTTGCGTTTGCTATTTCAAGGTTAGCTTTAACTGCGTTAGTTCTCTACACACACACACACACACACATACACAAACAGACATGCATATATATATATACATATATATGTATGTAGAGCAACAGACAGCAGTCTCCTCTAGCTGTAGTTGTTCTCTATCAGTTGCCTCTGCTCGCCAAGCCGCTTCGCCTGGCAACGCGAATTCCACTTCGCGCAGATAAGTGGAGCGCGCTGGCCGAGCAGGGGTGGGGGGAGCAGAGGACGATGCTTGTTTACAGAGCGCTCATTGAACAAGGTCAGTCCCACCCGCAGACACAGAGACATAGAAGTAGACATAGAGATAGACACACACACACACACAGCGCCACTTGTTGCCGACAGATGGAGACACGAGTCAACAGACACCCTATGCATGTGTGTGTGTGTGAGTGCCTACCATTTGTCGGTCTCCTGGTTTTGTTTTGGCTTCGCTCATTCCTCCAGTTACCACACTCACACACACACACACGTACTTTATGCCGGTCAAATGTAAAATCTAACGTCCGCAGCACACAAACAAAAACACACACACACTCACTCACACGCATACATACAAATACACACATAGTCAAGCAGCCACAGCAGCGAAAGCGAAAGTTTTATGTAAAAACTAGAACGAGAGACGACGACAACGACGACGATGACGACGACGACGACGACGATGACGACGCTGGCAATGACGACGACGACCGTTACAAAGGCAGCGCGGAGTGAGGGGGACAGAGCTCAGTGTGCACATGCGAGTGTGTGTGCTTACATGTGTGCGTGTCCGTGCATGTCGGTGTCTGTGCGTTAGTGGGCTAGACAAAGGCTAGACAGATGCCGGCATGTGTATGTATGTATGTACATATGTGTGTGTTTGTGTCGCAGCCACATGCAGTTGCAAGTTGCACGTGTGCGGAGTGTGTTGGGTTACCTGATTTGTCTACTAATCAGACGAATAGACTAATTAAATGACAGCTGCGCCAGCTCTGACCAATAGAAAACCACACACAGAGAACGTGAGCGAGAGAGGGACTACTAACAGCAACAACAACATCGACACACACACACGCACACTCACACACAAACAATTCATAACAAAACCCAATTTTTCAACTCGTAAACTGAGTCCAAGTTCAAGGTCTTGCGTTCAACGTCTCTGGCTCTGCCTCTGTCACTGCCTCTGCCACCGTCTTCGTCTCTGTCTCTGCTGCCTAGAGGCACAGCGTGTGTGTGTGCGAGTGTGAGGGCAACAGCAGCTGAGGCCGGCCAAACCGATGCGCATTAGATTGCAGAAAAAGCTTCACGCGCTCTATTGTTAGCCGCTCTCTTTCTCTCTCTCTCTCTCTCTCTCTGTGTGTGTGTGTGAGAGAGAGAGCGAGGCAGTGAGCAAACGCGTGGCGTTCAACAAACACTTTCAAACAGAGACGCAGGCGCAGACGCAGACATGTGTATGTGTGTGTGTGTGTATTTCCTTTGTTGGCGTCTGTCTATCTTGTGATATACATACATACACATTTCGGGATGTAGACGCAGCACGCAAAAATTAGAATTGTGAACTGGCTCTGCTCTGCCTGGATGAGCTCAGCAGCAGCAGAGACTCGCCTCAACTGTTCTATGACTGCGCAGAGGCGTGTATGGAAAGGGCGAAGGGGGGGGAAGGGAAGTGTGCGACTCTTCAGACACAAATAAAAGACAACTGCAACTGTCTGTCTGTCTAGCTGTCCCGCTCTCCCCCCTTCTCTCTCTCTCTCTCTTAGCCTGTCTGGAGTTAAACTTTCTATGCATGTGTGTGTGTGTCTGTGCGCTCCTGTGTGTCTCTTCCTGCCTGCGCTTGGCTTCCCAGCGCGTGGTCACGTTTGTCTACGCTTCAATTTCGCCTCCTCTTTGCTCTTTGCTTTTGCTTTACTGTTTGTCTGTCTGCCTGCCTGCCTCTGTGTCTGTGTGTGTGTGTGTGCGTGTTATTTAAGCTGCTGCTCGATCGCTTTAACGCTGACAAAGTTGATTTCTATTGTTGGTGCGCGCCGCAGTCGCCGTCGCAGTCTGCGCCGCAGTCGCTGCCGCCTTTGTTGTTGCTTTATAGCATTTTTTTGCTAATTTGACCTTCACCTTAACCTAGTCATCGTCTGTCGGACATTCGGTCGTTTACCTCATGCCAAAGTCGAAAGCAACAAAAACACACACACGCTCAATCACTATTTTATGTGTGTGTGTGTGCGTGTGCGAATTCGAACAAGCGCTAGAGATGAGATTTCAATGCAGAGATGCTTGCCTAACTTGTTTCACTCTCTCTCACTCCCTCTCTCTCTCTCTCTCTCTCTGTCTCACTCTATAGTGATCGCACAACTATTGCCATAGTGAGCTTTCACTCAAACACAAAAGCTCTCGCTCGCCCAACTAGTTTCCGTTTGTAGTTTTCGTTTCTATTTGAGCGCTTTTTCGGCTTATCTAGCGCCGACGCCGCGTCGCTGCTGTCGTCGTCGTCGCCGTCGCTGCCCACAAACTATCTGTAAGTTTCCCTCGGCGAGCGGCTGCGCCGCTGCTCTTGAGCGCAAATAGTTTCTGGGCTAGGCTAGAGCTAGATCGCGTCGGGCATTTTCCAGTGCTGCTTAGTTGAGTGCGCGCCGCGTCTGACTCTGGTCGTTACTGCCGTTAGTTTCCGCCACAAAATGGCGTCGATAGTGCGAAGAGTGAAAAGTGGAAAATGGGAAATGAAAAATGGAATATGCCATACGAAATGGCCCCAAAAGGTGAAGTGCATTTATTGTTTTTAGCCTTTTCTGGCTTTTTTTTCGGCTGATTCCGTCGTCGCAGTCGCCGCGTCGCTGCCGCTGCCGACGCGAGGGCTTTGAACTCGCGCCGTTCGCGCACCCGTTCAACGGCCCGCAGATCACAAGTGACGCCGACCACGCCCCCTCGCCCCTCGCCCAGTTCGTTCTCTGGCGCAAAAGTGTAACAAAAATCAAAGTTCCATTATCTGGGACACCTTAGATAACCGCCGTTGCCCCCACCCACCAGTCCCCGCCCACTCGGCGGGCAATCAGTTATTGGCCCCAGCCGAGCGAAGCATTGAACTGCAAACTGGATGTGCATAACGGTGAGCTACATATATTGTACATATATGTATGTATGTACATATGAAAACAATAAAATATATGTATGTAAATACGTTTTTATCTGCTCTGCATCACTGTGCAGCGCCTGAACGGCATCTCCTATTCGAAATTAAATAATATCCAATTGGACATACTCACTTGATGTCTCCAATTAGTATTATTATCGATCTGATTGGGGTTTCGTTAAGTTTGCTTACATGCAGCGCAGGACCGTTAATCTGCTGGCGCAGCACTTCGCAGTCGCCGTGAGGCCCACAAACAGCAACAAGGCACTTTCAAAAGTAATGCAGAGCTGGCGAAATTTCTTGCCAGTTGCAAAAACCAAATAACGAATGCATTTAATTTTAAAATAACTACACACACGCACACACACACACACATAGGCACACACACACACGAATTGCTGGCATGAACAAAAGCCTACAACGCAATGCTTGGCAAAACAGACACCCGAAAAAAACAACGAAAAACAAATACAGCGCTGCCTAGTATGCGTGTGCTAGAGGGAGAGAGACGAAGAGAGAGAGAAAGAGAGAGAGAGAGAGAGTCAAAGCTAAAACAAAAGTTAGCTGCGCATTGGTCTTGCCTGCGTGCTCGCGCTCTCGCTCTCTCGCAGCGCGCGCGCTCTCTGTATGTGTGTGTGCGTGCGCCTATAGCAGCATGCCTGCATGTGTGTATGTATGTATGTATGTATGTACACATACTTATTCACCATTTAATTCGTATTACATGGCATTTGCTTGTTTGCCTTGCAATTTACGCAGCACTCGCCATTTGGGTGAAACTGTATGTATACATATGTATGTATATATATATATATATATATCTATGTATGTATATGTACGAATTTCTGCACAAATAAGCAAACTCCTACTCGCTGCAAGAATTGTATTCAATTGACACACATATGTATGTACATATGTATGCATGTCTGTCTGTATATATGGCATGCATATGGCACGCATATAGGCCTCAAGTAGCGCTGCCCTCTCTCTCTTTCTTTCCCACTTCCTTCAACTTCGTCATTCGACCGAATTGTCGCCTTCGTTCATGTGCAGTGGCAGCTGCATTCGTATTAGTGAGCGAGCTACATACATACATACACATGTATGTATGTATACTATATTTTTTTTAAGCTTTGTGCGTTGTCGTTGATTATTTGCTCGCGAGTGTATGCATGTGTGTGTGTGTGGCTTGCATACAAACGCAGAGAGTGCGACGCGTATTAGCATTTCTCATCAAAAGCTGCTCGGCGCGCAGCTGCGCTGCTGCTGCGCTTCTACTGCCGCTGCTGCTGCTGCCGCTATGCCGGCGAGGTTAAGAAACTTTTTGGGTTTAATAACATTGCACAAGGTTATTAGATAAAAATGTGTTCGAGCAAAAATATGCGCTCGCCGCCGTCGACACTGGGAAATGGAAATGAATCGGCCGCCGACAGCGACGCTGACTGCGATCGTGTGTGAGTGAGTTGAGGAAGTGTGGGAAGGGGAATGGATGACTATGACCGGTTCGCTCATTCCCACTCGCTCTTGCTCTATATGTGTGTGTGTGTGTGTATGTAGTCATAGTGCTAAAGCTAAAGCTATAGTTATGCATATGCATATGCATATGTATGTGTGTGTGTGTGTGTTTGTGTGTGTCTGTATTTGCCATGTGACTTATATTCTTGAGCTGTTTTAAGGCTTTGCATTTTGGGTGCGCCAAATGCCGTTATACTACTGCCGATAATGCGAGCGCGCGAGTGAGTGAGAGGGAGAGAGCAAGAGCAATGCATTGGGCGAGCGAGTGTGAACGAGTTCAATGATCATTTGATTTGCTGACTTGCTCTCTCTCTCTCTCACTCTTTGTTTCTCTGTTAGGCTGCCTTGCTGTCTGTCCAGTCGCATTTTCTAGCTAAGAACGCATGTGTTACGTATACGCCACATGGTCAAGCGAGAAACCTGTGTTTACCGTTAACTAATGACAGCAGACACAGCTCATATTACACTTCATGCATATGCATAAATAGAGGGGAGACAGAGGGGAGGGGAAGGGAGGGGGGGGGTGAAGAGTGATGTAAACTGAGACTTTGCTTCGCTTCGCTTCGGCTTCGGCTTCGACTCGCCACGCCAGGCCACGCGAGACTAGGCCAGGAGGAAAGACAGCGAAAGAGGAGACGACGAAGTAGAAGGAGACGAGGAGGCGAAGCAGAAGAAGAGAGGGAAACAGCGTGAGCTATGCACATGACACCAATGACCAACTGACTGACTGACTGCAAAGAGACCAAGAATAGTAATGCAGGAGAAAGAGGGGAGATGGAAGAGGGAAGAGAGTAGAGAGTAGAGAAGAGAGCAGGCAGCTGAGGCCTGAGCTTATCGTGTACAGTTAATATTTCTCCTTTCTTTACATCAATGTATGTATGTATATGTATGTATACATATGCATACATATGTATGTATGTATGTATGTCTTATCTCGGCTATGGCAACGCCTTTAGCCACATTTCGTGGTCTATGCTCGATGTTCGTTTGCCGTCGTCGTCGCGTCGCGTCGCGTCGCTTATTCATTGCGTGGCCTTGGCGTAACCGTTTCCGAGAATGCCAGCCCGCAACTGTGCCCCTTCCTCCTCCTCCTCCTCCTCTTCCTCCTATTCGTACTCCTACTCCAACGTCGTCTGCTATTCCCAGACAGCAGACCCTCGCCACTTGTCTATCTCTCTGTCTCTCTTTCCCTCTCTCTCTCTCTCACTCTCTGTTTTGTTGCATTTTGCAATTCTCGGCTGCCCGTGACTGCGGCCTTGGAATGAATTGAAGGCATCGTCATTATCAATGTGCCTCCGTCTGTATGTGTGTGTGTCTGTGTGTGTGTGTGCGTAGACTTTGCTAGAACTTTACATGCATATGCATCCATCCCTATCCCATCCCATCCCATCTATTGCTGAGTCATCTGTCTGCAAAGACGACAACTTCCATTCGCCTCTCCGTCCGTCTGTCTCTACGTCCGTCCGTCCGTTTGGCTGCCCTTCAATTGAGAGCAGTTGATGTTAGTTTATTTGATTGGCTCTCAAGGCCAGCGGAAGTGTGGACGGAGCCAAGCCGAAAGGGCGGCCACTTCTAATTACTCCCAGAGCGAGAGAGACAGAGAGAGAGGGGGAGAGGGAGAGGGAGGGAGAGACACAGTGAGACTAAGGCAATGCTGATGGCGGGCAGTCGACCGACTTCTGTCATTTTGATTAACTGTAAATAACAGCTCAATTTCCAGAGAGAGAGAGGGCGAGTGAGAGGGAGAAGGAGACAGAGACAGAGAAGGAGAAGGAGAGAAAGAGAGAGAGGCAGCAGGCAGCAGAGACTGGCGAAGCCCTACGCAGGCTTCCGCTGTGACTTGTGGCTTCAATTTTACTGTTACTTTTGTTTTCTTTCTTTCTTTCTTTCTTTCTATCTTTCTCTCTTGCATTCCCCCCTTCTTCTTCTTCGACTTCTCGTTGTTGCTGCTGTTGTTGCAGTCTTCCTGGAAATTGGCTTCGCTCTGGTCGCGTTTTGTTGTAACTTAAACTAAAACAAGGCAAAGAAAGAGAGAAAGAGAGAGAGAGAGAGAGAGAGAGAGAGAGAGAGAGGGAGACATGCATACAAAAGCAACAACAACAACAACAAACAATAACAATAATAACAAGAAAACAAGTTGTGCGCCGTCAACCTTGAATGTCGGGCACTTGCACACACACACACACACACACATACACGCACAGCTATATAGAGAGACTCACACACACACATACACACACGCGCTACGCAGCAGCCACAGTCACAGTCACAGCCACAGCCATTTGCCTAGCCATCCTCAGTCCCCAACAACTCGTCTCTACCTCCACCTCGCTCCCTCTCCCGCGCGCGCTCTCTCTCTCTCTCTCTGTCTCTGCCCTTCTCCCTCTCACACTCCGTCTGTCTGGCTGCGTCGTCTACTCCTAGTTGTTGTTGTTGTTTTTTCTCGCTTCTCTTTATGCACTAGGCCCAGACCAGACCAGACCACACCACACCAGACCCGATCCGATCCGATCCAACACGACCCGACCCGACCCGACCAGGCACTGGCTCCACGTTCGCTGCAATTTTCATTCAGCTTTTCCCATCTTGGACAGCGAGACGGACAGCCAGACGGACGGACAGATGCTTGGCTGGGGCAGGAATGTAGAAAAATGTGTTAGTGGAGTAGTTGGCATTACGTCACCTCAGTGTGTGCCTCGTTGCATCTGCCTGCTGCATGGGGATGTTCAGAGTGTGTGTGTGTGTGTGTGTCTGTGAGTCTCTATCTCCGGGCGTATTAGTGTGCGTGCGTGCGTGTGTGTGTGTGTGCATACCGGTCTTTGGCTGCATTCAGGGTCTCTGGGCTTGGGGGTCTCTCGGTCGCCCCACACAACTGAAATAGTAGACAGACGGCTCGCTAGTTAGTCTGTCCCCCTCCCCTTCTCCCTCTCCCCCTCTCTCCCTCTCTGTCTCACTAGAATTCTCATTCCCATTCCCATTTCATTCCCTCCACAATTTCTAGTTGCATTGAAAAGCGAAAGTTTCAAGAGCGATAAAGATATATACGGATATATATGGATATATAACGGTATATATGTACGTATAACTGTATACATATATAATTGTATTTTTCGTTGTTGTTAAGGATTCACTTGTTTGCTTACCTGTTGTAACGGTAAATTGACAATTGCCAATTGCTGATTCCTGAGAGTTGAGGTTTATTGAGCGTTATATATAGATATATCTGACTATATGTGTATATGTATCCAACATATATATTCTACTGACTAAATTGTTGTTGAGTGTCCTGAGCTTTGTTGGAGGCAACAAGAAGTGCGAATATCCGACGATCGACAACAAACAAACAAACAAACAAAAAAAAAACAAAACACAAAGAAAACTTGAGATGAAAGTGAAAACAATGTAACGCACAGACTATATATATATGTATGTATACGTACATAAATATACACACATATATATAGTAGTAAACAGTAAAAAAAATATGTAGTAAACACACACACACACAACAGCAGCGACGTCCTTTCAGCGTCTGTTCGTCGTTTGTCTCGTGTGCATTCGGGAAGTTTCTCCGTCTCAATCTTTGGGATACAATTTGTGCTGCTGTTGGTGCTGCCGCCTGCCGCACGACGTTTGCTCGGTGCGACGCTGAATGCTGAACTGCAGGCGCAATGCCAATGCCAAAGCCCCGACACCCCGAACCCAGCCCGAACTCAGCCCGAACCCGCACCCGAGCCGAACCCGAGCGCAGTGCGAAAAAGATCCTCCATTGGCGCAGCAGAGCCACAGGCAAAGCGAAGCGAAACACGAACTGCACGTCACGGCGCGACACGGCACGAACGCAACGAGCATTCGGCTTCGGCTCTTGTTGCTGTTTTAGTTGTTGTTGCTGCTGGGCTACTGTGTAGTAACGACTTCCTGCATATCGGCTATTCCCTGGCCCCCTCTCGCTAGCCCATGCACGCGATGTCCGAAATGAGCTTTGAGAAATGTTTCTTATACTAAGTAATACACACACACACACTCACACACACACACGCACACATTTACACAGAGGCTGCTGAAATTCGCCAGCGAAGGGCAACGGTGACTCAAAAGTGCTAATGATCAAGCGCTGAAACTGCAACGGCAAAGGCAGCGTCGGCAGCGACGTTGACTGCGACTGTTACTGTTACTGGGACTGCGAGTGCGACTGCAGCGGGCAACTGGAATTGGAACTGAAACTGAAACTGGAACTGGGACGAAGAGCGCACGCAGTAGCAGCAGCAGCAGCAAAAGAAGAAGAAGCAGAAGAGGCAGAAGAAGAAGAAGAAGGGCAAATGAATGCGCGTGCACACACACACATACACACACACACACATGCATGCTAAGCCAATGCACAAAATTGGCACAAAATGCAGAGAGAGAGAGAGGGAGAGGGAGAGAGCGAGTGTTTGTGCCCGTTTCGACTGAGCGTAAAGCTGATCAGTTGCACTCGTGCCCCCCCTCACGCCTCTCTCTTTCTCTCTCTCGCTCTCCCGCATTGCATGAGTCAAATGTCCTTCTTATGCATGCACCTCTCTCTCTCTCCCGCTCTTTCTCTCGCTTGCTGCACTTCCTTGAATCGGTTAACGACTGCTGCAACTTCAACTGTCGCCCTTTGCCTCTGCCTCTGCTGCTGCC
Source organism: Drosophila mercatorum (assembly GCA_961210405.1). Taxonomy (NCBI): domain Eukaryota; kingdom Metazoa; phylum Arthropoda; class Insecta; order Diptera; family Drosophilidae; genus Drosophila; species Drosophila mercatorum. The sequence goes on along the minus strand of CAUIUS010000001.1, from coordinate 24,825,607 downwards.
TCTGCTGCTGCCTTCGAGCACTTTCGGCGCTGCTTCCAATTGGAATAGGAATTGAGACGTACCTGGAGCTAGCTGCTGGCTGGAAGCTGGAACTCTTCTTCTTCTTGTTGTTGTTGTTGATGTTGCAACTGCAGCTGTGCCGCAGGCAAAAAAAAAAAAAAACTGAATCGAAATTTAATTTTTTCTCACATGGCGCGACATTTTCGAACTTGAAATAGCTGCGCTGCTTCCTCTCTCTTTCTCTCTCTCCTTCTGTTTCGCCTCCTTTGTCTATTGCTGTCTCTTTCAGCTGTTCAAGTTGCCAAAAGTCCTTGAAATTGCAAATTGGAATTTTTCTATTTTTTTTACCACGATTTTTCTCACTTTTTTGGAAAATTGTTTTTGTGTTTGGTTTTTTTTTGGAAAACGTAAAAAAAAAGAAAATAAATTTGCTGAGCTTTTTTGTTGTTAGTCTCGATCCTTGTTGCACTTGTTGTTGTTGTTGTTGTTGCACTTGTGTGTGGCACGTTCTTTGGCTGCGCCTTGTCTGTCTATGACTGATCCGCAGATTCGCATCCGCATCCGCACTTGTCGCTGCTGCTGCTGCTGCTGTGCTGCTCTGCTGCTGTCGCTGCTGCGGCTGCTAACAGTAAAATTCAAATTTGAATTTGAATTTGTGCGTTTGGGCTGAACTAACTTTAGTAACTGAACCGATCGAATTAAAAAGCTCAACTGAGTTCCGAAAAAATGCAGTTAAATGTGTTGATATGCTGCTGCTGCTGCTGCGCACTGCTGCTGCTGCGCTGCTGCCCCTTATGCATGTGCGTATATGTGTGTGTGTGTGTGTGTGTGTGTGCTGCCCAATTGAATCAGAGAATTCCCTGACATTGTGTGCGAGTGTGTGTGTGTATGTACCGCCTGTGTTTGCTCTTTTTTTCGTCTTCTTTTTTTTTTTTTAAATACAACTTACACACACAGACAGAGAGAGAGAGTGAGAGAGTAGCATGCACACACACACACACTCACACAGACATTTCCTTCATTTTTTGGGCTTGCGATTTGCCATTGTGCAGTGCAGCAGCGACGCAGCGCCGTCAACGTCAGCCGAAAAGCGAGCCGAACGATCAACGAGCGTCGCGTCGCGTCACTGCAGTCGCCGCCAAAGCGCTGCCCACATTACAGCAGCGCGCAGCGTGAGCAGCGCAGTCGCCCAAAAAAAGAACAGAGCACAAAGCAACAACAGCAATATTTTGCGGCTCTTTTCGTTTTTCTTTTGCTCTATGCATGTGTATATATATAAATATGTGTGTGTGTGTGTGTGTAATAATTTGTATTTGTTCCTTTTGCAGCGAAATTGGGCAAGCGAAAAGTTAGGGATCGCGCTGCAGTTGCTGCATGCGTGCGTGTGAGGGAGAGAGGTAGATGGAGCGCGAGTGAGAGCCAGTCACAAATTTGTTGACAGTTATGCGCTGCTCTTCTTCTTCTTCTTCTTCTTTTGTTGTTGCTGCTGTTGTAGACAGCAGTTGCAGGGCAGCAGCGAAAAGTGTTTGCATTTGCTCAGCTCTGCCCAGGGCTCTGCTCTGCTCTGGGCTCTGCTCTGGAATTGAGTTCATTGCAGATCCAATGCCAGCAGCAGCGACGCGCACTTGCAGTTGACTTTCACTGTGTGCGTGTGTGTGTATGCGTGTGTGTGTGTGTGTGTGTGCATTATACGATCATTGGGCATATCAAAGTGTTTATCAGCTTCGTTTTCGATTTTCGTTTTCGTTTTTCCTCTTGTTGTTGTTGTCGTTGTCGGCTGTTGAAATCGTCGCCAATTGAAAGTTGTAGCCCACATTTTGTTCGCAATTTTACAACAACAACAACAACAACAACAACAACAAATTCTTCTTTGGGCTGTTTACCCCCCGCTCACTCTCTGTGTGCAATTTGCAGTTGCTGAATTTAGTGCTGATTGACGATTGGTCGATTGGTTCTCTCCCTCCCTCCCTCTCCCTCCCTCCCTCTCTCTCTCTCTTTCACTCTCTTTCACTCTCTGTGTGCGTGCTTAGCCATGTCTCGCGCCTAACCTAATTCCAGATACACTCCCACTCCCTCCCACACTCCATCTCCATCTCCCTCTATCTCTCTCTGGCCCTGAGCTCGCTGCGCAGGAACTAGTTGGGAATTGCAACTCGAATTGCATCTTTGGCTGCGATTCGTGTGTGTTGCTTCTTCTGCTTCTTCTTCTTCTGCGCTCGCTTGTTCCATTTTTGCTGATTTTTATATAATTTCTGTATTTTGTTGGGCCTTTTTTTTTTTTGGTTTTTGTTTTTTGTTCGTCGTCTGTCGTCTGTTTGCTGAACTCAATTTTTTTTGTCTTGTTGTGTTTTCATGCGTGGCGATTTAATTTCTGAATTTTTTAATTGTGCTTGTCTCGCACTTGTGTCTTGCCCGTTTTTTCAGAATACGCATTTTTTTTCTGTTTCTGTTTCTGTTTCTGTTTTTTTTTTTTGACACTGCTGTTTGCCATGGCTTTCTGGCACTTGTTCTGACCTTTCGGAGATGCGATGGCTTGAATGGAAATCTGGCCAACATTTTGCGCTAAACTCGACATTTTTTTGGAGACCAACTTGGATGGGTGTGTGCGGCAGACCAGTGTCGCCGGCCGGAACGGCACGGAATGGTAATGAAACCGAAAGTGCAACTCCCAAGTGCAGTTTCCTTGTTTTGCGTGCCAAACGGAACGGAACGAAACGGAACGAAACGGAACGAAATGGTTATGAAATTGAAATTCGAACTGAGTTCGATATGTAGTTCGTTTCGCTTGCCAGCCCATTCCTATTCCTACTATGCTCTACAAATTGGTATGGAATGGAATGGAATGGTACGGAAAACTGAAAGTGAACAGGAATAGAATTTCGTAGAATCTTTTAGAATCTAGCTTTCAGCTTTGCCTATTTCGTTTGGAACATTTTTGGAACAGAACGGAATGGTACGGAAAACTGATATAGAAACATAGTTCTATATCAAGCTTTCTTGCCATTTTCATTTCTGTTACAGATCTCTTATATTCATTCCCAATAGTAAGTTCTGTATGGAACGGAATGGTATGGTCGTGAAACACTATCTAAAAGTGGCTATCTCTGCCTGCTTTCAGTCTGTTTGCCTTTCCTATTTTGCATATTACTTTAATTTGTCTTTTGGAACAGAACGGAACGGAACGGAATGGAATAGAAACTGAAACTGGAATTCCTTATGCACTTTTTTCTCCATTATCATTCCCTTTCTCGATTAGCCCTCTCTCTCTCTTTCTCTCTCTCTCTTCACTTCTGCCATGGAATGACATGGCATTGAAACGGAATCTTCCATTTGCCCACTCTCCCTCTCCCTCTCTTTCTCTCTCTTTCTGCCCTATGTCTCGCTCCTCTAATAGTTGCCAATTGCTCAGTTGTCGCTTAGTTGTTTGTGCCAGTTGCTGCTCCTCTGCTCCGCTGCTGCTGCTATTGACATTAACCCTTCGCCTGACCTCGTATTAACAACACACAAAACAACAACAACAACAACAAATGGCAATAACAATGACAACAACAACAACGACAACAAAACGCAATGATCTGGCAATGCGATCGCAATGAACCCGCCGCTGTTTGTTCTAATTGTTGTAGATTGCATTGGGTTACCGACACCGACACACACACACAGAGACACACACACACACACTAACACACACTGGCACACACAGGCATAGGCGCTGAAGGCCTAATAAACGCGGCGTCCATTGACCGCGATCGCGCGACGAAAAACACAACAAAACAAAGCAAAGGCAAAAGGCAAATAAAAATACAAATACAAATAAAAATAAAAATAAAAGAAAGAGAGAAAAAAGCGACGCTAAGCGCGGCGTATACGTAATGCGAATTAGCTCGATCATTGCTCTAGCCAGGCGAGGCGATCGCCCTCTCTCTCTCTCTCTCGCTCTCGCTCTCTGCATGATATCAGCGTTAGATATGCTGCTTACAGTGAAGACTCACGCACACGTTCATTATCTTGCAATGTTTTACAGTGAAATAAGAACAGGAAAGCGAAAGAGAGCCAGACACTGACGTCAAGCCACACCGAAGCTGTAATACACTTGCGATCAGTCGAAGGGGAAGTTGAGAGACGAGAGATGATGAGTCGAAGATTGATTCGGACTCGAATGAGAATGATTTCAAGTTACTCTTGGGACTACTACCTCCCAGCGGGATCTGATGGAGGAGGACTCTATTCAAGTTCTCTGAGGGAAAGGGCAGATGTCTGAAGACATCTCTCTACGGCTCAGTTCTTTGGGAACTCACTGACAGCTTTCTCTGTCTACATTTGTATTTAGGCTATTAAAACAGTTACTAAATATGCATATATCAATATAAACCTCTTTCTCCATCTCTACGTTCATCACTGATAAACTTTTGTAATGCCCAAATGCAGATAGGGCAATTCAAATCAGTCGAAAAAGCTCGCAAAGTTCAACGACTTGCCTTGCCTCACACATGGGCGTTCCTCATGGAGCGAGAGAGATAGATACGGAGAATAAGTTCGTATAGACGCAGTTGCCATTTGTCTCGTGACTCAGAGACACGAGAATCTCGCAACACAGAGATATAGAGATACATATAGAGTTATAGACGCTTCGCCCTATCTGCCCAATCGCCGTGCGATCCGAGTCTTATCTATCGCTGGAACATGCCCGCCTTTGCCAGATAAAAAGTAGGTAAATATGAATTGTCAGAAACTTTCAGATGACAAATTGGAATTATATATAGAACGGGACTTAAGATTTTCAATTGACAAATGTCTAAGGAGGATTCAGACCGAACTGAAGGCATCTGGACTACGAGAGTAAGGCAACAAAATCTGTTTAGTGATTTTTTAAAGAATCTCTTACGGTCTTACAATAGATAAAGACGTGAGGTATCAGAAATGTAGTAGTATGTTGAATACGTTAGATATGGAAGAATATCAGCCAGTGATTCTATTTCTAGAACTCTTTCAGATATTTATATAATCGAAGGAACTGCGTCTCGAAGATATCTTATCTTGAGCGAGGAATTCTCATTGTCCACAAACTTCTCTTGTCTCTAAACATTCAGGAGATACTCATGCCTGATGCAAAAACTATTTTATATCATATCTAGGCCTTTTGAGATTTTTGTTTGAGGTTAAGCTGAATTTTTATGCCACATTCACAATAGAAAATTAAAAACTTCCCAATTCGTTGCTGTACAGAATTGTAGCTGTAGAAGAGTGCTTGAGTGGAGTTCTGATGGTTCAGATATTTCATATCATATTTCAAATCATAACATAGCTGAGCTCAAGTAGATTCATGGACTTCACTTTTGATATTCACAGTTACATAGGTGAGATTGATTAGGATCTTACATGATAGATCTGATAGATCTGTCCTATAGACTAATTGCCTTCTGCCTAACCATTTTCGCAGATCTATTCTCTGAAAAGTATTACACCTTTCTCTGATATAGAAGAGTGCTTGAGATGTGCTATATCTAATATAATATATATTAATATATCTATATGTATATATAGCTAGCTAGCTAGTCCCAGCTAGTTTGCTGGACTACACTTCTCATGTCAGACATATTCACAGTTATAGAGCTGAGTTTCTCTTAGGGTTATGGCTCTGACTGGTCTATTCCAAAGGACTAATGGAGCTTACTCCATTTCTTATCCTTATATCTTGTACTATTTTCTATCTCTACTCTCCATCTATGGAGTATTTTGAGATGGGTTCAGATATCCTATATATATTATATCATATCTATTCACACTTTTTCACAGATGACTTTCAGATGATATTCTTAGCATATATTCTAATCGAATATTGGACTTTACTTACATGATGCGATCTCCTTTAGTTTGTCGTTGTCGATTGCACTTTGCTATTGTTCTTTCTGTCTTTCTGTTGTTGTTTTGGTTGCTGCTGCTGCTGCTGCTGCTGTTCGTCGTGGTCGTCTGGCTGCAGCAGGTCCTTCTGGCACTTTCGCTTTCGCTGTTCGATTGGGCGCTTGAGTGTCGCGAGGTTCGCTTGGCTCTGCTTTGCTTTTGTTTCTCTAGTTGTTTGTTTGTTTGTTGCTTGTTGTTTGTTTATCTCTCTCCTCCTCACACACTCGAATCACACTGGACCACAGGCGCTGCAATGGGCCACAACAGACGAGGTTACTCGATATTTGCTACAGATGCTTCTCTCTGTCTCTGTCTCTGTCTCTGTCTGTCTGTTTGTGTGTGTCAATTCGATTCGATTCGATTCGATTCACTAATTATTATTGCACATTCGACTGCGTTGCATTCACAATAAAAAAAATTAATTCTTTCTTTTTTTTTTTTTTTTTTTTTTTTTTTGGTATTTTTCAAACTGTTTTACGAAATTCCGATTTCGACAATTCAAAAAAAAAAAATTGAAAATAAAATGAGTTCACAATAGCTGCTGAATATTTGTTTATATTTTTTGTAAATTTGATATTTAGATATTTAGTGTTGTTAAACGAGGAAATGTCCTTTGGCTGAGTTCTGGGCTCTGCTCGCTGTTTGCTGTTTGCTGTTTGCTGCTTGCTTTCCTTCTGTTTGTGTTTCTCTCTGTGTTTTGGATGTTTTCAGTTTTGCTTATTTTTGTGTTTCTGTTGCGCGTCGCAACACGCGCACGTAACGAGCAACAAACAGCAACTAACGTTATTTTTAAAAACGGAACTCAATTGAAGTGAGCCAAGTAACGGACGGGCAAGTCGCAGTCACAGCCGCAGCCACAGGACGAGCCGGCAGCAGCAGCAACAGCAGCAGCAGCGGCAGCGCTGCGCTGCTGCTGTGGCTAAAAAGAGTCGCGCTCGTCCTCGTCCTCGTCCTCATCGTCGTCCTCGTCGTCGTCGGCTCACGAAGCCGACCCGAAGCAGCAGGCATCGCAGCACGAAGCCCAAAGACGACGCGCCGCTGATGCTGCGGCTGCGGTCGCTGCTGCGCAGTCAGCGCGACAATGAAATAGAAAATTTAGCACACAATTGAAGCCATTACATACGCCTCCCCCACCCCCTTCAATACACACACACACACACGCACGCACACACGCACGCAGAGTGCGCCAAATGTTGTGCTATGATTTGAAGGCGGCGCTGGCGTCGACTGCGACTGCGACTGCGACGCCCGCTGCGACTGTGGCCGGCATTTTTTGGCTGTTCTCTAACGGCATAATTGCCGCGCGCTACTGTCCGCTGCCGATGGTGACGGCGTCGGCGACGGCGACGGCGACCGGGGCAGCGGCAGCGATGCCCGCCAAACTACACACGAGCACTAAACACTCTCATTACTCATTGCCATTGCCACCCGTTCCTGCCCAGTCCAGCCCATGCCACTCGTTCCACCCTGCTTTGCGGCCTATGTGATGCAGCAGCCCAGCCAACCCCATCCCCCATGACGACACCCACCCCACCCCCACCCCCACCCCCACCCCCAATCACAAGCAACAACTAGCTTTATTTCATCTCTTCTGTGTTTTCTTTTTTTGTTTTTATGCTGCGTGCGGCGTTAAAAAAGGCTGCGAACTGCGGCGCCGACGTCGACGGCGACAGCGACAGCGACGTCGGCCAAAGGAAAATCGCAAACAAAACAAAAAAAAGAAGAAGAAGAAGAAAACAAAAAAAGTAAAAACGAAAAATGCTAAAACCAAAAGCAGCAACAACAACGAAGCTGAAACAAAAAAAGGAAGAAAAAGAGTGAGCGCGCGCATGTGTGTGTGTGTGTGTGTGTGTGTTTGCACGTATGTGTGTGTGTGTGTGCGAGCGAAAAAAAGGAAGCCCATAACCAACCCCGCTGCATGCTGCGTTCGCTGCGACTGCGACGCCAGCGTCGCTGCTGCAAATACACTCGCACACACACACACACACACCAACACACACACACACACGAACAACCCCCGTGCGACGGCACGAAATTTAAAAAAAAAAAACAACAACAAATTGTAAAGGGCAAAAAAATCCAAAATACAACTATGTGCAGTAAGTGTGGTGGGTGGGTGGGTGTCAGTGGGGGTGGGGGTTAAGCGGCCACCCACTGGCGTTGAAAAGGGGAAATCGACGGGGCGACGCACAAAAAAATGTTCGCCGAGCTGACGGTGCGTGTGTGTGTGTGTGTGTGAGTGTGTGTGAATAGATTTATTTGCATGTGTGTGAGTGTGTGTGAGTGTGTGTGAGTGTGTGTGAGTGTGTGTATAGACTCTGTCTCTTTTTTTTTATTTTTAATAATAATATTAATTTGTTATTATTGCAGCAAGGGACTGACTGCCCTCTCCCTCTCCCTCTCTCTCTCTCTCTCGCACACTCGCTAGCTAGCTAGCTAGCTATCTCTATCTCTCTGTATCTCCCGCTCTCTCCCCCTCTCTCTCTCTCTCTCTCTCTCTCGCTCACTCGCATCGGTGTTAAAGAACAGTTAGTAAATCACGGCATTCGCATTCACAGATTCCCAAGTTACAGTTACAGTTGCCGTTAGAGCTGCCGTTACCGTTACCGTTACCGTTACCAAAGCCAGCAAGCGAGCAACACGTTCTAGCCCGTCCGCCGTCAGCCTGTCCGAGTCGGCTAACTGTTATTGTTGCTGCTGCTGCTGCTGCGGCTACGACTGAGGCTGAGACTGACGCTGAGGCTGAGGCGAGCCGGCAAAACACAAACAGAGAAGAGAAGAAACTAAGCCAGAAGCGAGAAGCGGCCACTGGGCAACCCACAAATGAAGCGAGAATGACGACGGGACGACAGACGAAAGACGTGAGACGAGACGAGACGAGACGAGACGACCACGACGTCTTAACAGTTACTAACTGCCTGGCGATTTGGTCCCGCTGGCTCGCTGGCTGCCCGAGAAAACCAAAACCCAAAAAAATAGGAATAAAAAAAAAAGAAAAATGTGAGATGAACTCAGGCAGCCGGCAAAAGTCGCCGTGTGATGACGACGACGACGACGGCGTCCTTCACTGCCGTCGACGTCGGCGCTAGCGCTGGCATCGCAGCCAGCGTCCAGCTCAGCAGGAGGTCAAAGCTGTGCGCTCCATCTCGCTCGCACTCGCGCACCCATTGCGAATCTATTCTTATAATTTAGTTTAGTGGTTATGGGCGCCAAATTGAGCAGGCGGACACACACACACACACGCACAGAGATAGTGTGTGTGTGTGTGCGTGTGTGTGTGTGAATACAAATGAGCGTAATAAAATCAAATGTTGATAGTGTGTAGTTGCAAGCATTACCTTAAGCTAACCACCCACACTAACACACACTCGCACAGTCTCGCACAGAGGCCACGCACAAGCCACTGGACCCAGCTACAACAACAACAACAACAACAAGCAACAGCAATAAGCAACAGCAACAAGCAACAGCAGCAACAACAACACAAAGAAATCTACTACACGCAATCTTCATTTTCAACGCCATCAAAGCCATTCCAATCATCATTATCGTCGCCATAATCATCAAGTAAAGTACCCACCAGTAGCGCCACGCAGCGAGCAGCGAGCAGCGAACTGCTTCGCCTCTGCTCGCGCTCTGCCTAGGCCACGCTCTGCGCCTCTCCTGCGCTCGCCTCGCTGCTAAGTATGCTACGCTCTCTTCGCTTTGCTCTTAGACGGCGCGGCGACTTCGAGATGCCAACAAGTGCGCCGACATTTTTTTTCCTACTGCTTTCCTTTTTTCTTTTTCTATCTTTCTTTTGCTTCTTTTTAGCAAATCGTAAGAGCGCGCTCTGCCGCTGCCGCTGCCGCTGCTTCTATCTGTGTGCGCGCGTGTGTGTGTGTGTGTGTGTGTGTGCGTGTGGCTGGGAGAGCGCAAGGCCAAGATACAGTGTAACACAATCGACGTGGATGTTGACGTCTTCGTTGTAGTTTTATTTAGCGCTCCCAAACTAGACAAAGCCTCGATGAAGGGGCGATGGGAAAGGGGGGACGGGCTGCTGTAAGTGGGCGTGTGAGTGGGTGGGTGGGTGGTCTATGGCTGGGAGGGCAGGCAAATGCTACAAATTATTTGAGCTGCATGTGGCTGCTGTAAATACTTGTAGTTTGTTAGCGCCAGCTCTTGCTGTTGTTGTTGCTAGTGCAGCCAACTTCATTGTGTTGTATCAAAATCTAAGATGAAGCTGAGGAGACTATGCGTGCGTGTGAGTGAGAGAGAGAGAGAGAGAGAGAGGGAGGGGGAGAGAGGGAGGGGGAGGCAGGCACTAGTAGTGTGTTGGTGCTGGTGCGTGTGTGGGTGCACATAATTTTGATTTACTCGACTCGCACACACACACACACACACACACTTATACACTTTGCCTTGATTTTGAGTTTGTTTTACTTTTTCTTTATTTTTTTTCCATTTGCTGGGGTAAAGTTTCAGCATATTTTCTTAGACATGAGCACGACGACGACGACGACAAGTGTGTGCGTGTGTGTGTGTGTTTTCTTTTTTAAATTACACACACACACACACACACACACACAGACAGAGCTCACACGCGCATACTCATAAGCCCAAGGCATTGATGTACGTTTGTATGTACATACATACATACGTATGTATGTATGTATGTATGTAACATCTTATGTAGATTATTCGCTGTGTATAATTTTTCAGCTCGTTGTAATTAGCCAATAGGAATAGCTGTTTTGCATATGTAGTGGTTGGGCGTGTTTCCAAACCGAACTGAACACATGTGTGTGCCTGTCTGTCTCCCTGTGTGTGTGTGTGTGTGTGTCCCACTCTGGTATAGTGTATGTATGTGTGTGTGCGTGCGTGTGTCACATTAGATTGAGACTTGAGATCGTAAGCTTTTCATTTGCCTTTGCCGAAACTGTTTTCTCCTCAACTAATTCGTAATGACTCACAGAGTACAGAGCGGGCATATTGGCTTCACTGGAATACACTACATATGTGAGAGTTTCTCTATTTGGGATAGACAACTCTATATATGATATGCGTGTGCCAGATCAGTCCTAACTCAACCTACAGTTTCGCAGTTGAACTAAAGTTCAGCTACAACTAAATCTATAGATAGATATATAGACAGATATAGATCGACAGATGGGACTTGAACGGAGCCAATCATTTCAAATGATCCCTAAAATAATATTTATGTTTATCTTATCCGTCCAGCTAGATCTTTTAGATCATACTATCGTGTTCTATGTGATCTATAGCTACCTATATATATAGCAAGATCCATAGATCATATGATCACAATATCCTTATATCATTTCTCCAGCAGCTTGTACTAGAGTTTAGGATGATAAGGTGAAGAACTAGGCGAGGTGAGGTGAGGAGCTATCTAGATATGGAGTGGCAATCGGCATATCCTTGCGCGTCCTCAACGGCTTCCTTTGTTGAACCGAGGGAGTATCGTATGAAGTAGGCAAGTGAAGCTAGAGCAGAGCTAGAGGACTCGCCTTAAGAGTGCTTGTAATAAAGTACTCCAATATCGTGGGCTATTCTGATAAGGATATCGTTGCTTTGTTCCACAAGTCTATGCAATAATTGGAAAAGGATTTATCTATGGATTTCGTCCTGCTCTATTTATGGACAGTCAATTGAAAAATCATTTAATAATCAAGCATAGAGTTGTATATGTGCAGTCTGAATGCACACAGACAGAGGTAGAGAAAGAGAGAGAGAGAGGGTGGGGGTGGTTGGGTGGTTGGGTGCCTGGTTGCCTGGGTGGTCAGGTGGACACAGCAAAGAGTAAGCCAAAAAGTGTCAGCGTTCATTTTTACAGCTCCACCTACTTCCTTTTGTTGTTGTTGTTGTTGTTGTCGGTTAATATATTACGCACATGTCTCGCTGGCTGTAAAGCGGGCGCCGTGGCAGTGGGTGGGCGTGGGGGCGGAGCTATTTGAGTGTGAGCCGAACAGCCTACACCTATGCCTGTGTCTGTGTGTGTGTGTGTGTGTGTAAGCACTCTTATGTATATACACTAGCGAACCCACAAAGACTCCGCGACCACCCACACACCCACACACGCACACACACACACACACACACACACACATGAGCACACGCACACGCATTGCCCATAAACGAGCCAAAATATTAACCAAACAGAGAAAAGCGCCAAACGAATATCAACCCTAACACCCCGCCAGCCTTGCCACGGCGCCAGCTGCCTCCACTCCCCAAAGTGTACCCCTCCAGCCAGCCCGCGCCACGCCCCCCTCTGGCCTACCCAGGCATGAAACGATGCGCAGCAGTTAAAAATATTTAAAAATGTGGAGTGCGACGCAGGCAGCAAAAAACTGTGCGTATGTGTACCTTTTCCTTTTTATTTTATATATATTTTTGTTAGTGGGCGGCCGTCGTGGGGTAGCGCAACCCCCTGTAGGAGGCAGAGGCAGCGGCAGAGGCAGTGGTGGGCGTCGACGTCGCAGTCAGCAGCACTCTTGGTTAATTGCCAAAAACGACTGCACACGTCTGCTCCCTGTGTGTGTGTGTGTGGGGGGGCAGCAGAGGCATGTGGCAAGTGGCAACTGCTGCAAAAAGAAACTTGCAGAGAAACCCGCTGCGAGTCGATCCTTGGCCGAGCTGACACACTTTAGACGACCTATCACAAAAATGCAATGAGCAAAGGAGAACAGATCGAAGCCAAAAGAGAAAAGGCCATCGAGAGTGCTCTGCTGGGGAGATACCCTGTAGTGTGCACAGTGGCATTGTGAGAGAAGGATCAACTCGCACTAGCTGCAATAGTTCTCGAGATCTATGGCTGACAGACAGTCAGAGAGATGGACAGACAGCCAGATGAACTGAGATGACTAAGAATATATGCCCTTATATATACATATATATATATATATCTACTGTACCAATACTTGAGAATGCCAACTAATATGCCCCACATGCAATGCATTACAGGGTATATAGCAGGAAAAAGGTTAGAAAAGGCTAAATCGTTAGCTCTGCTTGAAATAGATCACCTGCAATTGGAGCCTGCTGTCAGCATTTACCTTATTTTTTTTTTTGCTGGCAGCTAGTTCTCTGCTCCCTCTCTCCCTCTCTCTATCTCTCTCTATCTCTCTCTCTATCTCTCTGTCTCCCTCTTTGTATGTTTTTTTGCCTTTCTCCCTTCGAGCTGCTGCTTCTTCCGCTGCCGCCGCTATTCGCAAAGAGGCAAAAAAAAAAGCGAAAAGTTTTTTCTAATTCGCATTTATGTTTAATTTGGTGGCTGCTCTCGCAGTCTGTCTCGCTCGCTGCCACGCCGAGCCGAGTAACCCCAACCAAAAAGGGGAGTCGAGGGGGGCATGGTCCCGCCCCCGCTCCGGCCACTTCTAACTTTGTGAAACGTTCGTTGTGCGCCTCTTTTTTTAATGGGGTGCTTTATGACAAACTTTCAACTCGCGCGCCACACACACACACACATGTGCCGCATGTGTGTGTGCGTGTGTGTGCGTGTGTGTGCTTAAAAAAAGTAGAAGTAGCCCTGCACACGCTATGCTCTCTGCCGTCTCCCTCCCCGCGTGGAGGTAGTAATGTCGCCTTTACAATGGGCAAGGAAGGATCCACGCAAATTTCTAACACCGCCCACTAATGCCAAATGTGTGTATGCGACTGAGTATGTGTGTGTGTGTGTGTGTGCACACACATGCACAGACAATACATATACCAGTTGCCCTCCCCCCTCACCTACCCACACCCCAGTCATGTAAATTGTTTGTGTGCGCGTGTCTGCGGAGTAATTTTTTAACTAATTTTCTATACAAATTTTTAGCATGTCGCTGGGGTCGTCGTGTGAGTGCGCGCACACACACACACACACACATGCTTGTATATATAATATATATATGTTACGCACATTCCTTTACTGCGTCCTTTACGTCTGTTATATATAAACCTTCCTATGAGTGTGTGTGTGTGTGTGTGTTGGAATTCGCGTAAGTTCCAGCTTTGAGCTTTGACAAGCACAAGTCGTACTTCTACTTCTGCTTCTGCCTCATCTTCTTCTTCTGCTTATATATATATATATATATGCAAGCTATCTCTCTCTCTTCCTTCTTCCATCTGCCTTCTTCATTATCCTTTTTGTTTTACAAGGTTCTCTCTTGAGAGATGTATTCTTCTTGTTCTTCGTCTCCATCTTTTTCCTTTTCATTCTTCCTCTTTACATACGTTTCCTTACTCTTCATTTTCTTCTATCTCTCCTTATTCATTCTCTTCTTCTGTGTGCTTACTCTTCCTCTTCTTCTTTTACCTCCCCACATTTATTTTCTGCTCCTTTCTCTTCTTCTCTTTCGACTTCTTCCTCCTCTTCCTCTTCTAGCTCTCCGTTTTCTTCTCCTCCTCTCTCTTCTACTCCATTCTCTCTTCTTTTCCTTTTTCTTCCTCTTCTTCTCTTTTCTATTCCTCTCCATACTATTCCACTTCTTTTCCTTCTCCTCCTTCTGCTGCTTCTATGCATTACTCTCTTGGTCCCCCTCATATCTGCTTCCCCTCTAATTCTATATTCTTCTTCTTCTTCTATGACTGCTTGCTCCTCCTTCCCTGATTCCATTGAGATGTTCTAACCTCACTGTATTACTGTATTACTTATCTATTCTATTAATAGTTCTATATTAGCCTTACTCAAAACACAGCTACAGTGAAGCCTCTCAAGCTTGAACCATTTTGATTATAAATAAAAAAAAAACTTAGTCCTGTTCAGATCAAAGAATATTTGCGTTATCCATTTCATGTGTATATATAAATTTATATATATATATTCAGATATCTATATCTATTCAGAGAGATCATTGTTTCGAGGTCTGATTGATGTGCGGATGGAAAAGTGAGAAGCTAAAAGAGATTTCCTCTTGCCAAAGTCTGGGAAATGCTTTTGCAGCGGCCTTTGTCTGCGAGTCTTGTTTGCTAGCCTTAGTCAATGGCATTGTCTAATAACGTTAGCACACACTCCTGTTTTTTTAGACAAATAATAAGCACATGCACACACACACGCGCACACTTGTAGCTAAAAACTGTTGAATTATGAAAACATTTCTAGGCTTTGCCGCTCTGGGAATGGGCAAGTCATGTTGCTGCTGCTGCTGCTGTTGTTATGACAATTTGGCAGCATGATATTCATTTTGCTGTGCTTACAATGAGAAGGGAGGAGAACGGCGTTGGGCTGCCCAGGGGTCAATCGGGCTCTAGACAAGAGGGGCGTGGCTGGCGGCAGAAGGGAGAAGGCGGCACAAGGCCAGGATCGGTCAGTCATTCTGATTTCCATTGTTTGCCATTGCCAGTGTCAGCTGTCAAACAGAGCGAGAGCGAGAGATAGACAGAGAGAAAGAGAGACAGAGAGAGAGAGAGAGAGAGATAGTGTGTGTGTGTGTGTGTGTGTGCGAAATTAACATTTCATTTGGCTGCCGTTGATTTCTTTTTCGCTTTGCTCTCGCTTCATCAATAAATTTTGCCAACCCCAAAGCACACACAAAATATTTCCATCATTTTTTCATCTATTTTTTGCCGTTTGATTTGTTGTTTATTTCGTATGCATTCTTTTGCAATAAAAAACCGTTACATAGGCAAATATGAGCGGCGAAAAAAACGAGTGGAAGCGGCAAAAAGTTTGCCATTATAATTACAATATATAAAAAAGCATCTGACGTCAAATATTTTGCGCTATTATTCATGAGGTTTTCTCCTCATTTATAAAACAAAAAATCCATTTCGATTGTCGCGTAAATAATTTCACATGCGACGCTATCTGGGTGTGGGGGCGGGGGTCTGCTGCAGCGACCTGGGCGGCAGGGGGTGTGGCCATAAATTAAGTAAAATATATGGAAAAGTGTTTGGCGGAAAAACAAACGATCGAAACAGTCGAAGCGAACGATGCGATGCGGAGCGATGCAATTGGCTCTGCTCTGCTCATTATTTTTGGCCGCGACTGTATTTGGGCAAACATAAGCCTAATTGACTAATAATTCATGCAATATCGATTTATTTATGATTAATCTATGTGAATAAATCGATGAATAGGCGGAGAGTTGTATGGAACATGTATCGATAAGTCTCGTCTATCGACTTATCGAAATTGGACTCTTAGGATTGTGAAGCTAGAAAATAAACTAGAATAAAAGTTGTGCAGTGTGTTATACACAACTAATCTATATACACAAAACTATCTAATTAGTTTTCTATTGACAATTCGATAACATGTATCGATTATTAGTATATTCGAAAAATGTGTTATATATCTTATTCATTGGCTCGATCAAGTGGAGGCATAGCCCTTAAGAATTCACTCTGGCATCCATGCTAAATTATAATACAAAAAGAAATCGCTTGCTACTACGCGCCCTCCTCCTTCTGATCTGCACCCCCACCCCCACCCCCACCTGAAGTACACCTGAGTGTAAAGTGAAAACTTACAGCCAACTCATCTGCATGCCTACATACAGACAAAGTACACACACACACACTCACGCACATACAAAAGTGTGTGTGTGTGTGTGTGTGGAGGGGGGAGGGTGGGCGTGGTTGTTGACTGAGGCAGAATGCTATTTTACACAACATATCGCGCTCGTAAAAAATAATATAACTACATACATGCGCGTTTACTACCCATTTAAAACGCAGCTTCTGCCGAGCCACCCACCACCCACAGTCAACCCAATCCCCCAAGCCCCAAACCCGCAGTGAAAGTTTGGCAAGCAGCGCAGTCGCTGCCTCTGTCTCTGTCCCTCACCCATCACCCCACCTGCTGTTCCCCCCCCCCTCCCCCTCAGCCCGTTGCCTCCTCCTCCTCCTCCTCCTCCTCCTCCTTCGTCTCCTTCGCACTAGGCTAACTGCTTTTCCACGCATAAGCGCAATTCTAAAAAATTAATGTCGCTTTCGTAATTTCAACACACAAAAAAACTGGCGACGCTGGCAGCGCTGCCCGCGCCAACGCCAACAACGGCAACATCGTCGACAGCGACAGCGACAGCGACTGCGACAGCGAATGTCTTAGTTAGCGAGAAAAAAGGAAGAAGAAGAAGCGGCAGCAAACAAAAAAAAAACATTGCAGCTCGCTAGGGGCGAAAAAATGGGGTAAGCAAAAGCAAAAGTAAAGGCAGCCAGCCGCGGCGACATGCGTGACAGCGACGCCGGCCGCGACGGCGCGACGTCAGCAGCGCCGGCGACACTCACTTAAAAATTCGAATGTTATAGAAAAATGAGCAAAGCGCTGAAAAAAAAGCAGCGCGGCGAAAGAAAAAAAAACGCCGAAGTGAAATTACATAAAATGAAAAGTTCTCGTTACGCGGAGCAGTTGTTAAACCAGCCACCAGCTTCGCAGCCCCCCCGCACCCCCCACCTACCCCCACCCAGGGACCTCCCTACGAAACGTTGTTGTTGTTGTTGTTGCTTTGGCTGACTGCCTGCTGCCGGCTGCCTGCTTCTAATGCTCATCTCTTTCTAACTCGGGAATGTCGACAGAGCAACCTCGGCGATTCGCTCGCCTTTTATATATATGTATATATATATATATAAATGTGTGTGTGTGTGTGTGTGTGTGGAAGGCACCGCGACTGATTACTACTTTTATTGCTAGCAAATATCGTACTTTCTCTTCCAAGGTGGATACGGCATGTACTCGTAACCCCTCCAAATAAGTAGTGGTGTGCGTGTGTGTGTGTCTGTGTGTGTGTGTTTAGCTTTTTTGTCAGCAAAGGGAGTGGGGGTGGGAGGGGGGTCGGGTGGTGTCGTGGGGCTGTTGTAACTTGCGCGGAAACAAGGTTTTTATTTCAACATTTCTTCGTTTCGCTTTTTTCGTCTCTTGAAATTTTTGCTTTAGATTTTGCTGCGCGAAATTTTTTCAAGGGTGGTTTATATGCATGTCTCTGCGTGCCTCTATGTCTGTGTGTGTCTGTGTAGTTGAGACTTGGCTGTAGCAAAGCCAGCTGAGGCTGAGGCTGAGACTGAGGCGAAGGCAGACGTCGTCGGTGCGTTGTAGTTGTATTATTTTCAGTTTTTTTTTTCAATTTTCTGACGTTGATGCTGGCGTCGATGCCGCCTAGGTACAGCTGAGAAGCCTCCCCCACCCCTTCCCCTTTCTCCCCTGCACACACATACACACACACACACACACACACACACACACAGCGGCATCTTCATCTTCGTTTGCAGTTCTAAATTTTTTCATTTTTTAACTACGTGTTCGTAGTTAAAAAAAAAACGAAAGAAAAATCTCATACATATTATGTTTTATGGTGGCTGCTTGTTTAAGTGTATGTATGTGTGTGTGAGTGTGTGTGTGAGAGTGTGTGTTGTAAATTGTTGTGCCAGTCTGTTGTAAGGCTAAGGCCGAGGCTGAGGCTGAGGCTGAGGCAGGATAAGCGGAATTGTAGTGGAAAAAAAGGTGCTTTTTAGACGCAATGACAACGCCGCACAGACAGACGCCAATACAAAGCGTACACTGAACAAAATTGATGAGGGACTAGCAGGGATTATAAAGCATAGTTAGCTAGACAATTATTAGATATTGGAATATACATATATATAGTCATAACTATTGGGTACGTTTCGATATTGATATGATAGTTCAGCTGCTCTGAAAGTTGATGATGCTCGCTCAACTAGTGAAGAGAAAGTATATGGGCTTTCCCTACATTCTGCCTCGCCCATATAGGAGCTAGGACCATGTCTACATCCTCCTATGTCCAGGTGATCTTCACGTTCAAGGCGATCACTGCTGAGCTATGCTCTGTAGCTTGCTGTACATCCGTTAAAGACATCCTTCCCCTACATCCTGCTTCTAAGTCCTCCTCCTAAATTTGCTTCCTACACCTACCCTTGCCTAATGCAAGGCATTTCTGCATTCATTTCTTATATCCTCCCATCAATTACTCATTGGATCCTCTTTAGTCAAAGCACCGTTTAAGTCTCTTCGCCATTTCTCGCAGTGTATGTTTGGCATTGCCCAGCCACTAAGTACGGGTACTATATATACGTATAAACATGTATAAAAAAGCATTCAAAGAGGAGCAGAAGAAGCAGCAGAAAAAAAAACAACAACGACAACTTCAGTAAAGTTTAGAAAATAAAAAGCACACACACACACACACACACACACACACACACACACACTCAGAGGCACACACACACACATACACACAACCCTCTGCCGAGGGTTGCAATATTTCTTTTGCATTGCTAACGGCGGCTGACGTCGACGGCAGCGGCGACGGTGACGGTGACGGCGACAGCGACGCTGACAGCGTTGTAGACGCTGGAGACCAGCAACAACCAGGGCTTTGGCATTAGTTGTTGTTGTTGCTAGTAGATGTCAGGTGGGGGGGCGGTAGGTGGGTTGGGCTGGGGCTAATACATATGCATATTGCGTGTGTGTGTGTGTGTGTGTGAGTGTGTGAGGCATCCTTTTATATTTAAAAATTCTCATTTCAATGTCTAAGTTCGCAGGGTAGCTACCCCCATGCCTCCCCTACCCCGACACACCTCCTTTTACTCGAACATAACATACTTATTATTACTTTTAATTTAGAATTCGCGTTCGCTCTCTCTCTCTCTCTCTCTCTCTCTCTATTTCTGTCTCTCTCTTTTACTCTTTGCGTTATGCATTGTTAGCGAACAGCGACTGCTGCTGCCGCTGCTCCTTTTAAGCAGCTGCGATTAGTTTTGGGGCATGAGTTATACGAACAGAAGAGGAAGCAGCAGCAGCAGCAGCAGACGCTAAGTAAAAACGAAAGTTGAGTGCAAACAGTGGAGCACACAGCTCGGAAATGGACTTGAAAGGCTAGGGGAAAAGCGAACTATGAGTCAATATATACATCTGTATATCTGATGGGTACTAAGTGATAGATATTAGTCAGGCGCATTAGATTGATAAACAGCTGCGAATTTCTATACATGACCTATCAGTTATCAATCAAGATCCCTAGTTCAAGTCGGACTGGAGTCAGTCGGCTGTGTCTTTTACTTACTTTATCGGACTATACATATCCTAGCTGGGGTTTATCTTAGTTGAGGTACTCTTCTTATATGCTATAGGTACTCGCCTCTGCACTCCACTGCTTTACTCAGAATCCTTGAGCTTTGCCTTCAGCTGGCTTTACGGCTGTAGGAGTTAGGCGAGCAAGGATTCCCTCTGAACACTCTCGGACATTCACTGTATCCGCTTGGTGCTTTACTGGGACTTACTACAGCCTGCTCCTAGGTCTTGCTTCCCTTTGATTTTCACTGCCCCACAAATCGATTGAGAACTCAGCTGATAATCTGGCAGCTTTTCACGTCTTCACATCATCAACTTAATGAGCCACTTTCGATTACTAAAATTTTATTTTGTATCTTTTCCTATTCAGGTCAATCAATATGGATGTTGCAGCTGACTGGAATGAGCGCCAACATCCTATAGAAATCCTATAGAGCTGTAAGGCAGGGCTAGACGTCTCAGGCAACATTCTGTGGAACTATCAAACGTAGCTCTGCAATGCTCGTAAGTTCTATTTCTCTTACCTGATATATACTCTGTATACATATATCGCATGGCATATGAGCAAAGTGAGAGTGAGGAAATCTCATCGGAAATCCCAGTCTCATTTCCCCATCTTCGCCCCTGCCGTTCCGGTTGTTGACCTGAACCCAACTACTGTTCATAGTCCCGATTTGGCACGCATTGATCAGAGAGAGAGAGATTCGAGTCTTTGCAAATAAATGAATATGAAAACATTTATATATATTTATATAAATATACGTGGAATAAATCCGACACAGAGGGAGAGGTGGGCCAGGGCCAGGTCCAGATCCAGCCCCAACCCAGGCACAGGCATGGGTCGAGTTCGTAGGTAGCGGTAAACGACGGCTCCCATAAAACATACAAATGGCCAAATAAAACATTTTAAATGTAACAACAACAACAGAAAGGAAAAAAATAAGAAAATAGTATTGTGCTTAGAAGAAGAAGCAGGAGAAGGAGAGGGAGAAGGAGAAGAAGCAGAAGATGAAAAAAAACGAGATGCCGAGGCCAACACAATGAAGCCAAAGAAAGAATGGGAATTGAAAAGCGGGCTAAAGCAAACACACGCAGAGCGAGAGGTGAGCTGGAGTGAGAGGAGAAGGAGAAGGTGAAGGAGGAGGAGGAGGAGCAGCAAGTCAAGGCGAGCCGAGGGCAGCTATAAGCATTAGACACCGTTTTTATGCTGACTCGCTGCTAGCTCAGGCTGAGCTCAAAGCGAGCGAGAGTCGAGATCGAGCCTGGACTGCAGCAGCCAGTGCAAGTCGAGTCGAAATGGGCATACGCGGCGTATGAGTAATTTTGGCTCAGCCACAAAACACGTTTCGCTCACCAGCCAGCTGAGGCTAAGCGAGGTTAGGCACTCACTATTTGGCACTGCTACGTGCCTTCTCTCTATATATATACCCCCCTCTCTCTCTCTCTCTCTCTCTCTCTTTCTCTATTTATATATATATAAATATGTACATCTACCCTGTACCTATTCTTGTGTCATGAACTGTGCGAGGGGGCGACGCATTGCTAAGCGCACAAAAACTTAGAAATAATCACCGACATAAATCTTAAAATGCCTGTCTGCCCCAATGCCGCTGCCGCTGCCACTGCCGTTACCGTTACTGTTACTGTTACCGTTACAGTTGCCTGTTGGCCGTTACCTAACTACTCGACAATCTTTTGTTATAGCTGTGTGCGTGTGTGTGTGTGTGTGTGTGCAGGAGAAAAACAACAACAAGCTCACAATAGCAAGAGCAGCGCTCAAGCGTCTAAGATGCTCTGCCCAATGTGTGCGTGTGTGCGCGCGTGTGTGTGTGTGTGTGTGAGTAAGGGTCTGGGGTCTGCCTGTTATGCAGCTTGGGGCTGCGGCTGGAGGGGGGCAAATGAAAAATAACTTAGAAGCACGTTTTGTGGCATTTTTCGTTTTGCTACGCGTCGCTTCCGCTGTTGTTGTTGCTACTAGTGTTGCACATAGTCGAAAGACAAAACAACAGAGGGAGTATCAGAGACACCACTAGAGAGAGAGAGAGAGAGAGAGAGAGAGAGCAACAGACAGAGAGAAAGGGAGAGAGGGAGAGAGGCAATAAGTTGCGTGTGTTTATGCTATAGTTAGAGAAAAGTTTTTACTACTTCGATTTTTGTTTATTTTCAGTTTTATTCGTCTGTATCTTTGGAAATGTATCTTTATGTGTATGCGTATGTGTATCTATCAATCTATCTATCTCCATGTGCATCTATCTCTATCTATCTATGAACTCATTTATCTCTATCTATCTATATCTGTTATCTATCTATCTATCTCTATCTGTTTATCTATCTATCTATCTATCTATCTATCCATCTATCTATCTATCTATCTATCTATCTATCTATCTATCTATCTATCTATCTATCTATCTATCTATCTATCTATCTATCTATCTACCTATCTATTTATCCTTCTATCCATCTATCTCTATCTATCATCTCATCTATCTCTATCGCCATCTCTCTATCGGCATGCAGCTCTCTGCACGGCACGTGGCAACAAAGTTCGCGCAGTCAGCGATCGCATTCAGCAGCTGATCCAATAATCGGCTAACCGGGCTCGAGCTTCAACTAAAATGTGGCTACAAACAAAGCAAACTTCCTCCCCCATCCCCCGCGGCACCGCCGCCGCCTTCACTGGGCTCGCATGTTCGCGTCTTATCTGCAAATATTGAATGTGTGCTGGGTTTCTCTTTGTTTCTCGTGGGTTTTTTCTTTATATTTCAAGGCTTGCCCAGCTTTGCACAGGCCTTTCTCTATAGACCCCTCCCCTCCCCTCCCCTCCCCCGCCCCGTTGACACTTGCGTAAATCGACTGTTTGCCAGTTTGTCAATAATTGAATGCAATGCAATGTGCATTGAACCCTTTTGCCCAAGGCCAAGGCGAAAGCGAAGGCAAAGACAAAGACACATCACGCCGAAGCAGCACCTGCCAGCAGACAAACGCAGTTAGCATCGAGCTTAGATCATAGATTGGCTTGGACGAATCTCAGAAGAATTTAATTTACAGGGTATCTGTCACACAGCCATAGCCTATTGGCTACATCATAAATGTAGTTGGCATTCGAGGAGCTAACTCTGTGGTAGGGTGAGGCGCAACGAAATGTATATTTATAGTGGAAAGTCCGCAGCGGGAGGCTTTGGCAGGCGACTTAGAAATCTAAACGTGAAACTTGCTAAACTTCCAAGCCAGCGGCCAGGGTGGCAGTCGGGGTACGGGTAGGGGTAGGGGTGGGTAGGACTGGGCTGAGGTGGTGGGGAGTGGGGGCCAGGAGAGAAGGTCCTGCCGTTCCAGTTGCTGGTCGCAGTCAAGCGCAGCGGCTCCGCAGGCAACACAGCCGCCAACTTGTGGCGAGGGTGAGAGTGGGGGGCGCACTGGTCTGGCCTGGTCTGGCCAGGGGGTGGCTGGCGGAGCTTGAGGTAGGCGAAAGACGCCACGCGGTGGCCGTTGGCCGATGGGTATTTGGCAGTTTTGTTTTTGACTGCGTAAAACTTACAGCAACAGCATCTGCGACTATTTCGCTAATGCTGTCGCTGCCGGCGTCGACGGCGCTGCCGCTGCCGCAGCTGGCTGCGCGGTCGCAGCGCTAACTCCCCGAACGTTTTACATAAATCTTCTTTTCAAAAAAGAAAAAAATAAACACTAATGCCAAGGCAAAGGCAAAGCATAGAGTAAAAGGGAAATACACAAAAAAAAACTAGAAAATTTAGTATCTACACACACACACACACACACTGATACTCAAAGGTACACACACACATACACTTGTATATAAACGTTCTGTGATGCGCGGCAAAAAAAGGAAATTTTTTATTACAGCGAGAAAACTTAATGGCTGCTGGAACAGGAGGAATGAATAGATGAACGAGAAGGCGGCGGGGCAGGGGGAGCGGGCGGCTGGCTCTGGGGGTGGGTGGCTTAGGTAATAGGAAAACGGAGAAGCGAGCGCAGAAAGAAAAGGGAAAGGGAAAGGGCATGAGAGTTAAAGACGCTCAACAGCCGAACTCGACGACGACGACGACGACTTGGACAAGGACGACGCCGACGACGACGACGACGCCTCGTGGCAAACAGCGTTGCGTAGGCGCGCAAGGGTTGGGCCCGTACTAGCTCCAGGGGGGAGCTGCGGGGGTTGGGTGGGCTGCTGGGTCTTATCCCGGCAACGGTAAAATCATCGTTTGATTTCGTCTGCGCCAGAAACATTATTTATAGAGATTTCTGCAGCAGAAGTTCGCTCTGATTGGGACCGGAAAGGGGGTGTCAAACTACGAGCGAAACTATGGCTAAGACATTGGCTACAGTGGGCCATCGATACGGCAGGCACACAACAAAGAAAGGAAAGACAGAGATGGAGCAACAAATTACTGTATCTGTATCTGTATATATGTGTTTGTATATATATATATATATATATATATATATATATATATATATATATATATATATATATATATATATATATATATATATATATGTATTTGTATTTAATACGAACTAATGGCAAAAGGAGAACTATGCTCCAAGCTGTATTAGAAAGTTGTCCACAGTGAGCTGTCGATATGTGCGACAGCGGTGAACAAATGTTTGTGAACTTATGGAACTAGTTCATCGAATCGAAACTATTTAACTTAATTGAACGAAATGTTTACAAGCGCTTAACCGTGAACTGGTAAAACAAATTGAACTAATTTATGAACTTGAACTAGTTCCAGTTCATTGAGGTTAATTGGCCCATTAAGTGGAACTAGTACAGCAAATTAAGCAAACTGCTTAAATTTAAGCAGATTTTTAAAATGAACCAGTTCATCAAATGGAACTAGTTCATGACATTGAACAAGTTCATCAAATCCAATTAAAAAGATAAAGCTATTCAGCTTGCCTATCAAATTTGGCTGCTCCATCAGGTCCAACTTGTAGTTCCTCAAAGCGAACCAGCTCATTACACTGAACCAGAATTGGCCATCCACAGTAGAGCAGCGCGATATGCCCACTTACCTTCCGCTGCTCGCCTGGCATCAGCTTAAGCTTTAGCTTCGGCAACGTCTTAGGCGCTCATTGATTTCGTGGCAGCTAATGGAGAATGGGGAGGGGGCAACGAGCTGCTGCTGGGGCAGATGGGGGCGCACGGCTGTGGGGTCAGCCGAGTGCCTGTGCTTGGCTGTTGGCTGTGGCGTCTGAGTAATTGGGTTTGGGGCTCGCTGCTCTAAAATTTGTAGTTCGTTAACGCGCGAGCTTAGCTGTTGCCGTTTTTGTTGTTTTTCTTGTTGTTGCAATACGATTCGATGCCATTTGCCAATTTTCCTACCAAATTTTCTTACATTGATACATTTTATTTATTTTGCTTTTCGGTTTCTCTTTGTTGTTGTTGTTCGTCGCCGTCGTCGTCGTCTTCGTCGTATGCCGAACTTCTGCTGCCGCTTCATCTTCTTCCTCTTCTTATTGCTGTTGTTGTTGTTGTTATTGCCTTTTTTTCAATTTTATTTCTCTATATTTTTACGATGCTGGAAACTACCCTTAATGATGCCGCGGAAGCTGCTGCTGCTGCCGTTGCTGCCGCTTTTCTTTTTATGCGTTTGTATGTCTGACTGTGTGTGTGTGTGTGCTGCTGCTGCTGCAAGTTGTTAGCTGGGCAAGCCGAAAATACCGCTGATCATGCGCTTAAAGTAGTTTTTTAAGGCCCCACGCTACATATTTCCTTCGCACACACACACACACACGCACACGCACACAGAGAGCGAACGCGCGTCGTCTGCTGTCTGACCTTACCCGCGGCTGCCGCCTAATGCTGTGCTATGCTTTTCTTGTTGTTGTTGTTGTTGTTGCTGGTTCGCTTCCGCCTCATTCGACATCGATGCTCAGGTTGCGACTTCGCTTGGGCTTGCCTGGTTTCGATGCTCGCCCACTTGGTGCAAGCAGGGTATATTAGTTTCTGTCTATCTGCACATTGAAGCTTGCCAAGTTGGGCACATGCCTGAGCTGTAAGTCTGTTGAAGATCTAGACTATAGCTTACTCACTTTTCAGATCAAGAGTCTTTCAAATCTTTTTGTTCTGGATCATCTGGTACGCCTCAGTTTATAGATCTCCGAGCGAGTATCGTGTAGTCGCATATGGCTAAGTGCAAACGGTTTTCCTTGCGTTTTTTTTGTAGTTGTTGTAATTGAAGTCGCGTGGCCAGAAGGCAGCAACGGGGCAGCGGAGGGGTGGGGGGGAGGTTGGGGGTGGTTGGGTGTATCAGAAACTGCCCCTAACGACGAGCGCGGCGGCGGCTTCTAATTTTACATTTTATTGTTATGCTCGGTTATAGTTGTTGTTGCTTTACAATTTTTTCTTCTCTCGTTTTTTAGGGTTCGTAAAAGGGTTGATTAGGAAGCTGCACACACACAAACACACACGCACACGCATAGAGAGAGAGAGAGAGAGAGCTGTGTTAGTGCTTGATAAAGCTGCAGCCCTCTTTGCTCAGCTTCCTTCTCGCAGCTTGCCAGCTCCATCTTCTCTGCTTTAATGACCTTTGTACGCTTCGATTTTTGTTATTTTGCTTTGTGGCTGGCCTTAACGTTACCGTTATCCTTACCCTCACCCTTACCCCAACCCTTAGCAGCTTGACTAGAATTTCGCATTTTATTGCAGCTAATATGAAAATTATGAAATGCCTGCAATTGCCTGTAAAAAGACCACAATTCTATTCACTTTACGATTTCATAAGAAAGCGCAACCCCTACCCCTTAGCCCTACCCCTAACCATCTATCCCTTACTTGGCTCTAGTTTATGTCCAGGACGAGCCTGGCATACCAGATGCCTACTCAGCCCAGTCGTCAAATTTGATTAGAGACCAGAAATAGTTACGGTCCCATAAAAGATATAGCCTACTATATAGATCTATGTACATACATATATCTTATGTCTGTGATATATCATATTTGTAGCATCAATAAAATGTTGCGGCTTTAGGCCAAATGGAGATGGAAACAAGCTCAAAAAATATAAACGTATAAAAGAGATTCGCTTACCTTTGTTGGGCCTTTCCAAGCAACACAAAGCCCTGAGCAGGGACAGAGACAGAGGCAGAGGCAGACGTAGAGAGAGACAGAGAGAGCTGCAAAGAAGAAGAAGAAGAACATAGTAAATAAGTATACAAAAAAGTAACAACAACAACAACAACAACAGGAACAACAACACGAAAAGAAAAATTGAAAAAAATTTAGCTGAAATAGTAAAGAAAATACGAAAAAAATGAAACAAAATGGCGAAAAAGTTTTTTCTTTCTGCTTTGTTTTTACATTTTCTTTCTTTCTTTATTTTTTGTATTATTTTTTATTTATTTTTTTAGGCACGCCAAGGGAGGGGGGAGTAAGGGAGGCTGCCTCTAAAGTTCGCGGCAAAGTTAAAATAAATTGCAAGTTGGCATTAGAGACGCACTCACACACACACACACACACTTACACACAGAGACGAATGTTAGTCAGCCGCCATATTAATGGCAATTGGGTGGCAAGTGTTGCGGCCCTTGCGGCATATGTGTGTGTGTGTGTGTGTGTGTGTGTGCGGTACATGAATATAAAACTTTATTTTTATTTATTCCCTTTTCTACTGCTCGCCCGCCCGCCCTCGGCTCGTCCTTTGCTCAGGCCGCGCGCCGCACGCCGCACCGCGCACATAAAGCAAAATTTATTAGAAAACATTTCATTCTCGTTCCGTTCCCATTGCCCATTCCCCTGCCCCCCCTCCCCTCCCCACTCCGTGGGCTCATTCTCATTTTCCCATTCTGCTGCCGTCGTCGCAGCTGGTTTTGACTGCGGCACCGACTCAAGCTACTTGCCGCAGCTTTTTCACTGTTCTCCTCTCTCTCCCTCCCTCTCTCTCTCTCTCTCTCTCTCTCTCTCTCTCTCTCTCTCTCTCTCTCTCTCTGTGTGTGTGTGTGTGTGTGAGCTCTATCTCTGTCTTGCTCATTTGGCTACTTCATCTTCTACTTGCGTTTTGCATGCTTATTCGCAATTGTTGTTGTAATTGTTTTCATTGTGAAGGCAGCTGTATAAAAATAAAAAAGGAGCCAAGCAAAAAACCAAAACAAAACAGTGGAAAACGGCACAAAAATGTGTGTGGCAACATCTTTAACGTCGGCTATGTCGGTGGCAGCATAGAATTATTGCCAAAGCGCCCGCCTTGCCACACCTCTGCCTCCTGCCCGCCTGCCCCTGTCTCTGGTTCTGGCTCTGGCTCTGGCTGTGGCTCTGACTCTGGCAACTGCCTAGCACCTCGTGTCTGTTGAAGTTCGCTTTTGCCTTTGTTGTAGGCGTAGGCGGCAGCTCCAGCTACAGCTCCAGCGACGTTGGGAGCGCCGCGCCGGCAGGGGCAGCGCCGGCGAAAAACAGGCAACTAAACCCCAGATGGCGCACTACACAAAGTTATGATATAATTTGGATTTCTTTTCGCTAAATTGCTTGTTCCAACAATAAATATGTATTTATGTTTGGTCCCTCTTCCCCTCTCTCGCTCACTCTCTCTCTCTATGTGTGTGTTAGTCCTGGCTCTAGCTACCTCCCATTCTCCCTCTGTGTGTGGGTGCTTGAAACTGTGTTTAAGTGCCTATACACACACACACACACACACACACACAGACAGCTTCCAGCTGCTAGCCAGCCATAATATGGATCAGCAACAGCAACAGCAGCAAATCTACTTACAAAGCAAAGGAACAGACAGACGGAGACACATACACACACACATACATACGGACATGATGTACATATACATAAATACATATGGTCATATTACCATAGACTTGGCTCTGCGGCAAGATGGTAATTCTAACTACAATTCATATTTGATTAGGTTCGTCTATTGGCAAGGAATTTGAAAAGATGTGTAGGAAGGGCGAGAGAGAAAGAGAGATGTATGTACATATGTATATGATGTACCTTGTCATACATCGTCTATCTCTCATTGATATCTACAGTCTTAGCATAATACCTAAATAGAGATATGATGAATATGATGTACATACATATGTACATGAATACATATGTATATGATGTCCACCCATGGCTAAAGACTTGATATGATGTATATACAACTACACACATGATGTATATATGATGATGAAAAGAAGCAGGCAACAGACGTATCTCTGACTCATCTATCTTCAATTTTGATAGAGTCAATTTGAGTTGATGAAACATAATGTACGTGTACATCGATATGTACATCACTCTTCAAATCTCAACTCATTTTTTCCACTCATATATTTCATATGCATTTGATTTTAGCCTAATTGCAAAAACTTGCACATAGTCAAGCGATTTATATCTTGAGTCGGTAAAGTTATTCAATTCACATTTTAAATCGATTCATGAATTTGTGAATTTTGAGCCCTACATCAGCAGGAGAAGATTGTACTCATTGATTACTCTTTGAGCGTTTGCTGCTGTTGCTGTTGCTGCTGCTTTGAGCTGCGGCATTTTGTAATTTTTAGTTGAACGCACACGTAAAATAAATAAATATATTATATGTACACATACATATATGTGTACATATGTACATACATACAGAGGGAGGCTGGCGAAAGCTAAAGCAACCACCCAACCACACCCACTCGAGCTATGTCGTTGCCAGCGAATGCCACAAAATAATAAAAAAAGCAGAAGAGACGAGACGAGACGAGGCGAGACGAGGCGAGGCGAGAGTCAGGGTGTTTGAGAATACGAAAGGGGCGCAAGGCAGCGCGACTGATTTACATTTTTAATTGTATGTGTAAAATGTAAAAAGCAACAACGAAAACAGCAAAGACAACAACAACAAAGACAACAATAGCTAATACAAATGTTAGTTAATGCGAGTTCGACGTCAGCTTCTGAATCGTGACAGCTTCGACTAAGAGCAAAATCTCCTCCCTCCACACGATTATTGAATCGAGCTGTTTGAATGGCTAATTCAAATGAACTAGTTCTTGGATTTAATCCGAGAGCAAACGAATAGCTAATTCTAGAGAACTAGTGCACTATTGTCAAAGTCGAACTGATATATTGGAACTAGTTCAGTTCACCTGATCGATATGAGATATTCATGGTCAACTTGACGTGAACTACTCATGACTCTCAAAGGAACTATTGAACTAACTCATCAAATGGAACTGGTTCAATGAATTGAACTGGTATTGCCAACTCTACATATGACAACAATGACTAAACGTCTAACTGTCTAATAGGCATTGGGCGCTGAGCCTTGGCGACGGCATCGATGCTGGCGTCGACGTCGCTGCCGCCGTTGTCGTTGTCGCAGTTGCTGCTTGGCAACGCGCGAGATTAAAAATTAGGCAAAAGGGTAGTTTAGCCTGTCACACACACACACGCACACACATACCTAAGCACGCACATAAAGCGTATATGTATATAAATTACAAGTACCCAACGCAGTTGTTGTAATGAAATGAGCACATACATACACCCATCTATATATATTTTTATATATAGAATAAGAAGAAGAGTGAGTGAGTGAGTGAGAGAGAGAGAGAGAGAGAGAGAAACCCGCACAGAAAAACGCATTATAAAATGTGAGTAGTGTATGCTAATGGCAGACGCGCGCTTGGCATTGGCTTTGACGTTGCGCCCAACCACTGAGCCACCCTGCTAACCCGCACCCGCACCCTCTGCCTTGCCCCTGTCCATAGTCTTAACCTTACCCCCCCACCGACTACTCCAGATACAGCTACAGCTACAGCTACAGCTACAGCTTCAGTCGCCCGACCTAGCCCCGCGTTTCAGAGCACCCAAAACGCAAAGTAAAAATGGAAAATTTTGTTTTTTCACTTTTTATGCTGTCAGTGTGGAGACATGCGTGAGGGGGCGTCGTTTGGGAGCCAAAGGAGCAGCAGCAACAGCAACAGCAACAGCTACACACAACACATTATCTAATGTATGCGTTTGTTTGAGTATGTGTGGCAGCTCCATTGCCGTTGCTGTCGCCGCGGCTGCTGCTGCTGCTGCTGCTAATACCGCAGCTCCAGTGCTTCGTAATTCCCCCTTTAGAGTCCTCCCCCCCGCGCATCCCTTCCTGGCCTCGGTTGGTTTTTAGCAAGGCTCGGCTGTTGCGTCTACCACACGTCGTTTGCAATTTTTCATTTTAATTTTCATTAGCGTTTTACTCGGTTTTTTCTCTCTTCTTCGCGCTGCGTGTGTGCGGGAGTCTGTGCGTGTGTGTGTGTACTTTCTTTTTACACATATTTATACAGACATATATAGAGAGTAAAAGAGAGAGTCACAAAAATGCGTAATACCCATACCCAGACCTAGTCCTACCCCTCGCCCAAAATGCAAAACCGAAACAGAAACCGTGGCCCGAGCTACAGTTTGCGTCTTTCAGTTTCTCAAGTTTGAATTCCATTTTGAGTTTGAGTTTGAGTTTGAGTTGTGCTCGCGATTTTCCTTTTGCCTAAAATGGGCCACATGTACAGCGCAATGATGTAATAAGCGTATGGGAAGAAGTAAAAAACTGCCCCCTACCCCAACACCAACACCTCCCTCTGCTCAAGTAGTGTTCACTTGTCGTGGCTGTAGGAGGGGGACTCATCAAGCTGGAGCTGCTTTGCCGAGGGGTAGCGGGAGGTAGCTCAAATCAAGGCAACGAAACTTTGCGCGAGCGTAATTTTTCAATTTGGCAACGGAAATTGCCTAGGGAGGTGACACACACATACACACACACGCACACACACACACTCACAGACCAACAAGGCCTGATGCCGTGTGTGTGTGTTGGTGGCAAAACCTCTGGGATGCTACCCTTTCCTTGCGCGCCTTTTACCACAGCTGATGCTTTTTCTAATAATTAATTTAAAACTTTTTCTTTCAAATCGAGCGTCGCGCATGTACCTCCCCAAGCCCCAAGCCCCAGCCCCAGCCCCAGTCCCAGCCCCAGCGCCTCAAGGCCTACTCAATTCACGCCCCCGCCCCAGCCCCAACTGTCCCAGTCGACTAGCGTCTGTGGGAAAATATTGAAGGAAAAGTCTACTCCAATTAGCCTGAGCTGCTGTTCCTTGAAGCTCCCAGTAGAGCGTTACCTAGAAGTGTTGATTCGATTGTGGACACCTCGTAGGAGAGGGCCATCTCCATCTGCTTGATACATAGAATGCTCTGATAATTACTTCTAACTGCTTTTCCTAGGGCAGATCCTTCATTCAGCAAAGATCTCACCTGGCCATTTTGATTGCCACCGGATACGGCCCGCCCATTTGGGGTCAAAGTTCAACAAGCATCTAATTAACTCCCCTGACTTCTCAACCCTCAGCCCAAGTCCATTTGCATGTGAGTCGGCATTGGGGGTATAACTTGTGTAGCATGTGAGAGCGGAATGTGACTGCGCGTGGTTAGATTAGAGCCAAAGAGGGGAGGGGGTCATCTGGCAGAAACCCTTAAACCCTTGAACCCTTGCCCTCCGATAGAAAACTTTGGAATACCACAGGCCAATCATACCCACAAGCTTACACACACACTTGGGCTGCTTGGATATGCCCCTTGACCTACGACCTCAACGCTGACCCCGCCTTCGAGCGCGGCTGTTGCTGTTTTTGTCCCAAAAGCGATCGCCTCAAATGCGACAAAATAGTCAGCAATTTATAAGGCATTATCTGCGACAACAACAGCAACAAATAAAACCAAATGTTCGGCAGAAGGGGGGGGGGGGGGATGTCCCAACCCCCTGACCACACACACGCAAACACACACGCACACCCCTTGGAGAGGGCTTCGATTAAAACATGTCCTATTGCCGACAAATGCAAATGAACCAATCGACCAACTGGCTGACTGGCAGTCGAGCGTGTAAATAACCTTAACCCTTAACCCTGCACAACCCTCTAAGCGTCTAACCCCCCCCCACGAGCTCATGTGGCAAATCTTTGCCCAAACACTTAACGAGACACGGCCCAGACGCGGACACGGCTCGCCAATCCGGCAACCGGGCAGACCGGGCAGACAACCAAACAACAACCCGTTAGCCCGTTAAACCCACAACCCAACAGCCCAACAGCCCAAACAACCCTTCCACAAGCTCGCAAACCTGTCTGACATGACATAAGTAAGTGATATCGCTCATGAGTCTTACTTCGCTGCCTTGCCAAAAGGGTCAAGGGTTAGTGTGTCTGTGTGCGTGTGTGGTGAAGCTCACGCATGTGCGCCAGGGCCGGTAAGGGCAGGTCCGGGTCTGCGTACGGCTACGTTCCTGTGTCCCTGCCCGTGTCCGAGTCCGCGTAGATGTGTGTGAGTTGAGTCTAACTGTGTCGGCCAGCTTTTCCATTTATTTTCACTTACATTTTGACGGTTTGCCATTCTGTTTGCTTGTCAACAATAACGTTAAGTTTGCGCAGAGAAGGATTTTCCTTATTGGCACACATCCATACACCCACACACACCCATACTCATTGTAATATGCAGTGCTAAGTTGTCTGCGGATTCGTTCGTAGGAAAATCATAAAAAATTTCCATATTATCGAACTCAACTAGCGGTAAGCACACACAAGGACAAGACAAACAGTTGGTCGAATGGCGCATAGATGCCCATGGAAACTGACGGGGGGTGGGGGAGGGATGCGAATGGGCGAAGTGATGCGATGATGGGGAGGGGGCGTGGCAATGGCAATGGAGTTTGCCGAGAGACGGAGATGAAGACATACAGACGGAGAGACGTCTGTTTGGCAGTGTGTGATAATTTGTTGATTTGGGTGCATGTCTGTGTGAGTGTGCGTGTGTGTCTAAGTGTGTGTGTGTGTGTCAACTTGTTGCGTGAGTCGCCCTAAGGCGCAACACAATGGAAACTTGCTTTGTGGCAGGGCACACACAGACGAAGCAGTCACGGAGACGGCCAGTCTTCCTCTCTCTCTGTGTGTGTGTGTGTGTGCGTGTGTGTATGTGTATGTACTTAAAGCCGGACGTCAAGGACTCACACACACTAAGACATTGTCTGGCTGTGGGCGGCAGGTCCTTGTGTTAATATATTCATTGCCTTGCCTGACAGACCCAGCGACCCAGACCCGGACCCGGACTCAGACCCGGAAGTAGTAGTCAGCAAGCCATAAAAACTTAAGAATACACACACACACACACACACACACACGCAATGGCACACACAAAGTGAGACAGTCGCCAGGACTACGTGGAGGACATGGCAAGGAAATGTTTTTTGGGCGCCGCGTCGAATTCACATATGCTCTTGACTGGTTGACACACTCGCACGCACACACACACACACACACACTGAGACAGAGGGCGAACACACATATGCTGCTGTTCAGGACTTTAGGACGTACGTTTGGCTAGCTGCCTGTCTGGCAGGGGCTTTCCGAGTGGGGGAACGTGGGCCGTGGATGCGAGCTGCTTGGCTTTTCTTTCTTTTTTTTTCGGGCATGCGAGTGAAAGTGAGCCACGCGCCGACGACTTCACTTGCTTGGCCAATTGGTGTGTGTGTGTGTGGGTGCGAATGACCTTGGCCTTACTTTTGCTTCGCCTTGTCGTTGTCGTTGTCGTCGTCGTCGTCGTGTGAGTGTGTGTTTGTCGTCTGTAATTTTATGCGGATTATCATTACAAACAGACACAGGCAGAGCCGAGACCCAGTTACAAATACACCCACACACACGCACACTCACATGGAGCAGCACACGCGTAAGATTGGCAGACAGGTAGACGCCCAGTCTGCCATTTAAAGGCCAGCTGCAAGGTCAAGTCAGTTGCCGGCTGTCGGCAAGGCCGACAACGCCAGCTGACACAGAGAGACAGAGAGAGAGAGAGAGAGAACAACATTAAGACAGAGTGTGAGAGAGAGAGGGGGCGGGGGGCAGGAGTAGGACAGAAAGACAGAGACACAAGCCGGAAGTCAAAAGTCCGCGACAAACACTTGAAGCCCTGGGCATGAGCATGGGCATGGGCAGGGGCCTGGGCATGGGCAGGCCGGCATTTTAATTTTCAATTGCGAAACGTGGCAAAGAGAAGGGCGGTACGCTAAGAGAAGAGAAGAGAAGAGAAGAGAAGCGAAGAGAAGTTAAGGAAGAGCACAGCAGCTCACGAAGCAGAGGAACAGCGCAACGTGCCTTGCTACTTCTGCCCTCACTCACTCACTCACTCTCTCTTTCTTTCTTTCGTTCTCTCACTGTTGCTCTCTCTTTCTGTTCGTGACTCTGTGTGAATAATATTTGCCTGTTTGTTTGTTGGAAAACTCCTTCGATTCTTTATTTGTTTGAAAACTTCACTCGCAGAGGTCCTTTGCCTTTCTGAGATGCGAACTGCGAATTGCTTGGCTACCGCAGCCTCCACACCAACCCAGCCCAGCCCCGTCCAGGCCCCGTCCAGCCCTCTTCCAGCTGTTGGCATGTGGCACAGTTTCGCATTGTCCAAAACGAAGGTCATGGCTGTGTCTACAGACTTGCCTGCCAGACGCCAAGTTCTGTGTGAGGCGAAGCGCAAAACGTGGCAAATCCGCAAGACAAGCAGCCAGAGCGACCAAGGCAAACCACGCCAAACCAACCACCCAGCCACCCACTAGCTCGAAAGGCTACCTGTTGCAGTTTAACAACCTGTCTGTTTGTCTGTCTGTCTGTCTGTCTGTCTCTCTGTCTTTCTGTCTGTCTGTCTGTCTCTCTGTCTTTCTGTCTGTCCTGCCAGTTGTAGTTAGCCCTCTTTTGGCAGGAGGTCAGCTGTCGTTACGCATACGCCCCATATTGCAAAATATGGCAATAACTTGCGTGTGCATCGAAATAAATATTGCAAAACTCTTTTTCCGCGCAATCAAAATCACATTTTATTAGTTGCGGCTGGGCTTATTGAAAAACTTTGCCAAACACCAACAAAATCCATGAAAATGATTTACCAAAAATATAAACAAAACTCGAGAGAAAGAGAGAGAGAGAGAGAGAGGGCGGCGAGATGGTCATAGAGATAAATAAAGAGAAAAGAGTGCATAGTGGCTATAGAGGTTATGTTGATATGTGGCGAGTATAGAAGGCTTCACAATACTCTATACAGGGTGTGTGTGTGTGTAGCAGATATAGAGAGTCGAGAGCAGGCATAGATACAGTACTGGGACTAAACAGTGTATAGAAAGGGTATAAAGTGGGTATAGAGGGTATCTAAAGGCGTCTAAAGGGTATAAATAAAGTGGAGTATAGACAGAGATAGAGTATATGTAGAGAGGGTATACACAATGCATAGTAGAGACGTAAACCAATTATGTAGGGCATATGAGGTGACTACATATAGAGAAGGCATAGAAAAAGTTTCTATAGAAGCGTAAAGAGCCTGCAGAGAATGGCCAAAGCTGTTGCTGTGCCGAATTGACCATTTGAATCAGCTTCTGTTGTATGTGGCGAGGCCAAATAGTCAGCCAGGTGTGAGAGGTGGGCGTGGCTTAGTGCGATGAGGCGTATTATGCTGCATAAACGCCACATTTCCATTTTCATTTTACACTTTTGCATTTCTGCATTTGCCCACTTGCCATTTCCATTTCCATTTCCATCTCCATTTGAATTTATTTATAGCACTTGCTAAACTCTCTACGAAATTACATGCTATGAGAAAATCCGAAAAAAATGATGACAGGCTGGGACTGGCACAGGGGCAAGAGCTGGGCGGGGGGGCACAACAATGGGGCAAAAAAGTATCAAAACTGACTTTTACAATTTACAATTTACAATTTACAGTTTACACACATGCAAAGCGAAAACAAAAAAAAAAAAAAAAAAAAGACAATAGAGTACGGCTAGAAGTATTCCTACACACATGCATAAAATGGGCCACAAAAAAATTCTATAATTATTTTAATACGAAAAGCAGAACAAAAACGCGGCTGCAAAGCGAAATTACATTAACAATGCAGTGATGACCCCCGTCTCTCTCACTCGTTCTCTCTCCCTCTCACTCTCTCTCTCTCGCACTCTCGCTTATCAGCAAAGTGGCGCTAATACCGAAACACACACATACACATGAGCGGACACATAATGTGGCTGCAGCCGAGGCAGCAAGGCGAAAAAATACCGCGCCAAATAATATTATAATTATATTTAAAATTTTGCTGCTGCCCTTAGCCCAGGCCCCGCCGCCGTCCCGCCCCCCTCGTCCCAGCCCCAAAACACTATAAAATCCCTTCCACACCTTTGCTGCTTATGCAGCCCCTGCCTTCGACTCTGCAACTATGACTATGTCTATGGGAGGCAGCAGCAACAACAGCAGCAACAAAATACATAAAACAAGCAAGAGCCGAGTGGGCGGGAATGCCGGGCTAGCAGATACTCAAAGTGGCCAAACGAGCTACGGGATATTCTAAGAAAAGTTGGGATTACAGGGTGTACATAGGGTATATACAGGGCATCTATATATTTATTCCAAATCTCATCTCAACATCCCCCTCTGAATATATGTAGTCATAGATAAGCTCCTTTATCAGTCCTCGGTTCAGCTAATATACCCCTTTTCAGTATTTCCATTGGTTTTCCAGTTACATAAAATATAACAAAAATATAATAGCAGTAAATTTCGGGTTAAAAAACTAAATGAGACTTTTTTTTCAGCCGGGGCTAAGGTTTCTGTGAGCTTTTGTAAATATTTCTACCTTAGCTCGTATAACTCTCTGTCTTTTCCGCTGTCTCTTTGTGTGGCCGTCCCGTCGCCTCTGGACGTCGATTTGTTTGCCTAGTGCCTGGCGCTAGCTGCAATGCTTTGAAGCTAAATGCGAGTTTTCTAACTTTGTATTCGCATAGCTTAAGCTGCATGCCACATGCCACATGCCAACTGCCAACTGCCACATAGCCAAGACAAACAGACAGACGAACAAAGGAGAGCAGGTCTACAGTTGTAATATTTGCATGAGTCGCGCTTCATCTAAATATTACGTATACGCTTAGCCCAACTAGCCTGTGGAACTTGACTGATTGATTGATTCAATCATTGATGAGCGTACATATTGATCTGACTGGCAGATATATGATTGACTGACTGACTGACTGATTAATTGACTAGCTCCTTCACTCACCAAGTTGGGTGCCTAAATGACTGATGATTGATGGCTAGACTGATTGATTGAATGATGTCTGATCGATAGATATATAGTATTGTCTGTTTAACATACTGATTGTTTGATGACTATCAGATTGGCTCATGATTGACCTAACGATTGACAGTCTTAGTGATGAATTGATGGACTGACTGATTGATTGATGAGTGACTGATTGAGTGACTGACTGACTCGCTCACTGACTAAGACAATCAGTCGGATGGACTCTTAACCAGCTATAGACTGACTGACTCTGGACTGATTGACCGAATCTGAAGACTGTTATTCCTTCCCTTGTGATTGATAGACTAAACGACTGACCGACATTCGATTGACTAACTTCTTTTTCCCTGCCTGGGATCATGCTAGCCAACTAGGCCCAGCTAGCGCATATGCATACATATATCAGCACTCAGCACACGTTATCAATAGAAAACGTCTTTGTGTGGCTTTCTCTGTTGGCTCAGTTCCGCTGGCGTAGTCAATGTCAAGGGATAACCTCCGCTGCACTGGTGACCCGCCTCAAGCCATGTTTCGCAGCTGACACTGCCGCAGCGTTATCCATGAACCATGAACCGCGCTTATCGCTGAACCCTGATCGTCAAGTAAATATGTTCTCTAAGACCCACAGATCCACACGCGTAGCGCATGAAATAAACTCGAGTTTTCAAGAAAAAAAAAAAAAACAAACTCAAGAAACTGATTTCCTTAGCTGCTCCTCTCCTCTCCTCTCATCTCCTCTCCCTCCTCTCTAGCGCCGCCTATTCAAACTGTGTAAGCCACGCACAACTGTACAAGGGGGAAAAATAAGGAAAGAATTGAGATAAAATAAATCTCATTCTACTCTTGCCGCTGCCGCTGCCGTTGCTGCTACACATAACTCGAACTCTTCGGCCTGATATCGATTTGAATACATAATAATTCAGCGAAACTTTGTATTACAATTTATTTAGTGCACAGCAGCAGCGCCGCTGGCAGCGCGGCTGCAGCTGGCAGCGCAGCCAGCGCTCTATCTTGCCTAACTGCCGCGATTCCCTTCCCCCTTTCCAGGCCCTGCTAGTTGGCAATCTTTCTATACATGTTCTCGAGCAATACTTTTGCCTACTTCTCGCTCTCTCCTCTCCCTCTCCCTCTCTCTTTCTCTCTCGCTCGCTTTGCCTTTACCTTGTTCCCCTATTCTTGCAGCAGCTGCTGCTGCTACTTCTTTTTTTAAGCGAGTTGCGGGCTGAGCTGAGCTGGTGGGGGGAGGGGGGGGGGGTTATGTTTTGTGTGGGTGGCCTGTAAAATTTGAGTCTAAACGCAGCTCGGGCGGCGTCTGGCTGTGGGCGGGCCAACCAACCGTTCAATCAACACCCCATTTGGCTAACAACAACAGCAGCAGCATTGGCAATGAAGAAGACGTTGACGTCGCTGCTGGCGCTTTCGACCTTCAAACTTTGGCAGCAGCAGCAGCAGCAGCAGAGCACACCCACACACACACACACACAGAGGCGCACAGTTAATGTATATACACACACACACACACACACACACAGAGGCAGAGGCAAACACTATTCTAACGTTCGCGTAGCTATAAAAATATTTTTTAACATTTCTCGCGGCGCGCGTACATTTTCTTTTTGGGTTTCCTTTTCATTCTCGCTTGCCGCTTTTTACAACCCCAACCCGCCCGCCAGCGCCCCCTGCCCGTGCCCCTGGTGCGGCTGCCGCTGCTGCTGGTTTATTTTAGGTATAGGCGAAAACTGTTAGAGCGCTGAAAAGTTTGCGTCTGTTTGCCAAGCAGCGGGCGAAGCAGCTCCAAAAGTGTGCGGTGGGAGCAAGTGGGGGCTGGGTGGGGGATAGGGGTGGTTTGCTGTTGCTGTTTTTTGTTTCGAGTTGAGAGTTGCCTCAACAGCAGCAACAGCGAGAAGAAGAAGTAGTCAAGCCGCTCGCTCCTTCTGCCTCTCTCCCCCTCTCTGTCTCTCTCTCTCTCTCTCTCTCTCTTTCGGTCTTTTAATCCCATTTACACAAGAGAGCGAAAAAAAGCAGCATAATAATAATAATAATAATGTAGAGTCTTGTGTATAGAAGCAGCGCACGCAAGAAATATGGCCAAAAAAAGAGAAGAAGCCAAGGAGAAGGAGATGGAGGAGA
The DNA here is from genome assembly GCA_961210405.1 of Drosophila mercatorum. Lineage (NCBI taxonomy): Eukaryota > Metazoa > Arthropoda > Insecta > Diptera > Drosophilidae > Drosophila > Drosophila mercatorum. The sequence continues at coordinate 24,785,488 of CAUIUS010000001.1, read as the reverse complement.
AGAAGAAACAGAAACAGAGACTGCAGCAAGAGCAAAATGTATTTGAAACTAAACTGCAAAATAGAAGAAGCTGAAGAGCTGCCAGATATACACAAACACACACAAACACACACAGACACACACACAGGGTATGCCTGGCTGGCCCTCGACTCGACTGCACATTAAGTTAACGGCAACAGCCCCCACTCCGGGCCGCACTCAGCCCCCTTGCAACATAAAGAAAGTTGTAACTATGAAAATTTTATAAATTCCGCAGATTTTCTGGGCGCTAAGAAAAGCTTTGGGCAATGGCAATGGCAATGGCAGTGGCAATGGCAAATGGCTGATGAGACGCCCCTAGGCAGCATTTGAAAAAGAGGGTTTATAGAGAGGCTATATACATAGACATAGAGGCAGATGGAGATGGAGATGGAGATAGAGAGGGAGCGAGCTGCCATACACTCACTATATATGCCAGTTTAGTTGGCAAAAGTTCTGCCGACGGTTGGGGCCAAATGACAATGGGGCACTCGAGGGGCGTTGCTTTGATGGTAAGTATTACGGTTTATAGTTGTTTCACAGTCAGAGAGCTAGAGCCCAAGTTAGAGCGGAATAACGTTTAACAGGCCCACTTGTGCAGTGGGCGACTGGCGACTGGGCCGAGTGTGTGGAAAAGGTCTGCAGCCGAGTGAGTCACGATCGCTGGCAAACGAGGGCTAACGCATGTTTGCTCCACAGATAACTGTGGATCCGGGAAACTGGAGCTGCACACTCCCACTTATCAGGCGCGAAGCAAGGCAACTGAGCAGCAGCAGATAAAAGTGTAGGAGCTGTAAACAGAGTGATTAAAGCGAAGAGAACTTAAGCGAGACTAAGTGTAATGCGAAATATCTAATGTGACGCATGATTGCAAGGGAGAGAGAGAGACTGGAAGAGAAAGATAGTGTAGGAGAGAGATGAATAGAAAGAGAATGTAGGGGCGATAGAAAGTAATAGGAAAGAGGTAGTGGGTAGAAAGAAGAAGAAGCAGAGAGTGGAAGAGAGAGTGAGAGGGAAAGAGAGAGAGTGAGAGAAAAGAGGAGATACAGAGAGTGGAGGAGAAAATAGAAGGGAAAGGCCGAGAGAGAAAGATGAATGTAAAGTGAGAGAAAAAAGAGACTATGAGAAGGGTAGACAGAGAAGGGTAGAGAGAGGGAGGGCAGAGAAAGAAGTAATGAGAAAGAAGACGGAGTGGCAGTGCGACAAGAGAGATAGATTATATATAGATAGGATTATATATAGATATAGAAAGAATAACACAAACTGAGACAAACAGAGAGATAGAGAGAAACAGAGTGAGAGTGAGAAAAGGAGAATTTCTGTTTTAATAATTCATAAAGCGCATTTCCTTTTGGCATCCGCGTCGTCGTCTGATTACTTTGAATATATATAGAAAGTCAGAGTAGCCAAATGAGAGAGAGAGAGAGAGAGAGAGAGAGAGAGAGAGAGTAAGGCAGGGGGGGAAGCGCGAGAAGACGAAAACTTCTTTTGCGCTTTTTGATTATTTAGAGTTTATTTGATTAACAAAAAGCGTCAGGCAAAGCATACGAAAAAAAGAGAGAAAAAACAAACGACAAATTCAATTAAACTTAATAAGGATGTCGCGACGTCTTCTCTGCTCTGGTTGCTGTTGCTGCTCTCGTTGCTGTTGTTGTTGTTGTTGTTGTTGTCGTGGACGCTTCCTTGAGCAATTGAATTACATAAAATTAATTGAGCAAATGAAGTTCAGTTCAGTTCGGCTCAGTTCACTATTTTAACCAATAGAAAATGTAATATGCGTTCTATTAGCGGGGAAATTATCTTATTGGTTGCAAATGCAAACACATCCCAACTGAAATCATCAGTAGTTATTATCATCCTTATTATCTACAGCATTAACTTATATTTCTCATCATTTTGAGTATCATTAGTATCCTATCAGCAGAGTATCCCTAGTTATAATCATCACTACCACTACCAAAATCATACTCATTATTCTTTGCATTATTTGTTTTTATCATCATCATCATCATTACACATATATATTAGTCATCATCATCATATCTACTGTTATCATTGGTATTATCATAATTCTTCTTCCCATCTCCTCAGTTATCATCATCATCAGTATCATTACTACCAAGCCATTTATCGTTGTCATTATCCTCCGCATGCTCTGTCTCATCCTCATCTACATATTCCTCATTATCATCACAATAATTTTTACTATTATCCGTCTACCCATTATCATCATGATTGGTATTATCAGTTTATTGTTTCATCATAATTATTGTAATCTATACTAATAATATTAATCTGATATTGATAAGATTAGGGAGTGATAAGCTGAGCTGATTAAGCTGATCGACTAGATTGTGACCAATCACAGCTATAGCTGCAGCTACTCTCTGCATCCGTCTCTTACATATATCCTTCCCATCAAGTTCTGCTCTTATCCTGCTCACTATAATATCATATTTACAGTCTGTTATCTAAGCAAATGACATTCGCCTCAGCAATTGCAATGCCAAACTGCAGCCAAGTTGAGCATCGTCTTCTGCTCCTGCCTTCGCCTTCTCCTTTTCTATATAGTTTTTCCTTTGTACTCGTAATTTTCAGACAACAACAACAACAACTAGAACTAGGAGCGAAGCAGCGCTGGCAGCACTGAAAACTGCCAAATAAAATAAAAATAAAATAGAAAAAAAAACAAAAAAAAAACAAAACAAAAACAAAAATCGATCGATAATTTTTAATGTAGTCGTATTTCTTTTTAAGCGCTCGCTGTACCTTTTCGACTGCCACCGTTGCCAGTGCCAATGCCAGCACCGCTGGTGGGTCTGCTGCCGTCGCTGGCTCTGCCGCCGTCGCCGCTTCAAGTTTTTCCTATTCCCTGCTCAGTTATCGCTTACGGTACGGTTCGGTTCGGTTCGGTTCTATCTGCCCCCGCCCCCACGCTCTCTGGCTGGGGTTTTTCTTTCTTTCTTTTTTTTCCCATTTTTAATATTTACCCAATTCATCAAAAAATAAGTAATTATAAACTTTTCAGTTTTTCTTCTTCTGCCGTCTTGCGTCTGCGTCGCTCTCGCTCTATCTCCCTCTCTCTCTCACTCACTCACTCGCTAACTAACTCTAGCTCACTCGCTCACCCACTCGCCCTGTGTGTGTGTGTATAAAAACGCTTTCCTTGCCCTTTTCCTGACTGTGCAACTTAAACACACACACACTCGCACACCCTCGCCTCGCCCCTCGCCCCCGCAGCTTCGCGTCGCGCGCAAAGTAGAAAAAAATTGGAAACAACCCCGAAAAAAAGAAAGTTTTTGTTGTATAAGCGAAAAACTAAGCTTCTATTCAAATTCTACGCCATCGAGTGCTTCGCTTTTATTATTCATTCATTCCATTCTCAGCATACAACACCCCTCCTCACCCTCCCCATCCTCCCCCCCCCAGTCCTGCTGCTTTGGGTACTTTTTGTATTTTTGGCACAAGCACGAAAAAAAAGATGAAAAATGTTAAGAAAGAGGAAAGTTTCCGATTACAGCGTTTGAGATGGGGGCGCGAAGAAGCAACGGGAGAGGGCCGGGGATAGAGGGGGTGCTGGCCGGGGGTATGTAACTGTGTGTAGATGAATTGTGGAGGCTTTGGCGGCAAGCGATATCGGCTGCCATCGGCTGCCGTTGCCGTTGTCGTTGCCTGGGCTGAGCTGGGTTGGGCTTGACTTGGCTTGGTTTGGTTTGGGTGGGATGTATTGTAGGCCCAGCACAAAGCCAAGCACTAGTCCTTACACACACACACTCGCACACACATACACATACACACACTAACACACATTCGCTTTCTTTTGAGCAGAAGTAAGAATATATATAAACATTTTTTGCGATTATGAATTTGAATAAAAAGCGATACGAAGCCAAAAGTAAGTACGCAGCGAGATGAGGCTGTTGCTGCTAGTTGTTGCCGTTGTTGTTGTTGCTTGGACTTAGAAGCAGAGCTACTCAGATGCAGCTGCTTGAAATGGGCAAATGCTAAAGGCAGCCAAAGCCTGCGCCCCGCACCTGCTGCTCGTATATATAGTTATATATGGCAACTGTGTATGTGTGAGTGTGTGTCTAACTCTCTCTCTCTCTCTCTCTCCCTCTTTCTCTCTCTCTCTCTCTCTCTCTCTCACGCACACACACATTAGATTTCATCGATGTTTCATAATTACAATCAATATTCAAGATTTTTGAACAGTCTCTAGAGCATGTTTGCTATACGAATATACATGTATGCTGCTTACACACACACACACACAGACACACATGAGACATACACAGAGCCTGCAAATGTGAGCTGAGACATGAGCTACGAGCTGCCAACAAGCTTAAGAATCAGTTGCTGCTCTAAGCGTGTGTGTGAGCCTGTGTGTGTGTGTGTGTGTCCTATGTGTGTGTGTGTGTGTAGTCAGTGAAGCCTGCTGCTGCTGCGGTTGCCAAATGTTTAAGCTAAGGATTAATACTTCTTTTTTAGAATTTTATACTTATACAAAAGAAAACACACACACACACACACACACACAGCGCTACACAAATATGTGTAAGTGTGTGTGTGTGTGTGTGTGTGTGGGTAAGTACATATTAAAAAATGAAGCAAAAGAAGCGGCGGCGGCAGCAGCAATGGGCGTTTGTAGCAAGAAATCCTTGTAAGCAGTTTTCACTTCTGCCTGATTTTCTTCTTCATTTTTTTTTCGCTTTTCATTTTTTCATTTTTCCATTTTTTTTTTTGATGCTGCAGAAGGACGACAAGGACGATGCTAAAGAAGCGCGCAAAATGATGAATAGAGTTACTCAAATACAACGCGTTGCCTGCCTGCCTGCCTGCCTGCCTGGGGGGGGAGTCGCCGTAGGAGTGGGGGGCGTGGCATGTGCGAATGCGTAGTTGAAACATGCTTAAAAAAATTTCTATAACATCTTTCAAATAAAGCTGGAGAAGAGGCTGGGGATGGGGATGGGGCTGGCGGGGATTGGGGCTGCAATAACTTCTAGTTCACTTTTTTAATATTGTTTGGATTCAATGGATGTAGCTGCTCACACACACACAGAGAAAGAGAGAGAGAGAGAATAATGTGTGTATGCATAATGAGAAGAAGAGGAAGAAGACGAGCGCAAATGCTTTTCATTACAATTTCAGCTTTCAGACATTTGACATTCGTGTCTGTGTGTGTGTGTGTGTGTGTGTGTGTGTATTAGTGATTGATAACTCTAGACAACTCATAGAAAGAGAGACAGATAGAGAGAAAGAGATAGAGAGCGAGATATACTTATTACGATTGTGTCTTTTAGTTTACGACTTATCAAAATGAACTAGTAAACTAGTGAACTAGTTGAATGTGATCAGTAAGCGGGGAAAAATTGTGTCGTTGCTTTGAGAATCAACATGGTTCATCAAACTGAACTAGTTCATAAATTAAATTATATATTTGAAATGAGCTAGTAAACTATTTGAATGGGAACAAGTTATGGACTTCTTTCCTAATAACTTTGAACTAGTACAACATTAATTGAAGTGAACTAGTTCACAAGTGAACTGACCAGCATAGCGATTTTATTTGCGAATAACCGATTGACTTTGTATATCATATTAAACTAGCATCAGTAATTATATTAAAATGAACTAGTGAACTAGTTCCATTATATGATCAGTCTACAATACAATGGAACAGTAGTTCTGATCAATTGGAACTTGTTCATAAATCGAATAGCCTATCAAATTGAACTAGTTCATGGATCGAACTGAGCTAGCTCATTAAATTGCGCTAACTCACTCACTCAATTGAGTTGGCTCATCCAGTCTTCTTCGAACTAACATTAGAACTTCTTCTCTACTGTATATATTACAACTGCCTATGAGTGCATTCCTAACTGATAATGAATAATGAATAATGAGCAATCAATAATTATTGTTCAAATTGCTTAAATCAATATGAATATACATAAACTGGCTGCGACTTACGTCAGCTGCCACGCCCACGCACAGAATCGGGGGCAGCTGCTTGACTAGCTGCTAAAAAAGTAAGCATGCACACAAATCTCTCCCTCTCTTCCTCTCCCTCTCCCTCTCCCTCTCTCTCTCTGTGTGTGTGTGTGAAAGTGAGTGTGAATTTTGATAAAGAGCAGTTTGCAGCGAGTATTTTTAACTTGTGTCGATTTTTTTGCTGTTGTTTTGCCCAGCGTCCAGTGAACTCACGTCTTATCGGCCAGCAAACGCTGGCGAGAGCAAGCCCAGAGAGCGGGGGAGCATGCTGATCGGAATGTTCGGAGTGATCAGAGTGATCGGCGTGATTAGTGATCGGCGATCGGTGATCGCTGATCGTAGTTCACTGTGATCTGAGCAACTGCTTATGGCAGTTAGTCAATCAGTCAGTGTTGAGGTCAAAGCCTTGCCTCACTCGCTCTCACACAGTTTTTAGTATTCATAATCAAACACACACACACACACAGATGTGTGTTAGCGTGTGTGTGTGTGTGTGTGCCTGTTGTGTCAATGCCACGCAAATCGCTGAGAAGTTAAAGTCAATGCACTTCTCCACACGCATTTGGCGGTTTTGCCTCGCGTGAATCATTTTTTTTTTGGTTATTTGTCTGGCTATGCACTGCCAGCTTCTAAGCACCCTGTATCACACACACACACACACACACATTGTTGCAGGCATGCCAAAAAAAGCTCTCGCCTACGTGCGTGGCGAATGAGAGCGATGAAAAAAAAGAAACTGCAAGCGCTCGCGCTGCCTATCTCGCTCTTCCTCTCACTCGCGCGCGCTCTCTCTCTCTCTCTTTGTCGCTCTCAGTGAGATCATCGGCAGGTCAGAAGCTTTGTGTGTGTGTGTGCGGCGACTATCGCTCTCTGTGTTTAAGTTGTTTGCTATCTTTCTACATCGCCTCCTCCTCGTCTCCCCTCTCTCTCTCTCTCTCTCTCTCTCTGCCTGTCCCTCTCTGTCGCCTTGGCCATGACGCTCGCTCGGGTCAATGACTGCCAAAAAATACAAAAAATAATTTTTTGACTTTTGAGCAGCAGCAGCAAAGCTGAATAGCTGCAGTTGTATGTGCGAGTGTGTGTGCGTGTGTGTGTGTGTGTGTGTGCGTGCGTGTGTGTGTGCAAGAGGCATACAAGTGTCGTTCTTGTTCTGGTTCTCGTTTCTCATTCTCATTCTCATTCTCAGTTTCATTCCGCGTTCCCCCGCTGCTGTCGCCTATGCAGTTGCGCATTTTTTCGTAGGCGTTTGACACTGCGCAACAGCAACAACAACAACAACAACGAGAAAGGCACTAAACAGTATTGTAAGCAGGCATATACTATATGCATATGTACAATATCCATACATCATATGTACATTCATACATGCATACATACATAGACTCTGCTCTACATTCGTATGCCAGCAGTTTCGTAGTCTTGCTAAATTAGAATGGCTTCTCTGCCGGCGTCTCTGTCGCCGTCGCTGCTTCTGTCTGCACCGCTGCTGTTGTTGCTGCTGCTGCTGCTGTTGTTGTTGTTGTTGTTGTCATTTAATACCCGAAATTCTAGTCTAACCGGATACAAGGTTCGTTGCATTATTTTGCATTGTTTGGGCCCTTGCCTTTCCTGGTACGCAATATTTATTCTGTTCTCTTCCCAAACAACAATATTTTTTGTATTTTTTTTTATTTTTTGCAAAAATTATAGCAGACGGCTCTATAAGCTATATGCCATACACAATATATATATAAGTATATATGTATATACAATATACATATAGTCGTGCTAGGGAATTGAAATTCGTTGCGCGTTTTGGCTTTCGACTACACATCCTAAGTGTGTCTACATATATACAAAGTATTGCCTTTATCGGTCTGTATGTGTGTATATTAAGTATATATTTGCTACAGATCTACTATGATCTATTCATGCATATTTATATAAATATAGACCTGTGCCTTCCACATAGAAAACTACATTTGATCAAGTCTGATCTGTCTATAGTATCTATTATTTATCTAATATCTATATACTATCCATATTCTATATACAGATTATCTATTTATAGCCTTCATGTACATATATATGTATATCTGTTTAATATATATTTCTAACTGGCCTACAGCTAGTACTCGACATACATTCACCTTTATCACTGTATCTTTGTCTTTCATATTAGCTTCACATACGTCTTCTCCGCCTAGTTTCACTCTAAATCATATAGAACATTTAAGCATTTCAGCATAGTATAAACATTCATATATTTCTATATACATTTCTATATCTTATCGATTCGAATGGAAATTAACCGAGAATTTGTATTTCGTCTAATTTAGAGATCCCATTGCTAAGGGGCACACACACAGCTAGATGTTTGTATGTGTATGTGATCCAAGTGCCTGGCAATTACTTTAATGGCCACCCGGGCAAGGCCCAAGCATTATGCATGTGCACCATATGTTTCCAATCTTGATTTGATCGGCAGAGAGTTTTTGCCTTCATTCCTATGCAGCACAATTGCATCGCCCCCTCCCCCCCCCTCTCTCTCTCTCACTCTCTCTCTCTCTCTCTCATTCTCTTAGTCTGCTCGTTTCTCGCTGATCACTGATCAGTGATTACTTATTGATCATTGATTGATCATTCATCGCTTCTTCTATGTATCGTTGCAACAGTCGAGTACTACCGACTGCACAATACTTCTTTACGCTTTCAGCCAGGCGAGCTCAGCTCGTTAAAAAAGGTTAGATCTACCGTTAAAAAGGCTAAATTGACAGCACTGTTTTGGCTGCTTCACGCTGATCTTGCTACTGCAATCTGCCATCCCCCTCCACCACCACCCTTACCCCACCCCCTTTCCTACAACCCTCTGTCTTTGTCTTCGCCCCTAACCCCTGCTGGGCATTTTACAAGCGTCTTCTTCTTCTGCCTCTTCTGCTGCTCCTGCTGCTGCTTCTTCTTCGTCATCGTCGCCTTCGTCGCATGAGTAATTTGCTATTTGATATTTTTGTATGCATGCTGTGTGTGTGTTAGTGTGTGTGTATGTTTGCAAGTTTCGGGTTTTTATTTTTGTGCGCTTTTTGGCAACTGCACACGCGTTCTTGTCTCTCTCTCTCTCTCTCTCTCTCTCTCTCCCTGCCCTTACTCTCGCTCCCTCTCTCTGTTGCTGTGGAGCTGCTGCGCTCTCCTTTGATGCCTTTTTTGCTCGCTATCGCTCTCTCTCTAACAGCTTGAAGATCGTCACACACACACACACGCACCCATACAGACAGAGAAGAATCTTTTGCTGTTGTTGTTTTGGTTTTTGGTTCTGTTTTTGGGGGGCTTTTGTTTGGTTTCAGTTTTGTGGGTCATTGAACCGGCCGTAAATTTCGCTCTTGCCTAAAAACAAAAAATTGCAGTCAATTTAACTGCGAACAAATTGTGTGTGTGTTTTTTTTGCTCTTCGCCTTCTGCTTCTTCTTCTTCTTCTTCTTATTTTCTTTGGCTGGAATTTGTGTGATGCCGTGCTGGTTCTGGTTCTGGTTCTGGTTTTGATTCGGAATTCAAATTTGGACTCGAGTCTCTTTTGTACTGTACTGAGCCGATCCGAGCCGAGCTGAGCTGAGCTGATCCGATCTCTGTCTCTTGTACTTTTGCAGTGTTGAATCGATCAGGTCATAGACTGGAGAGTGCAAGCCTAACATTGATCATGGAGATGCGAATAGGTCTCTGTAATCAGAGGAGCAAGATCCTTGGCGCATTTAAGTAGTTGGAGTTGGAGAGTTGATCTGCCTAAATGGCTAATAAGAACTGACGAGTAGCAGGCGAATGTGGAGTAGACAGAAACGAGGAGCGAGCAGAGACTATGAACTAACGAGTAGCGAGTGACATGCAGCGAATGATGAGTTCTGCACATCAGCAAAAAAAACAGCTCTGGGTTGTAAGTGCCGCAACGAGTAGCGAGTGACGAGTGTTGGATTATGGGTAACAAGTAACTAGTGCTAGAACTGACGAGTATCACCAAACGAGCAGCACTAGCAAAAAGCCAGCATTGATTGATAATAAAAGTGATTCTTTCTATCGTATCACAAATACATATCAGAGTGCACTCATGCGGAAGCAGGCGCAACGACTAGCGAGTGAAAGGAAGGAGCAAGGCTGGAAAAAAAGGGCAAACGCTTGTGTAATTGCTGCAATGAATTGCAAGCAGCGTTGCAGTTGCACTAATTAAATTAGATTGCTGGCAATTACGCACACAAAGACCGCATAATTAAATGAGAGCTCGTTTGGCATAGAGTGAGGCTTAGAGGACACACACACACACACGCACACAGGTAGCGAAGGGCGCATTTTTATTGCACTTTTCTTTCATTTCATTCAATTTGCGATTAATTAATAAGCAGCGATTTAGCCAGCGAATGCAAATTGATATTAAATAGCGCGTATTAGCGGTTGCAACCAGGCAAGCAGCTCTGTGTGAGAGAGAGAAAGGGAGAGGGGGAGGGGGAGCTACCTAAGTTGCCTTTTGGCTAAGTAAACACATAAACAGATCCTACAATTAGGCCATCAAATTGAGTGAATGACGACGACAGCGTTTGCCTTGTTTAGCAATTGACTTTAAATGGAAAAAAAGGAGAAAGGAAAATATAAAAAAGTGCGCTCTGCACCTAGCAAAGGCACAGGCCCTGCAGCGTCCTGTGACTGCGTTCAAACAACTTTGTTGACTCTGTCTATGTTTACATTCTTCTTTTTTTTTTACTTTTGCTTTTGTATACCCAGAGATGAAGATGTAAACGGGGCATACTGGGCTGCTGGGCTAATGTGTGGCAGGCAGTCGAGAGCCCAATACGACCCCATCTTCATCTAGCTCACAGCTAGAGACATCTGCATTGGCAACTAAAAGTCAGAGTACAACAGAGTATTAGAAGTATCTCTTATCCACGCCTAGTGCAGGGTATTTACTAGTCGAGCACTCTCCGCTCGAGCACTCTTGTCTCGCTTGTTTTTTTTGTAGCCTGCTTTTGTGCTGCAGCTAGAGCTGGAGCTAGAGCTGGAGCTGTTGCATCGCATGGACAAAGGCTGGCGCGCAGGCTGTGTGCCTGTGTCGCTGTGAGGCTGTGGGGCTTGGGTCTAGGCAGAGGCTGCTCTCGGACGACCGCAGCACATGCCGCATCCTGGACTAACGGGACTATGGACGAGTCTAGCGGGAGTACGAGAAGTTTTTCGCGTTTCCGCGTGTTAAACGTCGTTTTAGTAGTTTTCTATGCAATGTGAATGTGGATGCTGAAGGGCTGCTTCCCTCTCTCTACCCTTACCCTCTCTCCCTCTCTCTCTCCCTCCCTCTCGGTCTCTGTGTGGTTTTTTGTGCTGCCTTTGCCGGGTGTGAAAAATGATAAAGTAAACGTTTTTCTTATTGTTTTTATAACTTTGTAATTTCTGACGCCAGCAGCCGAGCGGCACCGGCAGTGTGTAATAGAGATTATGGCGCGCGTCTATATATAGACATATTTCATAGATTTCGATTTAAATGAGCTTAAAATATTAAATTCTAATTTGAAAACTTTTGTTTCGTCTATTTCCAGGCGAAGCCCGAACTTGCCAGCAAATCAATCGATGCCCAGCCGCAATCCGTTGCCCAATCCACTGGGGTCCCAACAATACGCTGGATGGCGCCTTGACTCACGCTGGCCCCTGGGATCGTGGGACCAGTTGGTTCATATACGTATATATATAGAGAGGGTGGAGAGTTCTTGATTGGGCTAGGCAAGGCGGTATAGACCCAGCCGTTTTTGAGTTAATTGAAAGAAACTTAAAGAAAGAACAATTAAAGGTGGCTCAAGGCGGGTATGCCCGACTAGCTAAATAGACTATTGTCTGTGCTTATGATTAGATATATATATTATACATATATATTTGATTTGTGGGTCATCTTTGAGTAAGTTTATAAGTTGAGAGTCTTAAGAGCATTTATAGCTATAAAAAGCTTGTATTTGGGTGATATTAGAATATTTGCTTAAATTTTTTATAATATATTATTATTATATATGATTTATGTGTATATTAAAAATAATGAAATATATTTATTATTATGTTCAAATAAAATATTAATTTATCCCTTATAAGTATGTTTTCTCTTTTTTATTTCTTTGGAATTTCGCTTGGATAAATTTTTAATTTAAATTTAATAATTTTTTTTAATTTAATAATTTGTTTTTTAAGAAAAATTTTTAATTTAATAATTTAAATTTAATAATTTTTTTTAATTTAATAATTTATTTTTTAAGAAAAATTTGACATGCCAAAAGAAATAAAATAAACACTTTCTAAGATTTAATTATAATGTTGTATCATCATTCTGTCATATTTTTCTATCTCGACGCTACATTTTTCGTCTAGAACTCTTGGTACCACTTGGAATCATAACAAAAGTTAGTCAACTTTTTAAAATATATTTTATAATATTGTATATTTTTTTAACTGAACGACAAAGAACAAGCAAATCTGTCTAGCTATAAAGCCTGTTCGAACATAACCTGTTTTTGGGTTAGTAGGAGCAAGAAAGTATCTGAGCGTATCTAGAAGCATCTCAAAGTATCTCAAAGTAACTAAATCTATCTAAAAGTAATTTAAGGTAACTGAGAGTATCTAAGAGCATCTTCTGCCTGACCAAACTTATATATCTATATATTTTTGTGCGATTTCCCGTTAGAGTCCGCAACGGAATGTTCAAGAATTTCATTTGGTCGTATACTTACGTTAGATGTGCGCCAAAACGGAAGCGGAAATGCAAGTGTTAAGCGGAAACGGAAATTGGCAGAAGCTGACTTACCTCTCGCAAAGCTGCTTTGAGCCAGATCTTGACGCTGCTTGGGCTTCAGATCCAAATGCTTAGAGCTGGCAAACACTTATCGAATGTTGTTGTTGCAGTTGTTGTTGTTTAGCTTTTCGATTGGGCGAGGGCGGCTACAAGAGATAGTCCATTTCACAGAGAGCGAGCGAGACACTAACTTACTTAGTTTCTGTGTTTTGTTTGGCTTCACTTTTCAGTTGTTTGCAGTTCACATTTGGCAATCAAACAAAAAAAAAAAAACAATTGTTTCTCTTGGCACTTGAACAAGAAAAAAAAAACGTTGAGCGTCGCGCGATTTGCCGCCTTTGTTCAGTTTTTACTATTTTTGTTTGTTTTTGTTTTAGACACGGCAACTTGAGCACTGGCAACACACAAAATTGTTAGTTTGTTGCATGTTGCGGCCGCAAGGACTTGGAATGTCAAGCGAATCTTTTCAAGTCTTGGCTTGCTGTTGTCTATTGGTTGTCTGTTGGCTGTTTGTTGGCTGTTTGTTGGTTGTTTGTTGGTTATTTGGCTGGTTTGGTTTTGCTTTTGGCTCGGCTCGACGCACGTCCAATCCGATAGCTAACTGATGTTCATCTAAATGGATCTGAACTATTCGAATATAATGTTGCCCAGGAAAACTTTTTTTGGGATCAGTCAGTCGTCGCTGGCGTCGCAGCCGGCGTCATCGTCTCTCTCGCTCTCGCTCTCTCTCTCCGTTGCTCTCTCTCCCGCTCGCACGTGTGCCGAGTTGTTGCAGTTGTCAATGCTCCAACGGCAAAGTCCGTTCTGAGTTGTTGCTGCGGGGCTTGCACATAATATGCAGGCAACATCATAATGAGCTGCGTCTCATCATCATCAACATCGTCATCAGCGCCGTCGTCAGTATGGACATCATCATCATCGACACACGCACAACAACTTTTGACTACCCCTACTTAAAGCTCTCAAGCTCTGCCTCGACCCGAACCCCGACTCGTCCTCTCTCTCTCTCTCTCTCTTTCTCGCTCGCCCGCTCTGACCAAAGGCCTGTGCAGCTGAACTGCAGCGGTTGCCCCTCCAGAGACCCATTCTCCCTCCCCCTCCCTCCTTCTCTTTCTCTCTCTCTCTTCTGTTTCGGCTTCTGTTGCTCCATCTCCATCTCTTCCAGTTTCAAAGCCGCGGCCGAAAAATAAAAATCTGCCCAAAACACTGAAAAAAAAGAAAGAAGGAATGAAAAAAAAACACACATGAAAATATAAAAAGGCAACCAGCAAAACAACTAAAAGCAACAAAAATTGAGCGACACACACACACATACACACGCGCATGCAGAGGAGAGAGACACGAAACCCAGGCAACAAAGCGTAATCCAAATGCTCAAAAAAAAAAAATTGAACAGAAAAAAAACGAATTAAATAAAAATGCAATGGAAACCCTATAAAAATGTATGTTTGTGCGTGTGTGTGTGGGGGAGGGGGGGTAGTTGGAGGGGAGGAGGTGTGCACACACTCATACACTTATATTGAATATACATATGCCTATATATATATATATATATGTGTGTGAGCTGGCAAATGAGCGCCGCACTCTCGTCCTTTTTGTTGCTCGGCCTATGCGAACAGCAGCGTCGACTGCGCTGCCAGCTGCGCTGTCGGCGTCGCTGTTCGATACTGTTGTCAAAAGCTGTGTCCAGTGCAACAAAATGCGCTCAAAACTCTTTTTTTATTCTTTCTTTTTACTTTTTCTCATATATGTATATATTCTGCATGCACTCACACACATGCGCATGCATGTGGCACATAATGCACAAACACCAGTTGCAGTTGCAGTTGCATCAACACCAGCAACAAAGCGCGTGCGTGCGTACAACAACAACAACAACAACATTTCAAATTGGAATTTAAAAAAAAAAGATATAAAATTTTGTTGTAGAAGAAGAAGAATGTTGAACATTTTTCGTGCAAATTTTTATTTTTTTGTTTTTTTTTTGGAATTTTTTTTTTTGTTGCATCAAATCCTCGCTGCCCCAGCTCAAAGCACAGTGCAGCAGTTCGTGTGGCAATCGCCAGCAATTTAGCAATGTGAAGTTGAGCGGCTAAGAGATCAAGTATCTATTATCATAGAATATATTTATATATAATAGATCAGACAGATGATATTGAGATCATGTAAAATATACAAGCATATATAGATATATAGATGCTACATAGATCTTATATTCCTATAAGATATGAGACCATATATGTATTATCATATCAGACCATTGACACATCGTGGCACAGAGATTCGTTCATTGGCATGAATATCATATGTACTCATCATACCATATCATATCTTATGTAGATCTCATGATCAAGGTGCTACATAGATCATATCATATCATATACACATTATATGTCAAAGTTGGTCATAGTTCGTCATACGGCGTCATGGTTGGCCTTAGTTGGTCTAGTTCCTGCGCTCACCCGCTTCGATCAGAAAGAGTTGAAGGAAGCCAAAGGGAAATAACTTGACCAGTGTGATCTTGAGTTATATAGCTAGTAGATACTGTCAATATAGCAAAGAGCATTTCATATTTCTGTGTGCAGGGTCAGTTGATGATCGACTCATGCAAATAAGTTTCCCAGAAACTTCTACATTCCGTATATGAACTGATTCTCTTCCAAGGGATTCGCTTAGTTTATGCATGCCTTAAATATGCATACGCTCCAGCTTTCCATATTTTTGCTCTTCTAACAAGAACTTGCCTCACTGTGCAGCTCATTATATTTACTTAGTTAAGGACAATACACACACACACACACACACACTCCAATAGTGTTGCAGCTGAGCAGCAACAACAATTATTATTAAGTATACGCACAGGCGACTCTCTCACTCTCCCACTCGGGCTCTCTCTCTCTCTCTCTGTATCTCTGTCTCTCTATGCTGCTGGGTGGGGCAGTTAGGCAGGCCGTGCACTCCGCTCGACATATAGGCGAAAAATTTCAAATACCCCTTACCTGCCAGCGCTCACAAAGCTTGAGCCGCGTGAGTAGGCCTATCAAAAAGTCCCGGGCCATATAATAAATAACACCAAAAAAACCAAAAAAAGAAAATAAAAGAAAAAGCGCTAAAAAAAAAAGAAAAAATTTCAATGCAACCAAAGCGCAAAGCAAAAGCTAAAAAAAAAGCGAATGCATCAAATGATGCCCAGCAGCCGACTCGCTCTAGCGCACGCAACGCACGCAACGCCACGCACGCATAGCGGCGGCGGCGGCGGCAGCGGCGCCAACTGCCCAAAAAACGAGCAAAGTAACTCGCCACAAAAAGTAGGCAAACAAAAACAAAAGAGGAGCGAGAGAGAGAATGAGAGAGAGAGAGAGAGAGAGAGAGCGAGTGAAAGGCTGAGAGAAAGAGAGAGAGAGAGAGATGGGCAGCAGGAGGTGCAGTGGCAGTGGCAGAGGCGGAGGCAGAGGCTAGGCTGCTGGCTCTGTGCAATATGACATTGAATGCAATTGCTGGCAGACGACATGTGGGCGGCCTATGCACACACACGTACACACACACACACACACACACACACACACACTCGCTCACATAACACAAAAAAAAAGTTAAAAAATAAGCCAAGTGCAATGTAGAAATTGTATTCCCCTATTTTTTTTTATGAAAATTTTGTTGCACGTTTTTTGATGCGTGTGTGCGAATGCATGTGTGTGTGTGTGTGTGTGTGTGTGCAAAACAACCCCCAAAAAAGGTTGGATGCATGCAGCCAACGATTATCTGACCAGTCGCTGGGCGTTTTTTATGAAAAAAAGAAGCCAAAAAAAAAAAAAAAACGACGAAGCAGAATTGCAGTTGCAGTTGCAGTAGCTGCGCTGCTGCCGTTGCTGCCGCCGCTGCTGCTGCTGCATATGCAAATGCAGTCAAAGTTAATATGCTGGTTGCATGGCGCCTGGTGTGGTGCGGCAAGGTCGTGGTGCCATAAAAAACAAAAAACAAAAAAATGAAGCACAAAACAACCAAAAAATAAAACGGGGCAACAAAGTGGAAATTATATAAAAATGCGCTAAAATGTGCAGAGCACACACACACACACGCACACACACACACACACACACACACACACACACACACACAGACAGACTGTTGTACATTTAGGCACAAGTACATAGGACATGCGTGCGCGAGTGCTTTGTGTGTTGTTGCCTGCTTTTGGGCGTCGCTGTGCAATTTTTTGGGGGCCCAGCCAATGCGGCGTATGAGTGATATATTTTGTCTGCCCATTAATTGAAACTGCAAGTGAGGCATATTGACTGCGAGTGTGTAGAGTGCATGTGCACTGAGTAGAAGATGGCGCGGAGGAACTAAGAAGATCTCAACTCGTTCTAGTTCTCCCTGCATCTCTCAGCCAGAGTTAGAGGCATACGATTTAGCATGTGGGTACTTAGAAGGAAGACCTTTCTTGTGAATGTTAACCTTAAGCCATAACTCAGCAAATACATCAGATATATCAACAAGTTTCTAGTTTTTGCTATCTCTATCTGTTTGACTATATTTGGAGAACTTTTCAAGATAGAAACCACAAATTTGGTTTGCAGATTCCCAGAAGAAAATACTTCTTTGTCTGACTTTCGCCAAGGTAAGCATATATCAATCTATCATTGCAGGGTATTTGCTAGTCGTGCATTGGCACTTTAAGCACCTCTACTTGCTTTTTTTCTGTTTTGACTCTTCTGTTAAGGGTAAGGCGGGCTGTGCGCGTGTGTTGGTAATATGTTTGCTTAATAGGCCCAAAGCCTCTGTCATTATGTACACACACTTACATACACATGTGTGTCTCTGTGTGTATTGGTGAGTGTGTGCGTGTGTGTGCATAATGCAATTTTTGCAGCAGTAGCAACAAATACATAATTTAATATCGAGCACACACACACACGCACACACCCACACCCACTCGAAGGGTAAATGTACAGTTGATACGTGCAACTGCAAATGCAAATGCAAATACTGATGCAAATGCTGATGCATAATTTGCAAGTTCGATTTATTTTTAGGTGATAAAAACCTAATAAAAAAAATCGAATAGAATCTTAAATGGAATAATACAATAAATTATATAAATACATAATCATGCACGCCCATATATATGCTAATGCATATCCTAGCTGCCTTCGGGCTAAATAGGGCTTATAGGCTTCGCAGTCAGACAAAAGCATTTGAAAGCTTTGCTCAGTCCAGCAAAATGCAGATCTAATAGAAAATTGTAGTGGGAGTTGGCTGCTATTAGAGGTAAATATTTAATTGATAAATATCCACATTAACCGATAAATATCGATTATAGGTTCGGCTCTAAAAAGCTTCAATAAAGTGCACTTTTCTGAAAAATTTGAAGGGAAAGAGCTCAGATATAGAAATCTCATCAATCATCCATTCAGTCGTAACTTTCTGCGAAAAATGTTAGAAAGATCGATAGCTTTCAATGTAGAATCGATAACTCAACATTCTCTATAGAGAATCTATGACTCAGAATTCAATATATATTGTATTGCATTATAATCTATGTCCTATGATATCAGGAATCGTTGAATGGAAGTTATCTAGCTGAACTGAATACGTTAGAAAAACCCCTCACAATCATAGACTGCCATCAAATGCGCTATAAGCTAGCTAGCGAAGACTAAGACTAAGACATCACAGGCTGATGGAGGTAGTTGCAAGTCAGCGTAGCCTAGCCTTGCCTAGTCTAGCCTACTTTTCAGCTGGCAGCTGGGCAATTCAATTGCGCAGTGCTCAACTTAATACAGGGTGTTTCAGTTGGGGCAATTAGTCCTGTTCAGAAGCTTCCACGCCAAGGAAACTTCGAGAATCTGCGGTTAGACAGCTCGAAAATCAGCAAACAGAGAGAGACCACTCGCAACTGCAGTTTGCCAACTCACGCACACACACGCCACATACGCCCACACACTCCTACGCACTCACACGCGTGCATAAATGCATTTTGCTGGCGTAAACAAACTGCGTGCAAAAACAAGTGGGGGAAAAAAATATGAAAAAAATGCCAAAAAAAAGGTAAAGAGGCTCCGATGCATACATGAATATATATATATGTGTGTGTTTATCTCTGTGTGTGTGTGTATCTCAATGTGTGTGCGTGAGCGTGTCTGCAACTAAATACAAACAACGGTTAATACTGTGTGGGCTGCCAAAGTATTACATTAACATTAACAACAGCGTCGCAGCATATATATACATATATATACATATGTATACACACATATATATATATATATATATATATATATATATATATATATATATATATATAGATATATGTATGTGTGAAATAAAAAAAAATAAAGAATTGGCTAAAAAATTCATGAAAAAAAAACACACACACGCACTCACACAGAGGCACAAATGTGAAATAACAAAAAATAACAAAAAACCAAAAAAAAAAACAAAACTGAAAAACATAAAAATTAAAAAGCATGTCCAAAACCTTTGTATATAGCACACACATGAACGCCCCCACATACGCGTGTGCGCGGCCACCCTGTGCACCCTGACCACCCTGTGTCAACCGATTGCATTACACGCACGAAAATAAAATGCAAATGCAGGCGGCCACTTGGTGGGTTGGCTGGTCGGCTGGCTGGCTGGCTGGCAGGCTTGGTGCCCGGATATGCCCGGACGCCATTGCATTTTCGTTAGCCACACACACACACACACGCACGCACACACACGCATGGCCTATCCATTTGGTTCATTTTTATTCTGTTGTTTTGTTCGTTTTCTCTACTGACATCATTTTTTTGCCTTTTTGCTTTTGTTTTCACTTTTTTGTTTTGTTTATTTTTGTTGGGTGTTCAAATTACGTATACGCCCCATACGCGGCAGCTGGACACACACACATACATATACATATATATATATATATATATATATGTATGTATATATATATGTATATATATGGATGGATGGACATGCCATAGACCATATAGACGGATGGAACGCAGACAAAGTGCGTGTGCCCAAACTGCGCTCTCGCTCTGCTCTGGACAGAGAGAGAGAGAGAGAGAGAGAGTGAGTGAGACAGAGTAGGAGAGTGAGTGAGGAAGTGCAAGAGTGAGAGAGAGAGAGAGAGTGGGAGTGAGTAAGACAGAGAGAGAGAGCGAGAGAGGGAGAGGTTGAGTGTGAGTGCAATGGCAAAATGCGTGCAGGCGTTGCTGGCTTGAAGAAGGGCTCGCATGCAAAACACACCCAACACCCAACCCCTTAACCCCAGCCCCAAGTCCACCACCCACCTCCAACCCTCTCTTTCTCTCACTCTCTCACTCTAGCAATCTCTCACTCTATAGGGCAGCTGCATTTTTTGGACTGTGCTGCGGCATATTTATCTATTATATTTTGTTTTATTTCAATTCTTTTTACTTTTTTTCCACATACTTTGGATTATGTTAAAGCGCGCGCGTGTGTGTGAGTGTATGCGTGCATGTGTGTATGTGTGTGTACTTTGCTGTTGTTGTTGTTGTTTGGGGTAGCTTATATAAACAACAAATTGTGCCTACGCGTTGTTATTTACTTATATTTTTATTATTTTGTATTATTTGGTTTTATTTTTTTTTTATGCATTTATCAATTTAATTCACACACAGATGAGTGTGTGTGTGTGTGTGTGTCTAGTGTACATAAGTATTATGTGTATCTGTTGACAGCTCCGAGCTGAACCATCCGCAACACCACTCAAACCACACACAGACACACATCTCCTCTACTCCCACTCTCTGTCTCGCTTCCCTTTTTGCAGTTGCCTTTTTTCAGTTTTTTTTTCCTTTTTGTTTTTTAAATATTTTAATATATTGTAATACTTACTAGGCCTGGTCAGAGAGGAAAACAGGCGTAGGCGGCGGCGGGAGGGGGCGTGGCTGCTGTGGCTGCATTCAAAGCAACTCAAGCCACGCCCAGGCGCTGTTTTTTTTTTATTATTTCGTATTTCGCATGCGGCGCTCGGTGTTTACTTAGCTCTTAATGAAAAATGCGTCGCAAAAAATTAGCATAAACATTTTTAATTGATTCCGCTGCAATGCATCACCTGGACCACCCACCTGCACCTGCACCAGTGCAAGCACCTGCAGCTGGAGCAGCCCACCTACAGCGACAGGCATCAATTGCTGTCTGTCAGGGCTATCAAAGGGTTTGGCCACATATTGATTGCACTGTTGTCGCACACCTCAATGAATAGATCACAATCTCCAGCCCAATCTCCATCCCCATCTCTCTCTCTCTCACACTCGCTCTCTCTATCTTCATTTGCATCAGACTTTTGTATCTTTTGGTGCCTTTAAGTTGTTTCAGTAGCTGCCACAAATGGGAAAACAATGAGTAGAGTAGTGAAAACTTCGCGAATGTTTCTCTCTCCGTCTTTCTCTGTTAGTCTAGATGATTTTTTTCATCTCTCCCCCTTTTGCTCTGGTTTCTCTTTATCTTATATTCGCTACTTCTCATTATATCTCAGTCCATTCCCTATAACTTCTTCTATGTTTGCCTTTCATTCCTTTTTCTATCTCTGTCTGCATCTTCATGATTCTCTTACCTCTCTCTCCCTCTCTCTCTCTCTCTCTCTCTCTCTCTCTCTCTCTCTCTCCCTCTCTCTCTCTCTCTCTCTCCGTCTCTCTCCCTCTCTCTTTCTCTCTATCTCTCTCGTTCTTACTCCCCGTTTCCCCTGATAAAATCCTATGTCCATTTCCCCCGATCTCGCTCTGTCTCTCTCCCGCTTCAATTAACTCAGATCTTTCGTACATCTCCACTTCATTGAAATGAACTAGGCTAATGAACCACCAATAACATCGATCGCTACTCATCAATTCGCTTCGGTCAATCGCTTATGAATCAGTTTCTGCTATTCGGCTACTCATGATCGACTCACGCCAAATTCAGTTATAAGACAATAAGACTCATTAGCGCTAGAACGAATCACTCATGATCTGCTGAACTAACTGAATTGCTGAAGTGCTAATCTGATCAGTTCATGACTCACAAACGAACGATTTGATTCATTTCGCATTTCAACTAGAGTTTCAAGTTTCTCGACCTTGATTGATGCGTCTGACTTCTTCTGTTGTCTTATGCATATTTCATATATTTATCTATAAACTTAGTTCATTTCGCGCGGAACTGGAACTGGAACTGTGCACTTGATGTGCTCGTTTTGTGTGCCCAAAAAAAAAACACATTTCGAAAAAGAGAAATCGCTCACAAAAGTCCACAAAAAGATGAAGAAACAAAACAAATGCAAACTGCAAAATGTGAAAAAGTGAGACACAAAATTGCCAAAATTTAACATCTCTGTGTGTGTGTGTGTGTGTGTGTGTGCGAGTGTATGTGTGTGTGTGTTGATCTTGGCTGCTGGGACAGAGGCAATGGCCAAGGCAAAGGCAAGGGCAAAGAGTCTTACATGATTTAAGGGCGACGCCAATTGGAAATCATCTTCGTGTTCGTCTCCGTCTTCGACATAGAAAGCTGCGCCCAAAACTCAAATCTTGGACAGCACCTAAGCTTGGGTAGGTAGGGGCGGGCGGGGGTTGGGCTGCTGCTGATGTTGCAGAGTTGGGCCAGTGATGGGGCAGCTGGGCTCTCAGTGAGTGAGTGTGCTGCAGGCGCAGTTGCATGTCCGGGAACTCGTTTGTGTGTGCCAAATATTGCGACTCACAAATCTTGTTCCTTAAACAGAAAGCTATACAATCTACAACAAGTTTATGTATGTGTGTGTGTGTATGTGTGTGTGTGTGTGTGTGTGTGTCTTGCGTGTGCATTTCTTGATTTTATTTCACTTTGCTTTGCGTAATTTTGTTGTGAAACGCATTGATGCACACACACACATACACGAATGTAACTCTCTCTCTCCCTCTCTGTCGCTCTGTCGCCCTGTCTCTCTCTCTCTCACTCTCTCCTGCGCTGCATGTGTGCCTCACATGTGTGCTGTGGGGGCTCTGTCAACATTTTTTTAGCAAATGACTTCACTTATTTACTTTATGGTGGCTAAACGCGCCCTCCTGCCCGCCCACCTCTGCGCTCTACCTCTCTCTCTCTCTCTCTCTCTCTCTCTCTCTACACACACACACACACTTACATCAGCTCGCCTCTGATCTTCATCAATGTCGCCTCCACTGCGCCGCTCTCCGCTCTCTGCTCAGTGCCCAACAGTTGGCGCTTCGCTAAGACCAAGCGTTGATAATTTCCAAAAACAAACTCGAACGACGAACGCGTAGCCGAGGTTAACGGCTTCAATACAACTTTTTGAGGTTTCTCAACCAACACACACATACGCAGACACACACACACACACACACACAAGCAGCGATCGCAGCGCAGCGACCTAGCGAGGGCACACACAGAATTTAGGAAGTGCGAGTAGATATGCCTGTTGCTTTGCTTTAATGCCACAGTCAGAGAAAGAGAGCGAGAGACAAAGAGAGGAGAGGCAGAGAGAGGCAAGACAGATGCATGTGTGTGTGTGTGTGTGTGCAAAGCTTTGTTTGCATTGGCATCTGTGTGCGTGTGTTCGTGCTTGCATATTCCAAACTAACCGAGAGAGGGAGAGGGAGAGAACGAGCGCATTAAACTGAGTGAATTTGCCAAATATAAAAATATTTGTTGTTTTTGCCAAAAAAGTGGATTCGCTCACTCAGTCTCTCCCTCTCTCACTCTCGCTCTCGCTCTCTGTGGCGATCGCTGCGCGCACCAACACATTTGCAACCCTCGCGATGCCCCCTGGACTGCAACGACGCCGGCAGCGTTGGCGACGCCAGCGTCGACGGCGACGTTACATAGATCGCTTGGCACATCTACCGAAGACCCTCTGTTCCAAAAGCCTGCACTCCCGTATGTGTGTGCGTGTTGTTTTTTGGTAGTTCAAAGACCGCAGTGCCAACAGCGTGACTTTGCTTTGCCGAACTGCAAGCGCCCCACCCCACCCCACCCTGCCTGGCCCTAACCACAGCGACCCCATGCGATGAGCATTCCTATATACCGAAAGCTGAGAATCTTTCCTGTATAGACGAAGCTTAGCATGATGAATCAGCTAAGGCAGCAATCGGAGTTCAATTTATATATATTATGGATCATATCCAGAAAAAATGCCATGGAACTAGTTCATTTTCATGAGTTGATCTAGTTCACTAAATAGTTCTCTTCAGTTTGAGTTGAGTGAGTCAACTAAGTCAGGGATCGCGGAAGACTCTAGTTGCTAGAGCTTCTTTTAATTGTCATGTCGTAGTGTGATTGCCTTAAGCTATATACTTAATCTATACTTAACTAGAATCGAGTCTAAGTAAGATCCATTTGGAAGCCAGTCGAGCTCAAGGCTGAGGCCGGGCTGACTGTACAAGCGAACAACTATGAGAGAGAGAGAGAGAGAGAGAGAGGGAGTAGGTGAGTATGCTTGCATGTTCGAATTCTCTCTTTCTCTCTCTCTCTCTCTCCCCCTCTCTCTTCTTCTCCCTCAGCTAGAGCTGATGCAACGATCGGGCAGAGGCGGCAGGAGGGGCTCTTCGGCAACGCTCTTTAGATTTACACAGCATAACATTATTATTTTCGCATACGCTTTATACTCTTTTCGCATTTGTCCCCATGCCAAGCATGCCACTCACACTCTCTCACACACACAAATTATGTATGTGTGTGTGTGTGTGTGTTTTTTTTTTAGCTTATTCTTGCTTTTCGTAGATGTCGGTTTCAAAATTTAATTTTTGGGGTTCTCCTCGCTGCTTCAACTTTGGGATCAATGCACCCGTCTGTCTCACTCTCTCTCGCCCTATCTCTATCTCTCTCTGTCATTTGATCTCTGTCTCTCTCTCTCTCTCTCTCTCTCTCTGGCTCTCTTTGTCGCTCTATGAGTGCAGCAATTTGAAAAATGATTGCTTCGAAGCGAACTTCTACAGTTGCTTAACCCTCCTCATATACGTTCACGAACTTCACAGAGAGAGAGAGAGAGAGAGAGAGAGAGAGAGAGAGGGAGAGAGAGAGTGTGTGTATTGGCTTTTGTGCAATGTTAGTCTAGAGATCAGAATTTGGGTTACATACACTCTCAACTTCAGCCTAATTTCATAAAGTCTTAAGTTTCTCTTGGAGTCTCTGATCCTCTGATGATCTCACAGCCAACTAGATCCATTAATAATATGGTGTATTTCAGTGCTTTAAGCTGTTCTTGCTGTTGCCATGAACGAGTATTAGGCAGTCGATAGCCTTCGACTTCAATGTTTCTACTCGATTTTTGTTTGTTTGCCGCAAAGTTCAGCAATCGCAGTCAAGGGGTTTCTTACAATTCAATGTCTTTTAATTATATACATATATCCGCATATATATATATATATATATATATACATATATATCTCGATATGTATATAGAGTGACTGAAGTGACTAAGATAAGACACACACACACACACACACACACACAGTCGCTTGTTGTGTTGCAAAAGTCAAACAAAGCTCAAGGTGAGCCTCTTTTAGTAACTATGCAACTTTTTTGCAGGCACTCGCCAGGCAGTCGTAAACCTTCAAATATGAGATACGCACATACGTATATATGTATATATATATATATATGTATGCATATATATAAACAGACAGAGGTTAACTATTCATGCCTTAAATGCTCATTTAAGTCGCCCACACCCACACCCATGCACATGCACACACACACTCATTCCCGAGTCCCAGAGTCAATTAGAAAGTCATCAAATCTTGCATGTCGACAATCTAAATAACATACGCTTAAGGAGTTAAACGATTTGTCGCACGCTAATAAACACATGTACACACACGCACACTCAATCACACACACTCACACACACACACACACGCACACACTTTAGCATTCTATGATGGGCCATAATCAGGCAGAAACAAACCTTAATAAAACTACCCAAAAACACGAGTTCAAAGTTCAAAAACGCTCAAATGCCACAAAATCAACACGTTCACACATGCACACACACACACACGCACAGTGGTTGTGGTTGGGGTGGGGCGGGGGGTTGGTTGAAGACAAACCGCTTAAGTGCGCCTATAAAATTACTGTGAAAATTTCACACTAAAAACTTTTAGCCTAAAACCCACAAAAAGTAGGCGGAGAGCTCTACTTGATGATGATGTTCTTCCTGCTGATTATGTGTGTGCGACTGTGTGTGTGTGTGTGTGTGCGCGCAAATGAGTTGAAATTTTAGGGCACAAATTCATCATAAAATCACTTAAAATGATATTAACAACCCTTGCCCCATGGCCCTTGCTCTACTCCAGCCCGAATAGTCGTCCTGTTGCAGCTCCTTCCTGCTCCTGTTGTTGTTGTTGTTGTTGTTGTTGCTGTTGTCGTCCTTAGCCCAAAATAGGCCTAGCCCACATGTGCTCAAGTAATTGCGTGTCAAAACTTTTGAACCTTTGGCCTTTCGGGCAACAAAATAACAACAACAACAACAACAACAACGGAAGCGGGAGTCAGTGAGTGCCACAGAGTTCCACCCCTCGTAAAGTCTAGTATCCGAACCCCTTTTTTTTTGTCCTTTTCTGTGGCGTGCTGCCTGCCTAATCCTTTGATGGGCCTAATCGTAAACAGGACACAACTAGGCAACGGCCGACAGCCGACAGGCAACAGGCTGTAGCTGAGGCACATATCATGCTAATTTGCGGACAGCCGACTTCGTTTGACTTGGCTTCCGACTCATGTCCTGCCGTTTCGGCCTTGCTGTGTAACGGGCAACCGGACACCCCATAAAACTAAACTAAACACACACACACATACACACATACACACAAAGCACGAAGGGACGAAAGGACGAGCGGACGACCATATCAATAAACACAGTTGACTGCCTTATGCCTTATACACGAACCATGTGCCAGGGTGGCACCAGACTGAAAGCCAAGGCAGTGAAAGAGAAAGAGAGAGAGAGCGAAGAGGAGAGGAGGGAGGGAAGGGAAGTTATGTAGTTAGGGCAAAGTCTTGTGGCGCCCACCACTAGGAAATGGCAACAAAAGTCTCATAAAAGTGTTAAAAATCATTTTTGGGCTTGACTTCCGTCTGGGACACAGGACACACACACACAGAGACGGAGGCGGAGGCGGAGATGGAGGCGGAGACGAGAGGCCAGGCGAGTGGCGACCAACTGAGATTGCGGAGCAGCAGTTGAGTTCGGCTAGAAACAATTGAAATGCAAAGGGTTATGCCTGTGTGCATGGATGCCCTTTGGTAATTAATTTACATAATACCTGTGAGACATAGATGTAGACGTCGTTTAGTTGCTCAACCAGCAGTGAAATCGCCAGACGCAACACGCATGCCATGCCATGCCTTAGCTCCCCGTCTCTCTCTCCCTCTCTCTCTGTCTCTCTGTCTCTCTGGAGTCCCAACGTCCCAAATCTCCATCTTGTGTGGGTCACTCAATTGACGACGTGCTGGGGCGTTGCGTGTGCCAAAATCCAAGAATTTCACTCTTGAATTTTCTAATAAATTCATAGCGCAAGCTGAAATTGTTTGCCCAAGCCACGCAGCTAGGCGACGAGGGGAGGGCTGAAGACAGAGGACTGAGGACCAAGGACCTACAACCCATGGCAAAGGCAATAAAAATGAGTCTCAGTCAAGATTGCTCTCTGTGTGTGTGTGTGTTTTTTGATGATTATGTGTGTAATTTGTAATTATGACTTCCTTGCCTTGCCTTGCCTTGCCTTACGTTGCTCGACTCGACCATCCGACCATCTGGCCACGTTATGCGCGTTCACGCTGTGAGGAGACAGCATATTGGTATTTTGTTTTCCTACAATGTTCGCCTTCCTGTTTGTCTTTTCATATTAGGCAAAGACGCAGTTGACGTCTGCTCCACTTCCGTGAAAGAGTATCAAATGATCGGCTACGGCCGACTGTCAGGTTCTCAGCTGTTGTTTTAATGGACACAGCTTTGCTTTGTGGCTATTCTATTCTAATTTGAATGGCCACATATTTCTGGTCACATATTTTGAAGGATAACACACTCAGGACCCACTTGACCATAAGCTGCTTGCGAAGGGTCTCAACTTCTTCGCACTTGCGGGTGAGCATTTTGGTTTTGGTTTCGGTTTTTGCGTGTGCGTCTTAAATATTTCTGCTGGGGCTGAGAGTCGAGGGGAAGGCCCGACTACAAAAAAAATCAAGGGCATCCCAGTCGTCTCCGTCTCCCTTAGCCCTTAGCCCTTGCCCTCACCCTCTCTCTCTCTCTCTCTCTCTGTCTTTCTCACTTTCCTCGTAGTGGTAATCCCTGATTTTCTACAGCATTCTCGTATGTATAAGACCCAAGTCGAAAACAACAACTCACTCTACCCACTTCTCTCACTCTCTCCTTCTCTCTTTCTCTCTCCCTCTCTCTCTCTCCTTGTGCGTGTGCGTGTCGCATAATTTGTGGGTCATACATATTTGGCATGTTTGACATGTTTCTTTGGTGTTTTACATGATAAACACTTAAGGGTGCTAACAAACCCGAAAAGCCGAGCCGAGAACCCAAAACAAAACACGCAACAGGCTAAACCCCAAAGACCAGCCGAACAGTTCCTAAGCTCGAAACGTTTTGGGAAATGCTTTAATAAAGCTGAGCAATAAATGCGAGAAGAAGAGAGAAAAGTATTTGAAAAAGACTAAGCACTATATTACCAATAACAAACACTCGCGCTTAGGCCGTAAGACTTCGGAAATCCTACGTCCCCAAGGCACACATTATAGCTAAGAGCTCTAGCTGTGGACTGAGGGTCAACCATGATCCAAGATATCTTATTAACTATGGGCGTGTCGAATATGAATTGTCCTGCTAAACAGGCCTGAGCCTGTTTCTTTCCTATCCTTATGCACTATAAGAGAAGTACACCAAATGCAGCTCAGTTCCGATATATACTCAATAGTTGGGCTGTTCTTTCGCTTAGTTCACTTAGGCAGAACTTTCTGTACAGTCGGTAGATCGCTCAAATCGTTAATAGCAGCCCATTAGAGGAGCAGCAGCAGATGCCAGGCTGGCCGGCTTGGGTGCGAGCTCTTTCATTCTGCTGCATGCGCTTATGCTCCTAATTAGGCGCGTCGCCTTTGGGCCAACTGCACGTCCAAGTCCGAGTCCGAGTTGGCCAAGTGAAATTGTGCTAAAAACTTCAATCAAATGCTCAGACAGGCACACTCAAATAACCAGTTGGCCGGGCTGTGGCCGGGACTAGAGCCAAGGGCGAGGAAGCCGGCGAGGAAACCTTCCACGCTCCACACTCCACACTCCACACTCCACACTCCACGCTCCACGATCCCTTTATTTTGGAAACTAGTTTTCTTAGTTCCGCGTCGCTTTGCGTTTGGCATTGCCAAAAAAAAAAAGAAGTCGAAACATTTTTGGTGCGCCAGGTCACGTTATACGAACAACGAGCAGTGAGCATCGTCTACAGCAGGGCTGGGCGCAAGACGGAGGACATACGCTAAAAAACATTGTGCGTTAGCTGAAGCTCGAGCTCGAGTTCGAGTTCGAGCTTGAGCTTGAGCTCACAATGCAGTTTTTTCAATTTAAAATCTCGATCTCTCCCTCTCTCCATCTCATTCTCTTTGAGACACACAAAAAACAAGTAGTACGAGGATAAGGACTGAAGCTCCCTCTCTCGCTCTCTCTCTCTCTCTCTACCTCTCTCGCCTGTTCTCTTTCACTGCGCTGATCACGCTGCCTTCTTTCTATATAGGTCGCTGCAATTTAATACTTGGATTTCATGTTTGCTTCGCTTAGCCCCCTCCCTCCCTCCCTTCATGCCTTCCCTTGCACTGTTTTCTCTACTGCCCCTCGACGCTGCTGCATTCAATTTTGCTGTAGTTTTTTGTGCCCGGTTTCGGTTTCGTTATCGTGCCCAGTTTCTGCATCGCTTGGCCTGCATGCAGGCTCAGCTTTTCAAATCTTCATTATTATTTCTCCTTCTTTTTTTTTGGGACAAGCTCTTGCATAGTTAATGCAGCAACTGCGACTCGAGAATCGAGAGCAAACTGGTTTTCGTAGTATAGTAATTTGCAAGGGCAAAGAGAGAAACACAGAGAGAGAGAGAGAGAGAGAGAGAGAGTGAGGGGTTAACGGTCTACTGAATCTGTGCAGAAGCCTATTGAGCTGCCACGATTAAGTCATCAAATTGCAATTGCGATATAATAGCCGCCAGTCAAGGCGTTACCTGATCGGCAAACGCACAAGCGAGACTTATCTAGAAACCTTTTCGAATCGCCTTTAAGCTGAAGCCCAATCACAAGCACAAGCACAAACAGCGCCAGCTGTCCGGCTATCGGGCTGCCACACAAGCTGTTGCAGCAAGCTCTTATCTTTACTCAGAGGGGGGCCAATAGACAAGGCAACACACTCGACTATATGTGTGTGTGCTTGCGTGTGTGTGGTTGCCAGGATTAGTGGCGTGTGCAACAGGCGACGATGGTTGGCTGGGGGTGGCTCGGCTCGGTTCGGTTGGGGCTTGACCGCACGCTAGCTGACTGCTGACTGCTGACTGCTGTCATGGCAGCGCTTAGCTCTGGCTCCAAGGTCAAGCATATATACGAGCTCCACTCCCAACAGCTGAGAGGGTCGCACGCACACAGCCGCAGAGAGGGACTTAGCCAACTTGCAACCTGTTGAAGAAAGTTTTAAGAGCAAGCCAAGCGCCAAGCGCCAAGCGCCAGGCACCAAGCACACAGCAGCCGAGTGACACGTAACGTGGCGAAAGCCAAAAGAGAAAGCTAAGCATATGAAAATCCTTTGGCAACGAGTGGACAGCTGGACACCCCACACACACACACACACACGAGCGCGCACACATGGGTGTGTGTGTGTGGCATAGAAACATAGCCAAAGTTGTTTAATCAAAAGTCTTAGCCGCTGGGCAACGCCGCTTACAGGTGGTTCTTCTGGGCCGTGTGTGGAGGCATTTGGGCTTAGCCAGTCAGGCCCAATTAGGGGACAAGCTAGCTGCCTGAACCGGGCACAAATGTTGGCTCAAGGTCGTGCTGGCTGCCCATTTCGATACATATATATTATATATATATGCCTATATACCTAGATGTATACGTATACCTGTCTGCGCCCACCTGTGCCGCAGCATCAGCATCATCAGTGTAACTGTAACTGTGGCTCTGCCTCGCTTCGCATCCTCGAAAATGTTCTCATAGAAATTTATCGGCTGCCACAATTTCCACATGCCGTTTTTCTTCTTTTTTCCGTTCTTTTCTTTTGCTTTTGCCGAGCAAAAGAAAAATTGGCGTTGACTGCGTGCTGGCGTCGGCGCTGCTGTCGCCGCTGACGTTGACGCCAGCGCTGACGTCGACGCTGGCACGCTAGAGCAAAAGAAGTCGGCAAAAAAGCGAAGGCGACTCAGCGAAAGCGAAAGTTTTGTCTACCCACATGAGGATATGCCACCCGCACACACACACACATAGAAAGAGAGGAGCGACGCTGCCTGCGTCAGCATCAGCATCAGCAGCGATGTCGACGTCGACGTCGAAGTGCGCACGTTCCTTTGATTGCGTCGCGTTTTCTTTTCTTTTCCATTTTTGTATTGCCCTTTCAGTTCGCTTCTTTTTCCTCTTCTTTTCTTATTTTTTTTTTTTGGGTAGCTGCACCCCTCGCCACACTAACTGTTGTTATAGTCGTTTTTCCCATTTTCCTACTACTACTACACACACACACAGGCGAGCAGTTTCCTCAAGAAGAGAAATTGCCAGTCGTACGCCCACTCGAGACACTTTCTCTTCGCTTTTGGCATCGCTCTCTTAGACACCTTCCGTTCGAGCCCTAAGAGCGAAGACATTTCTGCGAAAGGCGTCGTCGTCGGCAGCACAAACTGATTTATGCCCACTTAGAAGGCAGCCCCCACCCCCCCCCCGCCCTCCTGCTCCCTCTCTCCTGATTTAGTTTTGATTTTTTTGTTGCTTCGCAAACTACTCGAAAGAAGCGAAATGTTAAGGAGCTCGCGTCTGGCTCGTGGTCAAAGCACGCTCCATTAAGCTTTAAGCTTTCGCGGCTAAGCTTTTACGGCCGAAGATTCGAAAGCTTTTGGCGAGCAACTTGATCGGCAACAGAATTACTCAAGTCACAAACCAATCGACGTAATCTTACGATATAATAAACATCAATTGGAAAGAGTTTAAAGAACTGTTATATGTATATATAGATAATAAACTAGGATTAGTATTGACGGCTATTGCATATATGTATATATGTATATATATATATATATATATATATATATATATATATATATATTGGTATACAACAAGTCTATTAAGTACAACACTATATGCAGAGATATTGATGTAGTCATCCATAGAGAGGAGAAAGGCATTGCCTTTTTCTTTTCTCTTCTCTTCTCTTGTCCTCTCTGGCCTCATCTCGGCTCTCTTCTTTCCGCTCGTCTCTTCTTTTATCTCGCCCTCTCTCTCCCTCCATTACTTTTCTTCTTTTCTGTTTTCTTTTCTTCTGTATTGGCCTGTTCCCTCCTCCGCGTTCTGCTCTCCTCCCATATTTATCCTCTTCTCTTCTCTCGCAATTCCCGAAATATGTCATTCAATATTCCCGAATTCGTTGTGCTCCCATTCAAGTCAAGCCAACAAACACTGTGAACACATGCATATAGATTTTTTTGGCTACTACTCGAAAAGTTAAACAACAGGCTAAACACTCCAACTGGACAGCGAGTCGGGAGTCTGGGAAAGAGTCAGCCGGGAAAAAAAGCGGCGAATCGAAGCGTGTCGCCAAAAGAAAAGAGGAAAACGTGTGTGCGCCGGCAAGGCCAAGGGAACGAGGATGGGGCCAGCGGGAGGGAGGTGGGGACTCTACGCAAAAAGAAGAAGCAAGCCGAAATTTTGCAGTCAACACACAAAAAAGTTGCAACACACAAAAGGAAAGAAAACCGAACGTCCTTCACACTGTGACGGCCGTGGGAGGAGGCCGGGGCGAGAGTGAACGAGGGGATTCGTATGAAACGGCGCGTGCCGGCCAGGACCTTGTGGCGCCACCTGTTGACAATGCATGGCGAGTGTGGGCAGAGCACTGTGGAGGCTGCTGCTGCAGCAACCTCCACAAAAGAAAGAAGCTCCAGCAACAGCAGCACCAGCAGCAGCCTGTCAACAACAAGACCAAGCCAAAGCCTGCCTCTCCACAGTTGGATGGATAAACTCAACCCACATTTTGACTCGTATCCATAACTCACACACACACACACACACACATACACAAGCACACGCAACACACGCAGTGGAGACTCCAGTACCAGGCGCACAGAGCGACTCCGACAATGAAAGCAAGTAAGAGTGCTGCAGTCGGGTGTTCTCGACTGGCAGATGCCCTGACTACTTACGGAATATCTCCGCTTCTACTTAATTCGATCTCAGGATACAAAAGTAATATGTAAATCTATAGGGATGTCAAAGCTCAAAGCTCAACTGTTTAGTGGGAGTATTTACAATTGGTGAAGTAGCAGTACCAGGAAGTACCAGCTTTATAAGAGTACCTGGATTATGAAATTACCTTATATCCTAAAATATCTACTTTAACTCTCTTTGGTATAAACAACTGTATAGTTCCCAAGGTTCCGGCTTTCAGATATACTAACATGACATTTCTAGGCTAGTCCATGCCTGTTGCATACACTCAACATCAACATACCTGCCTCCATCGCATTTCAATGGCTATAGGGTATACAAAGCGGCAAAAGCAAGAAAAAATCGGACGTTTAGCGGGATTGGGTGCATGCCCCCACAGCCACAGTCACAGGCACAACCACAGTCAGAGCCGCAGTCAGGATGCTGCAAGTGCGGGTCGAACAGGGCACAAAAGAAAATCCATGGCAATTGCGAGTAGGTGCGCTGCAAGTGCGTCAGCCAACAAATGAAACAAAACAAGTTCGAGCGAGGTAAACAAATCGAAATCTTTTGACTCGGCGATACTGAATCGAGCACAAACGGTTAAATAAACACTCGAACACAAAAGAACCCCATATACACATGTATTGTATATAAATATATTCGTTTATAGAACTGTTTGTATAAATGTTTATATGCACTTACCGAAAGGGTCAATTGCATAAGCTTTAGCTAATAATAATTGGCCGTTGTTGGAATGAGCTTTGATGTAGGCAGCGTACTAGAAGAACAAAAGAGAAGAAGATAAAGAGTAAGTATGAATAATGATGAAAAATAGATTAATAGAGAGAAGAGAGAGAGAGAGAGAGTGAGAGGCAGAGAGTGAATGAGAATGTAAACTATAGAAAGGTAATTCTGAAGACATATTCGGCAACAGAGAAAGACAGATAGCAAAAATAATAGCAATAAATTAAAAAGTTTCGCTATGAATAACAACCCATAGACTGGGCCAGATTCGTTGAGAATTGCATAGAAAAGCACTTTAGCAAACATGAAGGTGAGAGAAAGAGACGTAAATCGATATTGAAATGGTATACATAGATTTAGATTTATAGTATAATGAGAATTCATGCGATAAGCCATGGAAAAAATCAAAGCCTAAGCGTGTTCCCCTTTAACCTTCATTCAAATCTAAGTCCACATTTGCCAGGAGATGAGTTGATATGATAACATCCTCCATCTTCCTAGTCTTGAGTTGAGTCTGAGTCTTTGAAAAGCTCTAAAAGTAAATGAAAACGCGAATCTCTGATTAAAAGAAAATCCACTCCATGCGCCAGTTGCGCGTGTCGTTGGGGGAAACTAGTTGCATATAAGAGCGGGAAGTAATGATAATACGAAAAGCTAAAATAAGATAAGATAATGATAATATGAAAAGCTAAGCTCGATTAGTATATACACTCTGCAATTTATCTGGCTGCGAGCAGTGGAGGGAACATGTGTCCGGAGTACCATCTGCTCAAATATGCATTGACATTCACAGTCGTTCACAGTCGTTCAGAGTCGTTCACAGTCGTTCACGGTGGCTCGACTCACATTTGTGCTGTTCATGCTCGTTCGCTTTGTTTTAAATGGGTATATTGGTTTTGCATATCTCAGAGGCTAAGAGCTTTTGAGCTAAAACTTCAATTTAAGTCTATCAACTACAGCTACAAGTTGGACTTATACTTTTACTCTAACTTATGCCTATACATATACTTATCTACTTGTACATCTTCTTCTACTTATACTTATACCTTTGCTCTTACATAGGTATAAGTTCCTATACTTACACATTCTCCTCTTCTACTCTTACTAATACTTCTACTTCTCCTCATCATCCTACTTCCTCCACATCTTTCTAACTATGCTCTTGCTATTGACGAGTCGACGCTATAGTCAACTCTGTCAGTCAGCTAAGCCCGGTTCGAAATGCTCACCGTTATTTGGGGGTTAGGGGTTAGCTATACTCAAACGCGATTTACAGTTATGTGTGCCACAAATCGGCATCAAATGTATATGTGGATCTGTTTGTCTGTCTGTCGGATCTGCATGCAGCATCTGCACAAATCTCCAGTTGCCCATGAATTATTCAACAGTTGGCATTACGCATACGCCCCCATATCCCCCCTGCTCCTCATCTGGTATGTGTAATACAATACACTCGCCTGTGCGTGTGCGTGTGTTTGAAACTATGGCATACAATTTGCAACTTTCATATAGCTGGCAAATGTTACACGAAATTGACTACGCAACACGCCCTCACGCCCCTCACGCTCCCCCATGACCTCGCCGCCTTCGAGGAGGCCTCCTCTATGCCACTGGTTTTTGGCCCAGTTGCCGCGTTTGCCAAATCCTTTTTATGTCCACATTATGTAGTTCGCACGCATTTGCTAGCTTACGGGTGTGGTGGCGGGGTGTAGAGAGAGAGGAGTGTGGGGAGTGGCCTTAGGGGGGCTGTGTGGCACACATTTGGGCTCATTCAATTCCATTTCGGCTGCGCATCATTCCGTGCCGTCATATAACCCAAGTTCAATTACCTGTTACAGCCGTTAGATGAATTTCTACGGCACGCACATGCTTCGACTAGTTGAGCAACATGTGTGTGTGTGTGTGAGCGAGTGTGTGGGAGTGTGTGCTTTTTTTTTTGAATATTTGAAATGTTTTTGTTCGCGCGCCGCTCAAGAAGCAGCCGAAGAAGCGCAAGAATAACGACACACTTTGGCACGCATTTGTGATAAACATAAATGAGCTTAGAAATGAACCCCGGAGGATAAGAAGGCCACACATGTGAGCTAGCGGCAGGCTGCACGAGTGTGCGGGTGTGCGTGTGTGGCAATAGTACAGTGTGTATCAAGTATCAGGGCCAACACGAACATTATACAAATGATATGACATTAGATAAGCCTAAGTGCAAATTGGCTTACAAAACCGGGATTTGTTGGCGCGCGAGGCTCGGCTCGCCCTTTGTTGAGGGTCTCCTTGTTGTTTTTTTCGCCGCTTCTCCATTTTTTTTTTTCCTGCTGAGGCTTTTGGGCCGACAGCAGCAACAACTGGTGACAGCTTCGACAGGCAGTCAACAGAGCCCTGCATCTGCTTTGCATGTTATCAAACAGCGCGCTGCATCTGATTAGAAACGATTTGCCACACTCACGCAGTGAGAAAGGCCCCTTAAGAACTCTCTGCTCCCAGGTCTGCCTACATTGCTAGGCATTGTCCACTCTATCTTTCTCTCAGTCTATCTCTTTCTCCCTATATCAACACTGTAGTATACGAACTCTGATGTGATTATGATGTCTACTTTCTACTATATATTATGAAAGTCATGATATGACTATGTGGCTAAGAGATCATTTCTTGTACCACATGCCATATAAGACTTTTCGTATACTATTTATAGAATCGGATCAGTCGTATACCGTGAATATTATTATCTGTTCCAATAATCCATTTCATAAACACAATACTCAAGTCTAAGCCATCCGTATACTCTGTATGTAATGATCGCAAACTATACTTATACTAGACACAGTATAAGACTGAACTAGACACAGTATAAGACTGAGCGTGTCAATATCATTATATAAGATTATTCACACATTCCACATATTTTATATATTATCTACACTATCTGCTACTCCTATACCATATATAGAAAAGTATACTAGTATATCAATTTTATAATAAGAGTCCTAGTACATTCTTATACACAGTCTTATATTATACATAGATAATTCATATAGTTCGCATATTTTTCCCCTTTTCAATTTCTTTTAAGCAGATTTTAAGGACAACTCTTGAATTTTCTTTCAAGCGTGCGAGTGTGTGTTTGATGTGTGTGTGTGTGTGTGTGTGTGTGTGTGTGTGTGTTTGATGTGTGCGTGTGTGTCTGCGTGTGCGAAAGGCTAAGCCATTCGATGAGCCGAGTAAACAAGAATCCAGCGAATCCGCAACATTGAGACGGCATTACTTTTACTTTCGATATAATCTACGTGTTGTTGCCTTCAGTAAGCCCACAGCAACACCAACAGCAGCAGCAACAACAACAGCAACAATCACATTAGCTAACTGTTGTAATGGCTGTTTATTGGGGCACATTGGTTTTTACAGCGCATTAGAAGAAACGAATTGAGCATTGAACGCGCTCGGTAAACAACGCCAACAAGTAGAAGCAGAAGAAGGAGAAGAAGTAGCGGATGAGGATGAAGATGAAGACTGAGAGGGAGAAGCAGTAGTGGAAGAAGAATGACATTGATATTATGGCACACATTTCGTGTGCTGAGAGATGGCCGCAATTTGCATGCCACTGACAGCTTGCCACCTAGCCACCTAGCCACATACCAGCTTGCCATCTGTTTTCGGTGCGCCTTTTGCTACCTTTTGGCAAAAATTTCTTTTTGGTCATTTTCCTTGTTGTGTTGTTCTTGTTGCTGGCCAAACCACGTGCATACGTCATCTTTTTGCATGAGGCATGAGCCATGTGCCGTGGCATGTGCCATGTGGCAGGCGCCTCCCTGTCTCCCCCGTGCAAAAGGTAGCAAAAGAATCGCCAACTCGAACTCGCAGTCGACTCAGGCCACCCTCCGCAGCCGCCGCCGCACCGCGCCCCAGCCAAAAGGAAAAATGTATGCAAAACAATAACAATAAAAGGATGCAAACCGAACACCAACAGGAGCCCCAAAACAGACCAAAAGTAAAGGCAGAGCAGCAGCAGCAGCAGCAGAGGCAGTGGCAGTGGCAGCGGCTGGCGCAGACATGAATTCGCCAAAAAAAATTTACCAAAAAATTCGTCCTTGCTTCGTTGCAGTTTCTTTCTGTTGCTGCTGCTGCTGCTTTCTAAAACGAAAGCAAAAGAGATGCAGCAGTCAACAATGGCACACACACACTCACACACACACACACACACGCACACGAACACACAGACAAGGTTAAGACTGGAGACTGGGTAAGCGAGCTGGCTGGCTGGCTGAGAGTTTGAGGTCAACGTCATGAATGAAATGCTGTCTGTGTGTGCGTGTGTGTGTCTGGGTGTGTGTGTGTGTGTGTGCAGTTGTTGTTGTTGTCTTTGACACTGCTTCCATCTTTGTTGCTTGCGTTTGTTCCTTTACTTTTGCAGGCCAAATTTGTGTGCCACATTCGCTGGCTGCTCCAGTTGCAACACGTTGCTTCTTTTATGGCATATGCGCATCTGTGTGGGTGTTGCTCTCCGTATATATATGTGTGTGTCTGTGTGTGTGTGTGTGTGTGTGTCTGTGGCTTATTGTTAGAAATCTGCAGTTGACTCTTATTGACTTTGCAGCTGTTGCGTTACTTTTCTCTCTTTTGGCCATTTGCATTTTTGGCCCTTTCGGCTTCAGGTTCATGTTGCCCCAGTGCCAGAAGGCAGCGGCCTGGTTGGGGGGGGGAGGGCCTTGTGCTACCTCAATACGAATTAGCCACCCGTTTAGTCGCTCTTGTTGGCTTTTGGCTTTGAGTTTCGGTCGAGCTGCAGCTCAAGTGGACAATGCAGTCGGGCACATTGTGGCCAATTTTGTGGCCGACTGAGTTTTTGTGTGGCATGCAACGTGCCGCATGCACAGGCCATACGCCCCGTTGGCCAAGCAAATATAAAATCAACTAAGAGAGCGGCAATTGCGAGTCGCTCGACAGGAGAGATACCCTGTATTCTTGACCAAAAGAGCTGCTCGTCGAGGCAAATGCTGTAGACTTTGAGGTCACTAGCGGGCATATGGAAAATGTTATCAGTCAGCTAAAACTAACTTGAGCTTTCTAGTTTATCGTCTCCACCACTTATAGACTCCTCCACACATATATCAACTATATAGACTCTATCGACGCTGCCCTTTCCCACAGCTCTCCACACCAGCCCTTGATATACCCTCTCCGTTTTCTCTTCTTGTTCATTTCGTATGGCTACAGGGTATACGAAACATTTTAAATAGCACAACAAAATGCAACAAATTTCAGTTTCCACTTTCAGTTCAGAGATTTTGAATTCTGTTGCCGTTTTCCTTTTTTCCTTTGATTTGCGTTTTTTTCTTTCGCATTTTGAATGCTTGCAAAACGTTTTGGCGAACGAGTCAACGAGTCAAGAGTCCTCGAAGCGTGTCGAGCTACGACTACCTACTTCTGGGGCTTACCTTTTGGGCAGGTAAAAAGCGGTTTTGCATTGCAATTGCATTTGCAAACATTTCGCTACCTTTTTTCGATTGCTATCCTCCGACACATGCTGCAAAGCGGGCATATTGGCTTGTCTGGTTATCAGAGCTTCAGCCCTTTTTTGTGGGTTGAGCCGGACCATTAAGCTGTCAGCCATGCACTGTGTCTATAATGAAACTTGACTTAAATAAGAGTAGATTATACATACGATAAGAGACCCATTATCTCACAAACTTCAATCTCTAACCAATGGAGAGAATCATTCTTCTGTTGGTCTTTGCATATATGAGTCTTCCAGTAACTCTTCTCATGTTCGCCATATAAAGCTAGGACTTGAGCTGAATAATATAGTTAATATCCCATTAATTTTTTCTATCTATCTCTCTTTCTCTTACTTTCCTTCTCCTCCTCTCTCTCTCACTCACTCTCTCTCTCTCTCTCTCTCTCTCTCTCTCTCTCTCTCTCTCTCTCCATCTATCTATCTCACTCCCTATCCCGCACTTTCTGCCACTTTCAAGTATCCTCCATCCAACCACGAGCGAGTGTCCAACAGTCGATTCTGCTGGCCCACAGAGGGCTTCACTCATTATTTACATGAATTTATACCAATTTGCTGATCCATTTATATATGTACATGTATATACTTTACACACATATGAAGCATATACATATATATATATATATATATTTAATTGCATTAAGGCTGTCCTTATTATTTATTGACTTAATTGATTTTAAATATGGATAAAGCTGCGGCGCATTTTGCAATATTTGTCTTTGGCTGCAAAACGCAAAGGCTTTCAATTAGCTCGCCAGCCTCAGTCAGACACACACACACAGAGATAGAGAGAGAGAGAGAGAGAGACACCTGTGTGCAGTTGCATGTTCCAATTGGCTTTTCGTTTTTAATTTGATGTTTGCATTATCGCATTTTAACTTGAACCCACCTCACCTGTAGTTTTTGCCGCCCCCTACTTTTTTCCACACGAGTGTTTGCTGCCACGCACGGCAAATATGTATTTTCTGTTTCCTAGTTGGCCGGCCCAGCCAGCAAAGAGGGAGCCGCGGGGTTGTGGAAAGCTCACAGGTAAATGAACGCCAATGCAGAGCCTCTTGGACTCTTCACCCCACCCCTCCGCTTCGACTCTGCCTGCTGCTCTTTGGCTGCAACTTTGGCTTGATTAAATATTCATTCATAAACAAATTGTGTGGCCTGTGGTCGATCCTCTGATACATGCTCATTGCCACGCCCCCACTACCCCCGCACTACCCACTACCAACCAACCCCACCCCCGGAAAGTATGCTCTACTCAAAATGCACATTCGTCGACTTTTAGCATAAAAAATG
The DNA here is from genome assembly GCA_961210405.1 of Drosophila mercatorum. Taxonomy (NCBI): domain Eukaryota; kingdom Metazoa; phylum Arthropoda; class Insecta; order Diptera; family Drosophilidae; genus Drosophila; species Drosophila mercatorum. The sequence goes on along the minus strand of CAUIUS010000001.1, from coordinate 24,744,803 downwards.
CGAACAAACTATTTTGCAACAAGCTGCAGCAGAGCGAAAGCAAGGCATGAGCATGGGGGTTGGGTATAGGGGCAGGGGCAGGGGCTGCAGCCTTGTAGCTAGGCAGTGGCACTACAAGTCTTGTGCATTAACAACGCGAGGCGGGGAGCGGCCCGCGCTGCTCTCCAAATATTTGTTAGCTGATGCAATGCGTATTTTTTACGCTAATTGTTTCTTGCCACGCCCAGGCCCAGGCCCAGGCCCAGGCCCATGCCAATCCGCCCTTGGGCGTGCCAACTTTTTGTATTTTATTGTAGCATTAAAACGACGCATTTTTACAACCCAAAAAAAAAAATAAGAGCGGAAAAAGTGCAATATTTAACGCTGAGCCGAAGGTCCAAAAAGCCAACTTTAGCTTCAACTATGCATTCGCCAGTCAGGTGAAGCGTTGACGGTGACGGTGACGGCGACGGCGACAGCGGGCAGCGGGCAGCGGGGTGCTTGATGGTCCATTAAATACAAAGATTTTTCAAAAAAATTACTAGGGCGTTAAGCGGGAGGGGCGAAGGGCGAGGGGCGTGGCAACTAGAAATGGCTAAAAGGCTGCCGCAGGCGAAACAACAAAGTTGTAAAAATTGTTTCGTTTTTAAGCCAGGCTAGGGATAGGGGTAGGGGTAGCGGTAGGGGTTGATAGGGGGTAAACTAAAGTAAGTTTTACAGCGCTCGCATAAACTGCAGCAGTAGAAGAAGCAACAGCAGCAGCAGCAGCAGCAGCGGCCCATGACCAAGCTTTACTTTGCTGCCATTAGCAATAAAAAGGGCTGGGGTTGGGGTTGCTCCCCCCCCCTCGAGGGGGTTGGGGCTGTTCCTGCTGCTCTGTCGAAGATTGAGTTATGTGTGCGTTGCGACTTTGTTTTTGGGCAATGCCGCGTTGTTTCGGCAATATAACGGTAATAACTGAATCGTTACAATCGCGCTGCTCATTTTTAGTTGCCCGTTAGACAGGGCTAGGGGTAGCTGAACGGATGGTGGGGCGGACAGTTGGAGCGGTAGGGGTGGGTTGTTAGGGCTTGCAGGTCATGAATTTGCCATTTTACAGCCTCGTATTTTTTTTGCGCTCCGTCCGCCCACACAAAAACTTCAACTCTGTAGTCTAAGCTCTTAGCCGTGAGCTGATTTTTGGGTGGAGTGCTGGGGGCTGGGGGAGGGTGGTTCTCTGCGAGCTACCCTAGAAATAATAACGCTTAAACTTTTTAGTGTTGTCATTAAATTCCTCGTGTAAGTTGCCAAGGGGGTTGCCCGAATGCCCTCGCCTCCTCTCTTTCTCTCTGTTTCTATCTCGCTCGCTCTCTCGCTCTGTTTGTTTGTTTTTATTTAACATTTTTAATGTCGCTTTGGCCGCAGCACACTAACCATGCCCAGCGCCCCAGCCCAGCCGCAGCCACCTCCCGGCCACCCGAACCACCCACGCACATCTGCAGGTCTATAAATTTCGATATTTACTTTTTATATTGCAAAAATTTTTCTGCTGACGGAATTACGGAAATTAAAAACGAAATGACGCTGAACCAACACCGACAGCTCCTGCTCAAGCTCATGCTCATGCGCGCCTGCCACTGACATTTGAAGACGCACCCCGCCCCGCACCCCATCCGTATCTCCTATCAAACCTCCTCCCCAGCTTCCCTCGCCGCTCTTCTAGAGACTTGGCTCAGCCGCCTGCCACTTTAGTCATAAAAGAAACATTACCCGTGCACTTTTTAATATCCCGCACGGTTTAACTTTCTTTTGGCTGAGCCTTTGCCTCTGCCTTTGCCTTTGCCTTTGCCTTTGCCTTTGCCTTTGCCCTTGCCCTTGCCCTTGCCCCCTCCGTAGATAGCGACCACCTCCCCAACCGCATCCAGTCCCTCATCTCTCATTTATCGTCACATCAATGTCGTCTTTAGCAGCTTCCGCGCTTGTCTGCCAACTTCTACTTTTATATTTTATATCGTAGTGCTTAGAAAGATTGGCATACCCTACTCTATCGCTTTCCCTCTCCCAACCTTTCTCTCTCTCTCTATCTGTCTCTGGTAGTTAAGTAAAAAGCCTTTTTAATAGTTACAAGAGTTTATACCTTCCCTTGCATTACATTCCGTTGCAGTCGCAGCTCTCAACAGGTAAACAACATTGTCTGTCTATAAACAGTTCATATATATACCAAAGATCCTTCATCCTATTGCAAAAACATCCGAGTACAAATGATGGGAGAAAATATGAAGACTTTGGAGAGCCTACACTGAATTTCAGGTCTCTAGCTCTAACAGAGGAGAGGTGAGACGAGAACATAGACGAACAACAGGAAAGATAGGCGAACGCCTAGATCGACTCAGTCCACTCAGTCTGATCCCAGCCTGACAAGCTTCCATCTGGACCCTAGACCCTAAGCCCGAGACTATATATCTCAGACTCTAACATTACATTCCATTGCAGAGCTTGAGCTATTTCCCATAGAAATATGTTCGTGGCTGAAGTGCCTGACGATCTATCAATATGTGTGTACAGCATAATAAAATCAAATCAAGTACAGTTGAGCCCAAGCAGTAGCAATGAGCAATAAAGTACAGTTGAGCGGTAAGCATTAAGCAGTAGCAGTTGGAGTCGGAGGTGGAGTTGGCATAACTGTAACTGTAACTGTAACTGTGGCAGTCATTGAGGCCATCTAATTTCTAAATTTATGGTTTTTTCGCATAGTTGTAAACTGTAAAATGTGAATAATGGCTGGGCCATAACGAGGCGAGGGTTGCTCCACGAATTGCTTTATAGCGGGGCTGGGGGTAGCTCGCCGGTGGTTGGGGGTTGCTTTGCTGCTGAATGTTGCAGTTTTACTGTCCTCTTGTTGCTGCCGCTGCTGCTGCCGCCGCTGCCGCCGTTGCCGCCGCTGCTGCTGCGCGTGTATTTTGATTTGATTTTTACGCTCCGCCATAAATTGTTTAGATGAGTTTTTTAATCGAAATTGTTCGGAATGACTTAGGTGCGCATAAAATGTCTCTCTCGAGAAAGCGACGCAGACATTTCCAAATACATTTTTTGTTTTATTTCGCTGTTGTTGCTGTTGCTGCCGCCGGCTTCTTTTTCTTTTTTTTTGCTTATGCGATTTACTTACGGGCCAGTTCGGCTGCCTTCGTCGTCTTCGCTTTTTTTATATGGCTTATAAAAAGTATATTTTTAATAGGGCGTAAAAGCACTTGGTAGTTTCGACCACGACCACGTCAAAGGGGCCGCAAAATGCTAAAACCCAAAACCCAAAACCCAAAATGCCAAAATGCATGCCCAATGCCCAATCTCGAATATCGAATGGGAAATTTCGACTTCGAAAGTCGAATATCGAATATAGAATGCCCAGAGGCAAGTGCCGAAGATTAAACGGCCAGTTTCGAATGTCGAATTCGAACTTCGAATATGCTAATGATCAATTCGAACTGCGAATGTCGAATATCGAATTTGGAATGCAGAAATTCTAATTTCGAATGTCGATATCCTTCGATATCGAACTGTGAACACTCAATGACTTGTGGTCAATCAGTAAGACCCGAAATTGAATTTCGAACTCCACGCATTGAATGTCGAATTTCGAACAATAAAGACTCGAATCGAGCCTTGCCTATAGCCTGACACCCGTTGTCGAATACCCAATATCTAAAAGCCTAAGGAACAAGCCCAACATCGAATATCGAATTTGGGACTCCTTAAGCCCAATACCCAATGTCGAATGCACTCGATGCCCTATGCCCAATATCGAATATCGAAGGCTGAATGCTGCCCAAGCGCGCTGGCAACTATGGCGGCCGCTAGGCCAGGTGAGCTTTGTCGAGCTGCTTTCTTTTTGGATGGGAGGGAGCTGGGGCTGCTGGGCAGCGCCGTGCCGTGCCGTGCCGTGCCGTGCAGAGGCGAGTCGCGCTCGCTGGGCGAACGCTCTTCATTTTTACAGGCGACAGGCAGCACGGCTCATAAACGTTGCCAAACTTTGAACTTGATGGTTTTGCTCGATTCCTTTTACGGCGCTGGCGTGTGCGCCATGTTCTCATGTGGTCGAAATGGAGATGGAGGAGCCGGAGCACCACCACCGCCGCCACCACCATTGCCAGCCACATAAAAAGATACATTTGCAGCCACCCAAACGACGCATAAAACGCGTTACTTTCATCCATGAGCGACGTTGATGGGCTCATAAATGCCGCGAATGTGCATGAAATGCGTATTTTTCTACTTTTTGATGATTTTGAAATTTTGTATGCGTTGAGTGCCGTTAACTGTATGTAAGTGTGTGTGCGCCCTCTCTCTCTCTCTCTCTCTCTCAATCTTTGTGTGTGTGTGCGTATCTGGGCACCCGTTAACTTGAACCTAACCTCAAACTTGCCTTTGCCTTTGCCTGTTGGCCACCCAGTTGTCCCGAATTGTTTTTAACCCACTGAAGACAGGCCTCAGCCAGCAGCCAGCAGCAGCAGCAGCAGCAGTTGCTGTTGCCATAAAAGTAATATGAAATGTCTCATTTTTAGAGCTTCGAAATAAAAAAGTTATCGACGCATTTCGACAGCCTTAGTTTTGCCTTTCGTCATGCCCACAAAAAAGAAAATGCTTCCCTTGTCCTCTCCTTTCATTCTTTTTTTTTTTTGTTGCTTTCGAAAAATCTCTTGAGTCTCCGCAGTCGAGGCTTGCGGCTCACATAGCTCCGAAAGTATCGATAGCTCGACAATGCAGTCCAGCTGAGCCAGAGATAGGCAACTCCAAAGCCTGCAATTTATTGACTCGAATTACTCAAAGCTTTGCAAGTTGGAAAAGTATCGACACATTGAAAAAGAGCTAGGCCTAGTCCGAAATGGAATCAAGAGTTCTTCCTAGCTTAACTTCGATTGGGCTTGAGGGCTAGGATGATGAAGCCAAGCTTGGCATATGAAACCTATTGATTATGAAAGTGAAATCTCTGAGATCGTACTTCTCAAAGACTTGACTTAAACCAGAATATGCAAGTATCGATACTCCGATAGCCATACTCAGCTAAGGTAGACTCTAGTCTTCAATCAAAGCAATTGTAGTTTTCAGAATGTTTGGATTGCATCAAGACGTCAAGCTAAGAAAGTATCGATACCTTGAGCCTGCGCTGAGCTGAGAAACCGACTTGGCAGGATCTGAAATATCATATATCTGAATCTTCGATTGAATCGGGTTGAGCCTAGTTCTAATGATGTCCTCATGGATTTCTCCTTCGGAGTTCTAGCAGTTTACATAGGAAAATCATTCAAAACAGAACCTGATTCATCTTTCAGTCCTCGCAGGTAGGCATAATTTGAGCCGAAAGCATCGATGCCTTACTGAGATAGGAGCCGCTTAACCAGACATAATTTTGGCTCGAATTCGTGTTTGGTTTGGGCTTAATCGAATATTTCTGTTGCCCATAAATGGAAATCACTTTGGGCGCTGGGCGTTGGGAGTTTTCAGCATCAGCCTCCGACACAAAAATAATGCATTTTAAATTAGTGCATTCACACACGCACACACACGCACACAGGATGTGTGTGCCTGCCTTTTTTTAGTTTTATTAGTTTGATTTTTATTTTTCATCCAGACATTTTTTTACATTTTTTTGCTCTGCTCCGCTTTTTAGGGCGGAGTTTTTCAATTTTATTTTGCGCCGTGCGTCCGAACGAGAGCAACTGAAACTCACATTGCGCTGCTCCCTCACACACACGCACATACACGCACTCACACACACGCACAACACAATGGCAACAAGAAAAGTAACAAAATTTAAATATATTTTGCCTTTTTTTTAGTTTTATTTTTTACATTTTTTTACACATTTTTTTTTGGCCGCAAAATTGCCAAACTGCAGCTCATGCTCATGTATGTGTGTGCGTTTGTGAGTGTATGTAAAGTGCAGCTGCAGCTGCAGCGGCAACTGCAACTGCAACGCTCTTCATTCGAGTCTGCTGCATTTCTCCTCCTTTTTTCCCAATGCAAAATTAATTTTTTCGCTTCTTTTTTATATTTTTTACATTTTTTTTTTTGTTTTGTTCCCTTTTTTTCACCGCTCTCAACTTAATTTTATTTATTTATGAACGTTTTTATTTTATTTTCATTTTGGTCTATTTGGCGCACTGCCCCTGTGTGCGTGTGTGTGTGTGTGTGTGTGGGTGGGTGTGTGCTGGGTGTATGCATCCGCATATGCTCGACTCTGCATGCACATGGATCGCTCGCTGCATTTGTTGTCTCACCCTACGTCGCTCCTGTTGCTCTCTCGCTCTCTCCCCAGCTCTCTGTCTCTCTCACACACACATATTCGCACGAAGCTGGCAGCCGAAGCGACGAAATGCATCATCGACAAATGTATTGGCCGCAAGCTGACGGGAGCGCAATGCGGTGCAATTCAGCGATTGGCCACTGTCCACGCTGAGGCGGATGACAGCAGCGATTGCCTACTTTGAAGCATGTTACTAAGAGGAACTAGTTCCATTGAACAATGTTGATCGGGATGATCATAGAAGAAAGCAGATTGAAGATCTGAAGTTGGCAGATCGAAGGTACAAGATGAGGAGGAGAAGATATTAACAAGAAAATAGTTCCAATATTAAGCATACGTCCCAATAGCTCAGCAGCTGCTTCATCATTGGCTTGCATTGCGGAACTGGGCTTGAATGGAAATTCTTGTTTAATATTGATATATTTTTTTTTTAATTATATTTCAATTTAATATTTTATTATTTATTTACCTATTTTTTATACGCAATTTTCGATTGCCCACATTTCAGAGCACAGAAATAAAACAGTGCGAACTTTTTGTTGCCTACTTTTGCGCGAGAGCAAAGTAAAAAAACTATTGCCTACTTTTGAGCTGGAATGCATTCGTTTTCAGTTGCCTACTTTTGTGGGCAACCAATTGAAAAATTCATGAATCGGTGTCAGATAATGATATTGAAAGATCAAGTCTGCCAGGCATATGGGCCTACATAGATTACGCGTACGCCCTGTCAAGCTGGGCCCAATGCGCTGCGCACCTGGCAAATGCATTTGCTGGCAAAACAACTAAAAAGCTCAGCTGCAGCTGCAGCTGCAGCAACAGCAACAGCCACTGCCATGTGCACTTTTTTGCTCGCTCTTGCTGTCCCGCTCTGTTGCAGGCCAGCGAATTTAGGAGGCGCCTTTTTATTATATTCAATTTTTTACACTTTTTTCTTTTTTCCTCTTTTTTGGACAATTTTTATATATTTTGTTCTAGGCGGAGTTTTTTTCTGCTTTTTTTTTTTCAGGGCCATGTGTAACTGCCCACTGCAAGTGCAGTTGCAGTCGCTGTCGCTGTCGCTGCTGCTGCCTCTGCCGCTGCCTCTGTCGCTGGCGCTGCGGGCAGCGCAGTCGTCGCTGGCAAGTGGACAGCAATCAAGCTCTGCTGTTATTTCACTCGCACCCAGGCCAACGCCACAGCGCGGCAAATGTTTTTTGTTTTTTTTTTATTTTTTGCCTCCATTTTTTTTTTGTTTTTTGGGCGGCTTTTTATTTGATTTTTGCAATTTTTGTTTGTTTTTTTTTTTTGTTTTATTTTATTTTTATTTTTGTTTTGCTTTTCCTGTTGCACGCAGTTTTTGCCGCTGCATTTTTATTGGCTGCAGTTGCGCGTGTGTGTGGCGGCTTTGATGCATGTGCAGCACACACACACACGCACACAGATAGAGAGAGAGTTGTGATGTGCGTATGCTGCTCATATATGTATTTTAGCTATGGAAAATTTGCTTTTTTCTGTTTTTTTTTCCTTTTTTTTTGGTTGTTTTGGATTTTATTTAAAATGTTTTTTTTTTCTTTTCTTTTTCGTTGCGGCTCTGCTGCTGTGCTTAATGCAAATAAAATGTTTGCGTAGGCTTGCATTATGCTGATGCATCAGCTTGCAGCTGGCGGGTGAGTGTGAGTGTGCGAGTGGGCAGCGGGCAGCGGGCAGCGGACAGCCTGCATCCTGCTTCCTGCATCCTGCATCCTTTCGGCAATACTTTTTGCACGCATGAAAAAAAATTCCACCAAAAATATACAAGCACACACACACACAGATATATGCCCCCATGCCTTTGCCACGCCCATCGCGTGCAAGTGTCCTTTTATTGTGTGTGCGAATGTGGGTCGCAGCTGCCTCTGCCTCAGCCTCTGCCTCCGTCACCCCCCAACCCCCCCACGCAGACGCTTTTGTTGTCAAGCGCTTGGCATAATCGCCAGCTTCACACGCGGGCAGTCTGTGCTGCCCCCACGCCCCAAGCGTACCCCTGCACCACTCCCTCCCCCTCCCGCCTCTTCTCGGTTTTTTTTTTGGGCATATTTTGCAGTTGCCTATTGATTTGCCCCGTCTGTCTGACCCTTTCCAGCCGCTCTCATTGTACACGTAGATCTATAGACCACATAAATTGTGCTTTATTACAAAAATTACACACACACATACATGCGCAGGGGGTGGGGGTGTGGGGGCGTGGCAGTCGCTCTTAAGTTTAAGCATTTATCTATCCGAAGCCAGTTTGGGCAAACGCCTAGCTGATTATTTGCTATGCAACGACGAATCATCAATCGTTGTAACTGACGATTATTTTTGCCACCCCACGCCAGCCCCTCCGCCTACTACCCCTACTGGCTCTACCCCTACTACACACAGTCAATCAATTCAGATAATGTTGGCGTTTCGCTTTACGCTTGATTCTCTACACGATTTTTTTTTCGTATTTGCATTTGAAGCACTCGACGAACGCTTTTGTGTGCAAATTATTGCAATGCTTTGACTGCCAAGTGCCAGCAACAACAACAATAGCAACAACAAACAAACAACCAACAACAACACGAACATAAGCAGAACTGCGCCTTTTTCATTTTCCGTTCTCAAATGCTGGGTTTGAGTTTGAGGCCGAAGCTGAAGCTGAGGCTGCAAGGGTGCCCAGCAATTATGACTTCTAAGCCAAGTCGAAACACCTGAACAGAACTTTTATCGACAATACAAAATAAACGAAAAGCTTTTGTTGTGCCCATTCCCATTGTGCAAGGCGAGTATATTGGCTTTCGTGAATGTGCTTTTGATTGAAGTTTCAAATATATCTATACATATGTGTGCATACATATATATATATATTATGTATGTGTATACATATAGTCAGATGGACAATCTTGCTTAGACTTTTTAGATTTCTCACATCTTCCAGAGTTAAGTTGGGAATAATGCTTGGTCTATCAATAGAGATATATGCAACGTGACTGACTAACAAATATGGATATTTGAATATGAATATAAAAGTTTCGTCATACAAGTTCATCACCTCGACAGCAATAGCTGCTCTGGCACGGGTATCTGCTAGTCGAGCATGCCCAAGCCAAAGCGCTTTTCACTCAAGTGTGGCTGGCAAACAAAGGCAATTATTTTAATGAATAGAAAAAGATGGAGCTTTGGAGGCTGCGGAGAAAGCATTTGCAGTCTATGCTATGTCCTTGGCCAGAGCAAGAGCCAAACCCAATCAGCGGAACGAGCATACATAATGAATGTATATGCATATATACATACATATATATACATATATCTGCTGTACATGTATTGCAATAACATTTATGGCGATAAACACGAATCACAATGAGAGGGACAACAGCGACGGGCATATTATAAGATGTATTAAAAATCTCTGCACGCATTTTGAGCGCGCATTAAAATCAAAGTCAAATGACATCAATATAAATACTCGTAAATTTGCAATTTCAAGTCAAAGCCTCTCAGCCTCAGTCTCAAGATCCCGATGAGCAATACGCGAGGCTGTTAACACACGCGCAGTTGCTGGTGTGAGTGAGTGTGTGTGTGTGTGTGTGGGTACGGGTGCTCTGTCTCTCTCTTTCCTTCTTTTGTGTACCCTGCATTATTGCATTATTGAAGTAGACTAGCAAAGAGGGTATATGGGCAGTATGAGCTGATATGATCCTGCTAAGTCCTACTCTCTATTTCTTTCTCTTCCTCTCTCTCTCTTTTGCATATATCTCGAGATCTAGGCACACTTGATGAAGCCACAACTCTACTAAGCTTTACAGTTCTACTAAGATCTCACATCGCGAATCGTTACTTGAGCCTTGGGCAGGGTAGCTGCTGGTCGTGTACTCCCCACTAGAACAGACTTGTTTCTTTTTTGCTTTCTCTGCAAACTGGAGGGTGCTGCTGTCATAAAACAAGCAGAAGCCAACCCCCGCCGACTCGCAGCGCAAAAAACCTCGTTGCGCATATGTTTAGAGAAATTAGTTTTTCATAACGCACAAGTTGTTATTGCCATACGCCCACACCCACAGGCTCTCTCACACACACACGTTTAGCTTGGAGCTGCGCCTTTTAACGGCATTTTTTATTGCAAATTCTATTCAAATATCCATACATTTTTATGGGCAACGACAAGCGAGGCTCAAGTAGCGACATCTACGACGTTTTAAAGCGCATATGAGCGAAATTCCTTCGCACCCAACCAAGCAACCACCCCCACCCCAACCCCTGCCACCATGAACCACCCAAGCCAAACCTTATGCGGCTGCTCTTTTCTTCTTCGTTTTTTTTTTTTTTTTTGAACAAACACAATTTTTAATATTCGTGCAATTTTTATGAGTGTTTAGAGGAATTTTATTGCCAAAGATTTTTGGGCCTGGGCCTGGGCCTGGGCCTAGGTCTCTGCTGCTGCTGCTTCTTCTTCCTCTTATTCCCGTTAGTTGCCGCAGACCCGCTAAGTGGGTAAGTGGCTGGGAGATGGGTGGTTGGGGTTTAGGGGTGTACCCCCACGCGTTCCACTTGGCGTATGCGCGATAAGCGCGTCCCCAAATGCGACCAAAAATGTCCTCTAGTTCATATCAAATAAAAAACGAGCATGAATTATATAGCAAATAAGATGACTTGGAGCGGGCGTGCACGGATACCAGATGCGCTATCGAGAAGAGAATGGGGCGAAGAGAGGATGTATAGAGTAGAATGGTATACTAGAGAGGCATCCTAGAGAGGCAGCCTAGAGAGGCAGCCTAGAGAGGCATCCTAGAGAGGCATCCCAGAGAGGCAGCCTAGAGAGGCATCCTAGAGAGGCATCCCAGAGAGGCAGCCTAGAGAGTTATCCTAATCAGCAAATTCAGTATCTCTCGCTCTCTCGCTCTCACCTGCTCTAAGAAAGGTTCGTAATATCGATATTCAGGTAAAACTCTTAGTAAGTAAATGAAGTTTTGGAAATTCTTCAACATATTATATGTATGAAGAAATACTTGTATTATAAGATCTCTAGCTATTTCTGTTCCCGAGATCGATGCATTCATACAAAGAGGCAGAGGCAAGAGGTAAGTGATTGGACGGACGGACAGATAGACAGCTTGATATTGCTAGATGAACTAGTTCATTCAAGTGAACTATAGTTTATACAGCTAGCAAAGAACTTATTGAGCTAGTTCGTAAAATTTAAGTACCATTCTTAGCTACAGTTCAGTGTGCACTATGATCTAGAACTAGAACTAGAACTAGAACTAGAAGGAAATCTAGAGTCCAACTATAGTTCACTTACTTCTGCTTAACAGCTTATTGAACTAGTTCAAAAAATTGAATAGAACTAGAAAAACACAAATATAGATGGACTATAGTTATAGCTGTTACAAATCAGCTTTTTGAACTAGATCATCAAAGAGAACTAGAACTAGATTGAAAGCACAGTTTAAAGCTGAATTACCAAGCAGCTTACCAAGCAGCTTATTGAACTAGTTCATCACAATAAACAAGAAGTCTCAGCAGCAGCTCAGTAGTGAACTAGAACTAGAGAGAAAACTATAGTTGCATCATAGTTCTCACTTCTGTCAAACAGCTTGTTGAACTAGTTCATCAAAGTGCACTACAAATTGAAGCAGCTTGTTGAACTAGTTCATCACAATGAACTAGAGCTCCCAGCAGCAGGAACAGTTCAGCATGCACTACTTTGAGCTGAATATGAAAATATGTATTATGCTCATGCATTGTTGAGGCTGATGGATTTTATCAGCTATCTGTGCATTACGACATATATGATGTATATATATATATCTATATGAATGGACTTCTGGTTAGTCTAAAGTATGGCTCCCCGTAGGCCGTCTGTGCTAAAGGACTGCCAGCGTGGACTTTATCCATTTATGGATAATCGTAAAAGGATGCATGGACAGCTGAAGCCAAACCAAAATGGCAGCTGGGTGGGTCGCTCGCTCGCCCAGTGGGTCGCCCGGTCGGTCGGAGCAATATATTTATTATTATTATTCTCATGCAATTTCATTTGGGAAAGCAGCACAAAAATAATCAAGACCAAAGTCGCCGCTGATGCAATTGACGATAGAGATAAGGCAAAGGGGTAGGGGTGGCAGGGTGTGTGGCCGAGCGGCCACAGTCAGCACTGCAAATAAGAGACGTTCTCTATTGTGAGAGCTGTGTGTAATGACTTTTTTAGGACCCCATAGGCAAACAAATATTTTATGACATGTTATTAAAATTCAGGTGAATGTGTGTGTCTCTCTCCCTCTCTCTCTCTCTCTCTCTCTCTCTCTCTCTCTCTCTGTCTCTCTCACTCACTCTCGCTGTGTGTGGGCGTGTGCACATCCTTTCTTATTAGAAAGAAATTGATCCATGTGACAGCTGCCTCACAGCGAATGGCGAGCTCATCGATGAATGTTGCTGCTGCTGATGTTGCCTCGTCCATAACGCGTTGCATTTTTATGCTTTTTGCCAAAAATTATGTTCTATAACAATTTTTATTATTATGAATAACGGTTATAAAATGGTCGGGCAAAACAAAAGCCCCAGCCTCCCCCACCCAAGAGCTACTCACATCACAAGGACGACGACGACAGCAACAGTCGCAAGTCAAATAACCCAGAGACACTCTCTCCCTCTCTCTCTCTCTCTCTCTCTCTCTCACACACTGTCTCTCTATGTCTCCATCTCTGTCTCTTGTACACTTGCCCCATATGCGTTACAAGAAGTTAAGTCGCGTAGGCGTGGCTCTCAAGTGTAGGCCACATAAAAAAATCAACAAATAAGTGTGTTTTAGAAGGGAGTATTCGACTAGTATATACCCAGCTCGGCTGCTTGTAGAAGTCCCTATAATATGATATAAGTTCTCTTATCCAACTTTAGAGCTGAATAGAGTTGGGAAATTCAAAATTGGCAGAAAGCAATTGCTGTGTATTAGTCGTAGAACAGTTAGTCATAGAAGTCAACTTATCCCTAAGTCATATTGACTTTGTCTATACAAAGCTCTCCTTGAGCTTACTTCAAGTTTCTTGCTTTTGAAGTTCTCGAGATGCATTCATCCACCGACCTTGAAATCATCATCTTCTGATGCTCATCATGTATACAGTTAACTCCAAGCCAATATACCCCGCTGAGCTGTTTTCTGGGTATAAGAAAAAGAAGCGAAACACACGAAATGCAAATTGTAAATTACAAATTTTGCAATAAAAATTTTTAATAGAATGAAACATTTTGCCTTTACGAGTTTTGTCTTTTCGGGGTAAAAATTTATCAGCTTTTATGATAAGGCTGAGTGGGCGACGAGGCGAGAAGGGGGGGGGGGACCGGAGGCGTGGCATGGCCTACGACGCGTTTGCCATTTTGTATGCCGTCATCATTTTGTCGTATTCGCTGTTGTTGTAGCTGTTGCTGTTGTTGTTGTGGGCTGTTTGCTTTGTCGTAACAGTTTTGCATTTAACATTAACGTAATTCTTTTTTGCATTATCATAAATACATTTTACGCATATTACGAAAACAGAAGCAGCCGATGGCACAGAGATCCTGATTCACAAGCTTTACGACCCATACAACCATGTAACCTTACCCTCCCACTCCCCCTCTCTATACCTCTCTCTCGCTTTCTCTCTCTGTCTCTGTATCTGTCCGTGTGTGTGCTCCATTCGTTCTAGCTCAAGTGCTTCAGGTTTTTACTACTAATATCACATCCATCATGCATCATGCATCAGCCATCAGCCATCGGCCATCAACCATCAGGCAAAGAGGCCGAGAGTAATCAAACATAAAATGCAGAAGGCGACCGTTCCCTTACAAGTCGAAATAGGACTCGCAAGGACGCAGTGGCCGTGGCTTAACAAGCAGAAAGATGAAGCACATGACAGAGTGGAAATGTTATGCTGGCTAACTTATATATATAAAATATATTTATACATACATATGCAATATCCTTAGTTAGCTCAAGTCAGGACTCATGTGAGCTATACCCCGTAATCCATGACGAAAGTAAGTATAAGATATATTGGTTTGGAGAAGAATGCGTGGTAGACCACATAAGCTATATATATTTTCTTGATCACGACGACGACAGAGCAGTCGATCTATCTGAGCCATGTTCAACTGTCCTTCCGTCTATTTGTTTGTCAGAGAGCTCATTTGCTTTGCTTCTTATCGCTAATAATCGATTAGATTAGATCTCGTTGATTTACTACAAAGGCTAAGGATACCAAATTTATTGCGAATGTTTCTGTGGAGAGGACCCAGATTTTGAATACCAGGTATAACTTCCTTCCCCCACAAAGGGACTTATGTTGTGGCAATTATACTTCTGAATATCATTAAAAACAGCAGCAGGGTATCTTTCAGTCGGGTAGTACCTTACACTCTATACAGGAGTATCTTAGTCGCTGGACTCTCCTCAAATATTAGAAAACTGAGCTATTGTTCAACCTCTCTTTAGACGGAGGAAAACCTATATAAACAAGCACCTTGGGGGTGTCTTTTATCTCTCACAATTTAAGAGAAAGCAGATATGTTTTACAGTCGGAAGACGGCTGAGCTGCTCTATCTCCTCTACAAATGGTCCTACAAAGCGTAGCTATAAGTAATCTAGATATTTGAATCAATTGAGCTGTAGAGTAGATTGAACTGTAGAGTAGTAGCCATATATGTTCCTCTGTCTGGTTATCTATTTGTCTGCTAACTTGAGCAAGAAGACAAGCTGCGATGATCTATCCATAACCCTGATCATCCCATCATTCCCAGCCTCTCTATATTTTCACCATCTATGTTCGTATCTCGCTGTCAGCTGAAAGGTGCCGGGTATTTGCTAGTCGAGCACACCCAGCTGAATCTATCTTTCTCTATATATTGATTTCTGAAGATACATTTTAATTCGATCAGATGATTATTGCACTAAACTAATTCAGATCTAAGCCTGTCAATGAGAAGCTTCCCCTATTGAGCATTGTCTATATATAAATAGTAGATGTGTGCTTCATTATCTTCATTATCTAATTATTCGCTAATTATTCTAATTATTCGCTAGCAATTTGTGGCCAGCTAATTGGCTAGGCTAGGCTCGTCCTGTTGTCTAAGCTGTGCAGCCAAAAGCCAATCACATTTATGTCGCTCTCTATTCCTATTCGCTGACAGCATGTGTGTGCACAAGTGAGTGTATGTGTGTGTGTGAAATGCAAAATTGTCGAACTAGTTTACAGCTGCCCACACGAAAGCCACACAAACAAACACACACATTCACATTCTGCAGTCTCCTCTCCCACTCTCCCTCTCTCTCTCTCTCTCTCTCTACATGAGTCGCTCGTGCACCAATCGGCGTTGCGAATGCGGACTTAGAAGCATTTGTCTGTCTATTCCATTCGCTGGCTGCATGTACGTAGGTGTGTGTGTGTGTGTGTTTGAGCAATGCAAGTCTGTTGTCGAACTAGTTAACAGCTGCCCACACGCTATCCCACTCTACTACACTCCTACTCTCTCTCACCCACTCTCCCACTCTCTCTCTCTCTTTCTCTTTGCGTGTCGTGCACCAATCGGCACTGGCAATGCGAACTTAGAAAGCCCCACAAAATCGTTGCATTTCAAACACATTTCGTTGGCACAAGCTCGTCAAAACGCACTCGGCCCACGTCGGCTAAGTTTTGCGGCTCTAATCAGAGCGAGCTGGGCGGGCCGGGCCGGGCTGGGCCGGGGCGGGGCAGTGGCAAGCGGCAGTGGAGGCGGTGGCTCTGTGGGCGGGCGATGGTGTGTCCAAAGGTTGAAAGTTTCGTTGAGCTTCGGTTAGCAAATCGTTTATGCCGACTCGCTCGCACTCACTCTCGCATGCGCTTTCATCAATTCTATTCGCTCTATTCACACACGGACACGGACATAGTTGTTGCCTACACACACACACACACACACATACTCATGTGTGTGTCTGTGTGTGTGGTCGTACTTTCGCCTCGGCACTGCCTGGCTCTTCTCATATATGTCTGTATGTCTGGGTAGGGAGCCAAACAAATCGGCTCGCAGCCGCTTCGGCTGCAGCTGTTCGCGCGCTCGCTCACTCGCCTGCCATTCGCTTCGGCTCTATCTGTGTGTGCGGGTGCGTGTGTGCGTGTGTGTGTGTGTGTGTGTGTGTGTATGTATGTGCAGGCATAGGTCCTCCTCTACTCGGAGCTTTGGGTGAGCCACGAGGTGCGGGCGAGTGAGGCAGCCGTTGTCCTAGATTTGTTTAAATTATTTGCGATAGTGTGATTGGCTTCTGGCCAGGCACGAGCCCTCCCCCCGCCCGCCCCACCACCGCCGCGCCCTCTGTGTGTGTGCGCGCGTGTGTGTGTGTGCGATTTAGCGTGCTTTGGGCCAACAGCCAATGGGAGCATTGCACATGTTTAGCCGCACTAGAGTTTCTGTTCTGACCTAAATGCGTGTCGTCGGAGTCGTCGGTGCCGAATAGTGCAAAGCCCACGAGTCAACGGGTTCTTCTTTTTACATGTGGTTACACATGCGTATGCGTGTGCCTGTCGGTGTGTGTGTGTGTGTGTGTGTGTGTGGGTGTATTTAGTTTTTGTGATAGGCCAACTGACTGAGGGCTGAAAATATTTGCATATGCTCGCTACAAGTGAAAGGAAAGGGCGCTTAGAAATTCTCTCGACTCGCATTGGGCAGACGAAAAACAGGCAAACGCTAGACCGACAGACCCGATGCAATACGAAGCATTATAAACTGATGATTCAGCTTGGCAACACGATTGACTATAGATATTCTGGCCAGGCACGCCAACTTTGACTAAGGCTGACTTCTGACAAGACTTTTGTGTTCAGCTCAGAATTAGTTTGAGAACTTAGCGAATTATTATTATATCCTCAAGTTTGAATGAAGTATATATAATATATCATACTATATCTTGAGTTCTAGGTACGGATATAGAAGTAGAAATGAGAAATCTATAGATGTTTTCCATGCAAGGACTTACCATTTCCTTATTTATTTCCCAATCAATTTCTTGCTGTGCTGAAATGAAGAGATGAGGATTATTATCTAAATAGGATCCATATAGAGCAACTATATTTTTTAGATAATTTATATAGAAATTTAGCTATAAAAAATGTATTCCTCTTCCATGGTGATAGATCAATTGATACTTCACTCTTCTCCTAAATGGTTCATTTAAATGCACTTCTGAACAGGTTCGGCGATCAATATGAATAGTTTAGTTAATGCCCAGCAAATCGATTTACCAAGGATTAATCAAGAAAATAGAAATCTTTTCAGCAACTCAGCTTTTCTTTAGAAGCTATTCAGCTGTTGGTCAATTAGCAACTGGGTAGCTGCCTAACTGACAAACATCATAAGAGACTCACCAACATGAACCATTTGAACTAGTGATTGAAATGATCGATATTATGCAAGACTAACTCACATTGATTCGAATTAAGCAATAATTATTGGGGTTTGGTTAACATGGCGTAATTACTTTCCTATAAATAATTACTTTCCTATGAAGTAGAAGTAGCCAAACAATGAGCTTTAAGCTAGGAATTAGTTTAGCAAATTCAACGATAGTTGCAGGTATCATCTACCTCGGATCTATATGGTAGTCTGTAATAGATTTATCTTTAAGGAATATGTATTAGTCGATGGCTAACGGAGCGTATGCTTAATATGTCATTGATACTTCTAGTGTAAAGCCAATCATATATATAGAAGGCAAGTATAAAGAAAGTATTGGATTAGTTGGAATATGAATCGGCAACAAGTTAAATTAGGCTTTTTTCCTGCGATGAAGACTTTATGATAAAGTATGACTGTACATGATATTCTCGTAAGATAAAGCTGCGACTCACTAATATTCGAAAATTTGTATAGCTTAAGCTTGATGAGTTTTATATGAGTTTGCTGCTGCAGAGGAACTACGCACTAGCGCAAAGAATATTTACGAAATATATTAATAGAAACCTCGAGTCTTTGGCTGAAGCTCTTCCGGGGGGATTTTGCTTAAACACCAAGGGGCCCGGCCAAGAAAGTTGGTAAAAAGCTTCGTTAGATAAGCCGGAAAAAACATTTAAATGCGCGCGTGACATAGTCAAGTAGCTGCCATATTCCACACACCCACACACACACATATCGCACACACGCACATCCTTGAGAAGATGAGTAATGAAGTTTAAGACATTTTTGTGTTTCGAAAAATGCGGCTACCACAGCAAAAGGGCTTTCAAATTAATTTCAAAATAATCATGAGTAGAAAAGCAGCCGAGACACATGGGAAACGGGGTATTTCGTTTAAAATTTTTAGCCTGGGGGACAAAGGGCACACGGGGGCGTGGAAGCATTTGCGCTTTTAATTTTTCACAGAAACAAAAAAAAAAAACAATTTTTTCTAGCCAAAAAAAGCAAAATGCGACGCGTTCCCAGAGGAACAGCCAAATGAGTATGTGTCCATGTGTGTGTGTGTGTGTGTGAATGTGTGTGTGTATGTGTTTATGCCTTGAGAAGGTTCAGGGTTAAATTAGCTGGCTCCTGGAGTGGGAGAGTTGGAAATGGCAGCATATTTACGATGCGATTAATGTATCCAAGGAGATTCACTGCTGCGGCTCCGCTCTAATACCCTCTACTCATTGCCCACTAACGAGGTATATTGGCTAGTCTGCAAATGCATGAAAAAGAGGGAGAAGTTGGTCTGCAATAGGGCCCATCTAGCCCGATGAAATGGGTCAACTGTAAGATCTAGAGACTTGATCTTATATATCCTACTCTATTTCTTGCGGCAGTCTTTCCATTTCGATCAATCAAAGTAAGATTCTCAGTCTTCGCTGCATAAACTTTTTTGCCTCTCACATTTCAGTTAGATCTTCTACCTGAACCTTTGGGCAGGGTATCTCTGGGTCATGCACTCCCGACAGTGGCATTCTTACTTATTTTGTTCATGGAATGCCGGTTGCTGCGATCTTTCTTGACATTCGAAACTGAAGCCGTCTTCACTCTTGCTACTCAAATGCCATCATCATCATCATCATCTTCGTCTTCATCTTCATCGTCATCTGCGTCTTCATCCTCATCGCCTCGTCACTCTCCTCGTCGTCTTCGCAACTCGACGAACATGTAATGAAATATGCTTAAGAAGGGCGCCCAGCCGCTGCTTTAACCCATCCTCCCACCCCCTTCCTTCCTTCCTTCCTTCCACATCCAGCAGCAACGCCTCAAGTTCTTTTCATGCCCTATCTCTGCAACTTTTTTGCGTGACCGCACTACAGATACCCTACACCCAGCCACACTAGTCTGAGCCTGAGCCGGAGCCCGAGCCTGAGTCTGAGCCTGGGAGCTCCTGCTCATTGGCAAGACTACAATTTTTCTTCATCTCTTTCGGTGAGCGCTGCGTGTGGAGTAGAGCAAAACAAGCATGTGAAAAGTTTGTTAAAAATTCTTTTTGTGTGCACTCTTACCCACAGCACAGCACACTTACACACACACACACACACACCACCCACACACACACAGATGCGTAGGTATTGCTACTAATTTTGCATAATGTGCAGAGCAACATTTGCGGTTTTAATTCTTTGGCGCTGCCCTTGGCCCCAAACTCCGGAGCACACAACCAACCGCATCCCCTTCCCCAGCCAACGCCTTGCTCTTTGTGTGTGTTTTTGGGAGGGGTGTGTGCGAGGGGGAGGTGTGAGGCGGCTGGCAAGCAAGTTCTGTGTCCTTTGACGGGGGCAGCCAAGCACTTCGAGCAGTTCGAGCAGAAAAAGAATAAGAAAACTTTTGCCAGCCCAACTCTTTATATGTGTGTGTGTTCATTAATATGAATGTGTGTGTATGTGTGTGTGTGTGTGTGTGTGTGTGTGTGTGTGTGTGTGTGTGTGTGTGTGTGTGTGTGTGTTGCATAGCCCAACCAACCAACTGTCAATCGACAAAAGTCAGTCGACTTCGTTTTTGGCAGCTCAACTAACAATTTATTAAGCATACGCAGCGTTGTCCTTCAGCAATGAAATGAAGTTCATTTGCTAGTTCAGTTTAATGCACTAGTTCTACCTTCATGAACTTGCTTGGATTTGTTCAAGCTTATTGAACAGCTTAAATAAACTAGTTCAATTTGTGGAACTATCTACATATTTATATTTAATAGTTTGAGCCCATTCTACATGCTAGAAATAGTTCGATTAATTCCTTTAATTGATAAAGTCAGCTAAATTAGTTAGTTCATATAATGAACTGGTTCACATGATCATTTGCGAGTCATGATCGACAGACAGCTTAAAAGTTGAATACATTTTCTCATTCGTAGACAGTTCAATAGAATGAATCGTTTTTTATGTTCGTGAACTAATTTGCAATTAAATGAAACGTTCCATTGAACATTAAAACACCAAAGGATTCACACACACAAACAGACACACACACACACTTGACAAGAGGCACAACAAAATGTATAAAATTGAGCTGTGAAATTTGAAAAACAATTTCGCGGTTTTTCCAGCACATTTTGATAGGCTGGAGCTGAGGCTGGGACAGGAACTGGTTCTTTTGGACAGCGCTGTGGCAGAGCGGGCCGCTTCCCGGTTGTCAAGACAGCTAAGCGTGCGCGTGTGTGTGGGTGTGCGTGTGTGTGTTGCCGCGAGCCAAATTAAAAATTTTGTTTCTCGACTTTTTCCAACATATTCTCTCTTTTTGCTTATGTTGGCGCGTTCTTTGCAACTTTTTGCACGCGTTTGTCCCAAACCCCCGAAAAAACAAAAAATAAGAATACCCAAAAGCCGCCGCTACCTCAGCCCCAAACCCTTGCCCCCCCTCGCACACACATACACTCTGCCTGGTTGTGTGCTTTGTGCTTATTATACCCGTTCAAGAAGTGAAGAAGACGAGTGTTTTGGTTTCATCAGGCTTCCTCCTGAGTGAGCATATATATTTGCTCTATATATATACTTGAGTGTACTATCTTCTCAGATCTTTTGCAGATGACCACTGGGGGCGTGGCAAAAGATTGGCAACTAATTCGAGCTAAAGTTTTTCGTTGAAGCTCTTGCAGCTCGAGAGCTTTAGATCTATCAAATATACACATTATGTAATCCATATATATACTAAATATTATTTATTTTCTTCTTTGCTATGTTCCGTCTTATTGTCTGTCTGTCAACCGCCTCCAATAAAGAGCTGTGATTTTTAGGGGGCGTGCCAAGTTACCGAAATCCCAGAACTCCCATTGACTCTCTTCCCTTGAACTTTCCTCTAGATCTGTCTCCATTGCTCTGACCCAAGCGGGCATTAGCCAGCCGACTACAACCGACTGCAGATTTGTACTTATTCTTGTTTTTTTTTTTTTGGGGGGGGAGGACTTGCTTTGTTGTTATTGCTGGTTGGTTGGTTGGCGCAATGGAAAACTTTCTAATAATGTTGTACACAATTTAAATAGAATTTGCTGTGTTGCCACGCCCCCTCGCTTCCGCGCGCAGCCTACCGCTCGTTGCGGCGGCAGAGCCTCCACATACGCACACAGCGCTACAACGGCGCAAAATACTTACGCAAGAGGCACAATCAACTTGCTTTTACTTATGTCGAAGTGAATATGTGTGTGTGTGTGTGTATGTGTGATGTGTGTGTGTGCGTAGGCGTGTGGATATGAACACGCGGTTTCTCATTATGCTAACGAAGTAAAAACTTTACAAGCACATATGAGTGCAGAAAACCCACGCACACACATACACACACACACACACACTCGCTGAAAGTAAAGAAGAAAGAAAGCTCAACAACAACGCAGCAAATGCGCAAAAGAAAAGGCAGCTAAAGAAAATAAAGAACTGCACGAGAGAAAAAAGTGAAATAAAATATGTATAATAATATGCGGAATAAGGCTGCAGCAATTGCCCACACTCACACACACACGCCTGCCACGCCCAACGGCTTGCCGCCCACTTTCTTTCAATTTGGGCAATGCGTGCGGCAGGCAGTGGCAGCGGCAGCGGCAGCAGCAGTGAAGCCGCTGCCAAGTTGCTAACAAGCTTAGTTCCTCTTGCGCAACATGCTCACTTTTTTTCCACTCTTTCCTCACACACACAACACATACACACACATAACACACACTCACACTCATATGTAGAAGTAGGTGCGGGCAAATTTTTAATTAATTTAGTTACTCAAAATTCGTTTTTAAAAGGGTAAAAGAAAAAGGTTTATTTCTATGGCAAAGTTTTCACAAACAGATACATATGTGTAAATGTATGTGTCTATATATGCATATATGTATCTATACATATACTATATATAACAGTATAGATATATAGTTATAAGAAATTTACCAATCAAGAATCAGCGTATTCCTTAGCCCAGCTGTAAGCAATTAAGCCCGATCAGCCACAAGACTAAGCTAAGATTTCTCTAGTCTCAAAACACATTTTCAATTCTTTGGAAAATTTTCGAAAATTTCCAAAAAATTTCAAAATTTTACATTATTTGTTTCAAGACTCGCCGTTGCCCTCTCTGCCTCTCTCTCTCTCACTTTCTCTCTCACTCTCTCTCTCTCTCTCTCTCTCTCTCTCTCTCTCTCTCTCGCTCTGACTTTAATTTCTGTCTCTTTCAATCTCAGGATATCAATTGCAGAGCTGCGAAAGTCCTTAGAGGTCTTCTCTTGAGAGACTAGCTCAAGGCTGCAAATGTGATTGATTGATCAACAACAAATTAACATACAGATTGAGTGATTGATCGGCTTATTGATTGACCAACCAACTTGTTCTTTGCTTTTCGACATGGATATCGATTGAAGTGAATGACAAACTGATTAATTGTGAAGCTAACCTAACTGTGTAATCTACAAAACTCAGATGCCAGCGGTACAGCTACCTTCTGGAACAGATGCAGTGCAACTGCTTAAGCAATTGTGGGAATTCTGCAAATTGCAAAGGCTGAAAACCTATTCAGGAGAGAAACGTGTCGCGCACAAAGTATTTCAGGCCCAATTACAAGCGGAACAAAGAAAGGCAAATTGTCAAACAATATCTACATTAAGCGCAAATTGCTCAAAACAAAAGTCAAGACGACGCCTCCCGGCTGCATCCACTTTAAATGCAGCGCGGCATTGTGAAGAGTAAATAGAATATATCGCGGCAATTTCCAATTTAGTGCCAACATTGTAGTCGACGACGACGCATTATTGTTCTATTTGTGCGATCCATTAGGATGGCTGAGATGCATTACGGCCAGCGCTAGCACTTAACAAAGGCAAAGGAATTGGACGAGTTGCGTATACGCAGCATAAGACAGACTGTGCACCTACTCTAAGTAAGCTCAAGGCTGATCTCTATGGAGTTTTCTAAGGAATAGTCGTAATTTAGCTTACTGAAATTTGTTATCGATTTTATAACCTGACTTATCGATCATTTGAAAAGTTTCCAAGTAACATGCTAAAGGTTATTCAACTGCTTCAGAGAGATCGGGAAGAGAGAACAGAACATCTCCTGCTGATTCTTAGTAAGAATAAAGTTAGTTATCGAATTGAAGAGTTATCGATAACTTGTAGAGTTGACAACTACATGCCTTTACAGCTAGATTCCGAGAAGTTACTCAGCATCTAGGCTGGCTATCTACCCATTATAGGCTAAGCCAGCTCAAGTCCCCTGTTGAGTCTTGTCAGGAATTACATTTACTCTTGTCACTTGTCACATGTGTTTTAACGAAAGCCAATATCCCCGACTCCAGCTTTTCACTGAGTTCAGGCAATCAAAATCTGTAAGAGCGTTTAAATTTCGGTGGCATCTGCTTATTTCTGCTATTTTTTTTTTTTTTTTGTCTGTGCAACTTTATCGATTCAATGAAATGTGTCACTGCTGTTGGCGCTGGCACTGCTCTGACATTTCTTGAAGGCAAAACAAAAAAAAAAAACACACAAACAGAAGCAGAAGCAGGAGCAGCAACAACGAAGCCACAGATGAGCACGCCAACTTTTCTTTAAGTGGCCAAATAAAAGCAGGAAGACCGATTTAAGCTGCCCAACAGTTCAGTTCGGGGCGAGCTGGGTCGAGGTGGGGCCCGTCGTCATCTCGATGCCTGTTGCTTTCGACACCCACACTCCAGCTCCGCTCCGATTCGGACTGCACATCTTTATCAGTCAACCAGAAATGTTTGGGCACCGAATTAAAGTTTACAAGGATAATTATGACTTATTCTCTCGCTCTTACACTCTTGCGTTCCTCTTTCCCCACTCTCTGTCTTGTTCTGTTCTATGTGGCAAGCAACAGGACTTCATATAACTAGAGTTAAGACTCTAAACAGATAAGAATAACTCAATATTCTATGGGTCAGAGACATACTAAGAATACGTGATAATACAAAAGCGATTTCAGAGTGAAGAACTAGTTCAATTTGAAGAATCAGCCTAACCTGACGAATCTATAGCTAACTAATGAATATCGTCTCATTATATATTTATAAAATCATCTAGAATCAATGGGATAATCAAGGTTTACAAGTGGAATTAGCTAGACGAACAGCCGAAAGAAACTCTTGAAATTCTTTTGCTTACAAGAACAGTTTTTGATGCGTCAAAGTGTCGCTGCCTCTCTCCTTATCCTTCTCTCTCTCTCTCTCTCTCTCTCTCTCTCTTTCTCTGGCGTCGTTCGGCACAGCAAAGGTAGATGCAGAGAATTAGCAGATTTAAATGTGTAGTCCCATTGTGTGAGATGTATATATATTTCTTTTTAATTTTCGGACTGCAACACTTTTAGAATCAGAAATGACCCCAAAGAGCGGCCAACACTCAAGGGGACATAACGAGCGGCGACTCTGCAGAAGCTGTAGAAACCTGGCAATTAGCATTAACAACGGCAACTTGACTGCAGTTGGTAAACAGAGAAAGAGAGCGAGAGACAGAGAGAGAGCGAGAGAGAGAGAGAGAGAGAGAGAGAGAGCGAGTGGAGTAGAGGCGAATGACTTGTATATTGGTGCAACTGGCATGGTCAGATGAGCCAGCCTAAAGAGCAGACAAATGCGGCGCAATTTGCGGCACTGTGACAACACAACAAGCAAATGCTGCAGCTAGGCTCCAGCTCCTGTTCCAGCTCCTGTTGCAGTTCTGGGCGTAAGTCAAACAACGCAACGAAATGAATTATAAAACAAGTAGGTGTACATCAGAGGGGCGTGCACGACTAACAGATACCCTGACTGGGCATTGCAAGGCATCATAAAGTGAACTGAATATAGACTGAGTATTCCTGACGTGCAACTGCACATTAGATTTTAGTCTCATTAAGTTATGCTTAAACAATCAAGATGAAATATCGATGAGTTGAGCTGCGCATTGAGTTGACTTCAGTTAGTTCAAGCTTCTAGTTTATATTCAGTTACGATCTAAAAAAAAGAGAGAGGGAGAGAGAGAGAGAAGAGAATGGACCTTTAGCTAGATCAGCTCTAGTCTAGACATACACTTGGACTTGACATACACTTGGACTCAGGGCCAATATGCCAGTTCTTCTCGCCTATCCAGGGTATAATAACATGCCAACAAAAACCAAACAAAACGTCTACGAGGCCAACGGGCAGCTTCACAGCGCCCAGCAAGTGCGGGTGCAACTGGGCAATAGGCAAAGGGCGAGTGGGCACCGGCTCTGACTGCCATATAGATATATATATATATATACATACACACATATATGTCTTTCTGTATGTATGTATGTGTAGAGCTGACTCTACCTAGCGCCACATGAAATTTTTATTTTATTTAAATGTAATTATCTGCTTGAATACAAAAAAATGAGAGAGAAGGAAATGCTCATCATGATGAGACGAGCTGAAAATGCAACAAAAAAAGCACCAAAAATCAACCAAAAAAAAAAGAAAAATTAAAAAAAGGAATCCATGTGCATAAAGTAAAACCCGACATAAAAACAAAAAAAATCCATTAAAATTTTGCAGGCAAAAAAAAAAAACGAAAAAATAAAGGAAACGAGTAAAGCTGTTGCAGTTGGGCGTAACTAGCTGGCATATACAGGCCCAAGTAGTTGTTGTTGTTGTTGTTGTTAGGCAAAGAATATTTCAAAATCTTCCATGGTTCCAACTGTAGAGCTATCCAATTGCAACACTTCGGATTCTTCTGGAATTGTCACTTCGGAAGATCTCAGCATTCGGAACCTCATAAAAATAAAATGTCTTCCGGACGGACGTACAGACAGCAAGCCCAACCAATATACTCTCATCCACACTTAATGAACGGGCGCATGAAAATAAAGGAGTAAGGCAGGCGGGCTGACTGGCTAGCTGGCAGGCAGGCAGGCAGGCAGAAAGGTAACGCAGCAACACGTTCACGTACACGGCCTATGCCAGCAACAACAACAATAACAACAACAACAGCAACGATAGCAACACCTACAACAACAGCAACATCAACTGCAGTTGCTGCAGCCAGGACATGGGCCAGCAAAGCCGGGCGTGGCCTTTTTTTGCTCATTTGCGACGCACTTTCGGACACTATTCCAGGCGGTTGTAGCTGCGCATTCGCCGTCGTCATCCTATTGCCCCTCCTCCTCCTCCTTCTTATCCTTCTCCAACTCCCCCTCACCCACCGCCCCTGCGCCTGCCCCTGCCTCGTTCTCGTTCTCGTTCGTTCTGGCTGCAGTTTTCGGCTTTCGATTTCGGGCCTATGCCGCCTATCGGCTTGATTATGCACATGCCTTCAATGATGTGTGTGTGCGTGTGTGTGTGACAAGCACCCAGCCACCCACACACATATGTATACACAGACACACATATATGCATATATATACACCACATTTGCCGTATGTACTCGCTGCTGTATGTACCTTCGTCTTTACTTTTTTTTTTGCACTGAACCAACAAAAAGTTGTCAAAATAATATAACGCAGAGCCCGCATTACTCCCAGCCTTTTCAGCCAGCCTTTCCACCCAGCCTTTCCATAGGCCTATTAAAAGCATAAGCGCCCTCTGGCGGCGTATTCAACAGCGAGAGTGCGAGTGAGAGAGAGAGGGAGAGGGAGAGAGAACCACAACAACACAAAATGAAACGTTTGAAATTTTTACTGCGTTCTCTGGGCATTTTCCACTGCCGTTGCGCCCAACTTCTTTTCCCAAAATTAATTGTTGCGTAATATCTACGAAATTAACTTGGGACTAGAAAATCTGTCATAGTTCCAAGTGTGTTCACTGTACAGGCTGAAGCTGAACATGTGTGGAACTCGTAAGTGCTATGAATGTATGAAGTTTTTGTTGAAAAAATTATTTAATTATTGCTTAATTTTTGGAACTAGTTCAATTGCGCACTAGCTCAATTCACTATATATTAGTTCAATGTGAAGAACTAGTTCACTAAAATGAAATAGTTCCTTCTGATGAACTAGTTCAATATTACTAAAGATCTAATTCATGTTGATCTTAATTCTTTTTGAATTCTAATCCAGTTCTGTTGATCGAAAGAATTCCCCATGAATGAGGTCTAAGAAGAAGAAAATACATATCTACCTAGCTAAGTATATATATTCCTGATCAGTGTCAACAGTTCAAGTGATAGACTATCAATTTGTCAGTCTATTAGAATCGATATATAGTCATCTATCTCAGTTAAGACTACGCCATTTATATATCAGAAGAGCAGTTAAGATTCCATAACTATGCGCGCTTAGAGCTCATCAAACTTGAGAGACCTTAACCCATAGTTGATCCAAGATCCAGATATTGTTGTAGTATGTATAGTATGTAATTTATATATAGTATTATTAGCTTGATTTTCAAGACTCACGAATCATTAGCTCATCTCTCCGCTCGAAAATGTGCTTGAAAATCGGATTAGATTAAGAAGTTGGGCTAGGTCCAAGTCGCAGCGTTGACTCTTGAAAAAGCCACGCAGACACGCCACGAGGCAAAACACACACACAAAAAGGACTTTTCTCTGCTATGTGTGCGTGGGTTGGGGTTGGGGCTGGGTACCTTCGATGGCTGCCTGTTCAGTGGACTATTCGAGAGAAGCAACAGCAGGAGCAGCAGGACGAGTAGGAGTAGGAGAAGAGCAAGGAGGAGGACGAGGCGGTACCGGCAACTGCAACTGCCACAAGGCCACAATGAAATGAGGCTGACAAAAAATGAAGAAAAAAAATACAAAATAAAAAGTGCGAAACATTTTGTCAGCTTCAACTCGCTGCGAGCGATTTGAGGACTTCACACGTTTCACTTTGTTTCTGTTTCCGTTTCAGTTGCTGCTTTTTTTCCATGCTCGCGCATGGTGTGTGCCCCAAACCGAGCATATTGGCTTCGTACAGTCTTCAGTCTCAGAGGCTATTGAGCTAGTGGACCAAGAGCCCTGCTCAAGGCGTGGCCAGCTCAACAGCTCTTTGACAGGGTATGGCACAGTCGTGCATGCCCGTCTGTCCATGCTCGAGCTTGCGCTCAGCGCTTTATCTGCCGCATCTCTGTGGGGGCGGCCAAAGTTGTTTTGTGTGACACAAGTTTGGGGCTTGTAATTAAAATCATGTTAGAATGCTTTGTGAGCGCCGCTGCAATTGCAATTGCACTTCCGCAAGGCTTTTCTCTGAGTGTGTGTGTCTCTCTCTCTCTCTCTCTCTGTGTGTGTGTGTGTGTGCATTTGTGGTTTGCTTATGTTAACTTCGCTTCTTTCTTTTTCATCTCTTTTTTGCAGTTGACAGACGACAAGCTCAAAGACAAATGCAGTTGGGTTTCAAATTCGGCTACACACACACACTCACACACAAACACACACACACACACACACACACACACACACACCACACACATACACATCACACACTCACAGTTTCATCAGAGTTCTTTGATTTTTAGTCGCTGCTTTTATCTTCACTTGCAGCTTTCAGTTAAACTCAAATTGTTTTTATGGCTCCGCCTGCAGCTGCCTTTGGCAAACATAATTAAAAAAATAATACAAAATAAAAAAAGGAAACGAAAGAAAAACAAAATTATTTAAACAAATCAAATTGCAAGTTGCGGCCTAAAGTTGCCACAGCAACTACTTCTAGTTGCACAGAAAATTTCAGAGCATCAAGAAAGTGGGCAAAACGTTGCAGTTGCTGAAAGAATTCGACTGCCAAATACCCGTACCATGGTAATAGAAACAAGTATTATTAAGAAAGTATTGCTTTACGATAAGAATTTAACATATAAGACGTAGCTCTTGGCTGATGGTGATAAAGAGTTGAGCATAGTTCGCTGTAGCTCACTCATCGGAGTTCCGCATAGGTCTCTCTGGCTGACTCCTCTGAGAGCAGCATAGATCACTGTTCTCATACAACTCGGAATGTAAAACATGATGAAAATGTTCATCACACAAATATAATCAAATAGAAGTAACAACAAATTGCCAAGCAGCGAACCGAAGCTGAGCTCAGAGAGCTTTAGCAGTCGGGACTTTCAGTAGGGGTCAGTTGAGTGTGGGTGTAGTGTGTACGATATATGTATGTGATATATGTATGTGATACGTATGCGTATGTATCTATATATACACATGTAACAAAAGGAAATTAAAAGGCTGAAACGACTGGTAAATGCGTTATTAAGGCTATATACTACCCACTCCTGCCCACTCCAGCTGCACATATAGAAATCTGCCTTAGTATATATATATACCATATACACATCCTTACACATATACCCAGATCTAATACAGCATATATACATTTAGCTAATGTCGAGGCAAATGAGCGGAAGTGGTCACAGTTTGCATTTAGGCATCGTAAAAGCCGCTGACCAACGCTGCCCAGCGCTGATCCATGGGCACATGGACGCGGATAAGGACACGAAAAAGGACATGAAAATGGCCGAGGATGTGGACGTGGATGTGGCATAAAAACATTTACATTAAAATTCCAAACAATCGCAGTTATTTACCTTATCTAAAACATGCCCGCGCACTGGCTGGTTAACGAACAGGTGAGGGGGGGGGGCGGGGCAGTGGTCAGTGGGTAGTGGACAGTGGGCGGAGGTGGGTCAGCTACACACCTTTCGTGGCGATTTAAAAATCGGCAATACAATGTATGTATAAAAATGCTACCCTAGCTAGGCCGCTGGGGTAGATACCCCTTTTGTAAATTGGTTTCAGCTCGTGTTTTTTCCCACTTTTTGCCTGTTTCCATTTTCCGTTTTTTCCACTTTTTCATTTTTTACTCGTTTTTTCGGCGTTTTTTATTTAATGCGCGCATTTCACACATTTCACATGTCGAGCGGCCCGACTGGAGGTTTGGTCAAACTTTTTATCGATTCGCTGCATAATGTAGAAGCGGGCGGAAGAGGAGGACTCGCCAAATATGCCTAGAGCAATGCCCATGTCAATGTGTGCGTGTGCGTGTGTATGTGTGTGTGGGTGGGTGTGGGGCGTGGGTGTTGGCCAGGCTAAAACTGAGCCCAAAAGCAACAACAACAACAACAGCAAAAAGACAAAAACAAAAAAAAAACAAAAAAGGGAGCAAGGCCCAAAACCCAAGTGATTAATTCAACAAATTCATATGTGCGTGGCGGACGCGAATGCGCCCCAAATGCGAGTCACAGCCGCAGCCACAGCCACAGCCGCAGCCCACGCTCCACGTA
This sequence comes from Drosophila mercatorum, assembly GCA_961210405.1. NCBI lineage: Eukaryota > Metazoa > Arthropoda > Insecta > Diptera > Drosophilidae > Drosophila > Drosophila mercatorum. Next base: position 24,714,007 of record CAUIUS010000001.1, on the reverse strand, counting down.
ATGAGCAGCCCCCCTTGCGCCTGCCCCGCCCCAAAAGCCAGCATCAGTGGCGGCGGGTGGGGCTGGAACCCATCAACGCAAACTGAGACAAACTGCGACGCGCAGCTAACCCGAAAATGTTGTCATCCCAGCTGAGGCGGGGGTGGGGCACGGAGGGCAGGGACCAAAGGCAGCGCAGGAAGGAAGGAAGGGCTGCCAGCTGCTGGGCTCTCTGTAAGGATCTGCGGTGGCGTCCGCTACATTTAGTGGGCAGTTGAGATGCTCGGCCCTGACAATTATAGTTCAACTCAATGAACTAGTTCCATGAGCTACTCAATATTGCATGTGTATATTGACGAGCTGCCTCATTTGCATGAGCTAGTTCAAAGAGCTACTCCTTGCACCTGATTGTTTTAGTTCTTGCAGTTTGATTTGATGCACGAGTTGAATTTTATGAACTAGTTCCAAGAGCTACTCAGTAAAAGGAGCCCAATTATAGTTATAGTTATTGAACTGGTTCATTTAAGTGAATCAGCTTTGTAGCACCTGCTCATTTTAGTGCTTTAACTTGATCCAGTTTTATTCGAAGAACTAGTTCAACATGATGAACAATGAATCAGCTGTGAATAACTCGCTCAAGATACACCATTAAATAGTTCCATTGAACGCCAGACCGTTCATTCAATGATGATCTGCTCAACACTGAACTAGTTCCGGTTCATTTGCACCGCTAATGAGTCAGCTCTAATGTGTGGCGGTCAGTGAAATATGAGACGGCGAGTCGCAGTCGCCGCAGCTACTTTCTAATTAAGCATGTTTAGTTAGCGGGGCTGGGGGCGTGGCACCAGGCAGAGCCATGTCAGAAACAGGCCCACAGCGATGCTGGCTCTGCGTGAGGGTCTCTGTGCGTGTGTGTGAACGGAAGTGCACACGCATGTCTAAAATATCTAAATCTGCGAGCGCGCTTATCTCTATATGGGTGTGAGTGTGTGCGTGTGTGTGTGTGTGTGTCTCTATAAGTGTGCGTGTGTGAACCCTTTTTGTTTTGACATTTCGCAGAAAATGATGTTGGCGCAAAAAAAAAGTTTCTAATGAAAACTCCCAAAAAAAATAACAACAGAAAACGAAAACCCACTAAACAATGAGACAAAAAAAGAAAGGAAAAGTTGAGGATACTATATACATGGACTTAAATACATATATGCATCATGTGTATATGTATATATTGCAAATGGATCCAGAGCGCACAGGGTTGACCCCAGCGAGAGATGCCAAAACCTTCACTCTAACTGCTCAAAGCTCATTACGCAGCATGATTTGGTGTAAACTGTACATAGACACACCCGCACACACACACACACATGCACAAACACCCACATTTATATTTAGATATGTGTGTGTGTGTTGTGCTTTACAATATGAATATGCAAATAAAGCGTTGCATACTTCGAGGCGCAAAAATAACAAAACTCATGCTCTCCACTTTGCTTTCTCACTGTTTGTTTGCCTAAGCAACGGCGGCAGCAGCAGCAGCAGCAGCAGCAGCTGTACGTGGGGAGCACATCATTAGAGGCATCATTTATCCCCCTCTTGACACCCTCGGCCCCCTCTCTTCGCATCTAAAGTAGAGAAACCCCTAACGACATTGCAATCACTTGCATTTTGCATCCCTTAATAGCGCAGCTGCCCTTGTCATAGAATTATATATACAAATATGCGTGTGTGTGTGTGTGTGTGTGTGTGTGTGTGTGTGTGTGTGTGTGTATGCTCAAGTGCAGTGGCAACTTACGTGCTTGTGCTTCCTCTACCTCTCCCTCTTGCTATCTTAACCCTTTACTCTAACTTACGTTCACTCTCTCTCCCCTTCTGCTTCTCCCTCCCTCTCTCTCCCTCTCTCTCTATGCTCCTCTCTATTTAGCGTAGTTCAAGTGCAGCATCTTCTCCTCCTTCAATCTCCGCCTCGCACAACAAAAATATTTGACACATGCACAAGTACAAAAAAAAAACTGAAAAGAAATCAAGAAAAAAAAAACAGGTCAGAACAAAAGCGTCTCTGCAACTTCATCTGCCACAGCTTCCTCCTGCTCCTCCTGTTCATCCTTCCTCCGTTCTCCTTCGTCACTTCATTTCACTTTTACAACTTGCACGCACATCCTCGATTCCCGTTTCTTCTTCTTCGCTTTTTTTCTATTCAGCATTCGCACTGCCCCTCCCCCTCGTCCTTCGGCGGCCTCTTCTTCCCCCCACCTGCCCGGGTCTGTTTGTTGTTTCTGCGTCTCGGCTGCTTATTTCAATAGCTGCGCCACCTCAAACTTTCCATTTCGTTGCATTGACAAATATTTCTTTGTGCGCGTTTCCCCATTTCCCACATCCCACATCCCATTTCGCATTTTTCTTTTCCCCATTTCTATTTCGTCGACTCTTATGACTTATGGCTCAGCTTGTCAGCCGCCTCTTCCACGTGTGTGTGCGCGCCTTGGCATTCATTAGCCGCATCTCCCCACCCCCCGACCTGTCTCTCCACCTCATGCAAATGTCCTAAGCCGTATAGGCTCTTCTTTCTCGCTTTTTCGTTTTTAATTTATTTTTGTTTTTAGCTCTTAACTCCCAGCTCTTATATTTGGGCAGACAGAACTGAGCGTACTACTTGGGGAAAGCCTAGGTAAAGTCCTAAACATGCTTCGACTTGTTCTGATGAAGGATCTAATTGAATATGTATGATGAATGAGTTCAATTCGAGGAACTAGTTCAGTTCATTCATTACTTCTGCTCGTTGAAGAACTAGCATAATTTAATGAATGATGAACTAGTTCGCTAAGTGATGTGTATCTTTTGCTGAACAAATTCTAGTTCTACTTCATGTTTTCTTCACGTTCAATATGAAGAACTAGTTCAGTAAGAGAAATATGAGTTGGTGATGTAAATTATGTATTAGTTCACTTGAAGAAGTAGTTTAGGAAGAAATATGTGAATTGGCGATGTAAATAATGCATTAGTTCAGTAAGTTCAACAGAATTAGGTAATGGAACTAATTCAGTAGTTCATTTGCATGATCCAATCCACTGAATATAAACTAAGTTCCATTCCCACTTCGACTGTAAGTTCACTTTCTAGCACACTCTTCATACTAGTTTTACGAGATCATATTTCTTGTTCGTCTGGCATCTGCTTTGATTTTCCAGCTACCCTAAAATTGGCCAATTCTCGTAGCTGACTGCTGGCTTTAGTTATCTCTAGTAGTATTTTACCTACACACACACAGAGAGAGAGAGAGAGAGAGAGAGAGAGAGAGAGAGATCAGAAAGAGTGAACTCTAGCTATCTGTGCAGGAAACAAAGTGCATATACAAGATTTGGGCTTTTGTTCGAGAAACGTTCTTTTAGAGAAACGAGACACGTAATACCCTGACATGTGGCTAGAGGGGGCAACCTGCACATTTCGAAGTGCCAAAGAGAGAGAGAGAGAGAGAGAGAGAGAGAGAGAGAAGGGGGTCGAAGTTGCAATTAAATTGCAGCTAGGGTAATAGGCAGGACTGGAGTGGTTGGCAAAATAGATGAGGTAAAGGGCTGACGGGGTTAACGAAAGTACAAGGGGATGGAGGGGCAAGGAGCAAGGGCAGCCAGCTAGCTGCATATTAGTTCTGTGCCTAATCTCGATGGGGCGACTCGATGGCTGAGTCGAGTCTGGTGTTTAGTTGCATGCCACACACACACACACACACACACACACACAGGCGGAAAAATGGGGTTAAATTGCACAGAAATCTCTGGCACAAAACGTGGCAAACAGCCCCCGCAGGCAGATGGCACAGCCTCACACACACACCTACACACACACACACACACACACACATACAAAGGCTACAGACGCTTTGCTTTGTTTCGACGCACTTAACACGGCGTTGGCGACATGCACTTGAGCTTGCACAAAAGCCCACTCATGCACCGAAAGAGTTGGGCCAAGGGAGTGGGAGGGGGCGCGGGAGTGGGTGAGGGAATCACAAGTTAGATGCACTAGACAGACACGAGACAAAACACAGCCAGACGCTTGTCTAGCCCCTCAGTGAAGGCGCAACCCCTTTTTTCAAGTCGACCACCCACTGGTGCAGCATGCCACATGCCACATGCCACATGCCTCTTGCCGCTTGCGTCGCATGCATTAGAATGTCGACGACGATGCGGCTGTCGCCTCTTGTCATGTTGACATAGAATCATTGCCGCTTGCCCCCAGATTTAGTTGCAAGCAACCCCCAACTGGGTGGCAGGTGCAAAAAAGTGACGACGAGAGACTCGGCTGCATGTCCCCTTCCCCCCTTCCCCCCCTTCCCACTTCACCCCTTCACCCCTACCACATTCCACCTCCTCAGCTGCCTCGCCGAAATGAAAGTGAAACACGGTGGTGGCTGGCACATGGAATCCAAGCAGAGACCCTGCTTGAGTGCACTTTTTCCACTATTCAAAAGTTTAAGTGGTTGGTGGTGCGTCGGTGGTGCAATCTCGCTGCTCGAACTGCCTGCATCCGTTTAACAGGGGTTGCAAATCCTGTTGCAGACAGTGCCAATGCCAATGTCGACTGCAGCGTGGAAGGTGCAAAGATGACTTCAAGCTGCGGCAAAGGCCGAAGCTGAAGCTGAAGCTGAAGCTGTAGACGGAGATGCAGACGCAGAAGCAGATGCAGCTGAAGTGGCAGCCCGATGCTGCTGGGGCAAGCACTTCACCAGTGCCACCCCGAGACGGCTCCTTGGCCGGGCGCGAAAAGTGAAAGCAGCTCCAGAAAAGGGAAATGCAAACGAGAATCGTGAAATGAAAACTGGTCTGGGCTCAGCCACGTCGCACGCAGATCGAGAAAAGGAACAGGATTTCGGGAGGAAAGAGAGCCACGAATAGGGCGAGACTTAGATGAAAGCAGCTAGAGACTTTTGAGAAGACCAATTGAAGGGAAATTAAAAAGGGAAACGAGGAGCATTTGAAATAGAAACTATCAACCGGTAGCAGATCAGGGGAACAAGGATTTGGAAATGAAATGAAAAAGAGAGAAGGAAGCCCAGGTCAGAGCTGAACGGAGATACGAGAAGGAAACTCGGCCTGAGCTTGTCTCGGGCGAAGGGAAGCGGACTAGGAATAGAAAAAGAAATATTTTTGGCATTGCAAGTGGAGGAAAGGAACGAAGGTCTAACCGACTAGGCACCTCGCGACAGAGCAACGCCGAATGGGCTGGAAAGGAAACCTGGTTAGGCTGGTTTATTTTTCGATTGGGCTTGGGTTGGGGCAGTCATCGCGCCATCGTTACCATAAAAACCAATGAAATTTCGCTTAGGCTCGCTGCGTGCTGCGCTTTACGAGCCGTCCCCCTGGGTCCAGGGCCACTCGCCGGCTCGACGACTCGACGGCTCAGCGACTTCAGCACCAGCTTCACCTCCTGTAAAAACCTTCACAGCGAAAGCGAAACGCACTAATGTCCTTAACGGCCGAACGCGCATTGCCGTATGCCAAAGCATCGGACGTCTGTGCAAATAAAAAAGAAGTTACCAATGCACGCAGGCAGGACTAACAGATGCCCTCTGCACTGCAGAAGGCCCTACGAGTACTCGGAAAGGTGTTGCGCAAGTCTTTCAGCTAAGCTCATGCTAATTGGACTTAAATTCTGTAGATGTCAGTGTGGAAAATAGAAATCGATGCTAAAAGTGAAGTCGTAGGACGGTTTCGATAGATTAGATGTGATTTAAGTTGATAGCCTTTAGTTTCCTATTCCAATTTCATATGATTCATGAACTCCTCATACAATATAGTATAGTCAATAACTATGAGTTTCTGCTATCATACCTAAGACACAACTCTAAGGAATAGGGAGTTTAAGGAGAAGTAGGGCTTAAGTTGAACTCAATTTCATACTCGCAGCTCAACGCTGTTTAGTTCCTCTACAGAACAGGCGAACTGATAGAAAGTTTAGACAGATTTCGACTGATCAACTTGTTTCCACTTCAATCCTTATGCCAACCTCACCTATTATAGCCGAAGTCTGACTGCCACAGCAGTATGCCGCTTTCTATACCTGTAGAGATCCCAATTCGACTTGACTGGACTTGGCCATGCAACCCCGATCTCAATAGCAGCACTGGGTATGTGGAAATATAAAAACTTTGCTGTCGTTTGGCCAATACACACACACACACACACACACACACACACAGAGGCACACCCACGCACGCAGAAAACAGTTCGCGGGCCTCATGTGCGCGGCGACAGAAGTTTTTATTCCTTTGTTTAGAATAAATATAAATGGGCACGTGTTTTGGGCGATGGCCTCGGCGCGGTCTCTGTTTTTAGTGGTGGCGCAGAGCTGAGCAGAGCAATTGGGCCGGTGGCATGTGGCAAGTAGCGTGGGGCATGTCGCATGTAGCATGCAGCATGGGGTTGCTGGCGCAGTTAAATTTTAATGTGGCCATATCGATATATGCGTGCATGAATCTGCCGCCAGCCAAATATCGCGTATGAAATAACATTTCAAGCCGCGCGCTACGTGCTAAACACGTCGCTGCCGCTGCCTCAGTCGACGTCGCCGATAAGCGTCCGTCAGAGCGTGGGTGGTTGCAGAAGAGTTAGAAAGCTAGCATCGTTCCGAGGCAGCTCAGTTGAACGAGTCAACAAAATGAACAGCTGAACTAGTTCCATGTCATCAGTGAACTAGTTCAATATGATCAATTAACGACACAGCTCAGTCGACTATGAACACGACTCTGTCTATTATGAACGTCGATTCGTTCATGAACGAATCAGTTGTTTACGATCTATTGAACTAAAGCAAACTAGTTCAAATTGAGCTAAGCCAAGCACAGTTGCAATAGTAATTCGAGTTGCAGTTCATCAAAATGAACTAGTTCATTAAATGGAACTTGCGTAGCTGCTCTCAATGTATCCTAAATGCCATCTGGTGTCACACGCACACACACGCACGCTCTGCTGCCAATGAATTTCTTATGAGCTCTGAAGCTCACGCAACTCTGAACATCTCTTTTTACTTTACTTTGCATAAGTTTGCCATGGCTCAAATTCTAATCAATATGCCACGCCCACCTCGCCTCCCTGCTCGCTCTTCAGCTGCCAAATAAGAAAATGAACCGAAGGAAATTGAGCTTCAGCTGCCTTAGCTTAACATTTAATAGGAATTTCACAATCGAACTAAAGTTTACGTATGAAAATATTTATCTAATAAGTCGCATATATATATATATATATATATATTCTATAGTTGTCCTCATTTCATATCTCTACAATATCCAACCACTATATATAATTATAAGCATAATGAACGCAAACAGCTTAGCAGATACTAGTAGACTGCCAGATACTCGCCCCATCCATGGGATTGTAAGTTCTACTCGACTAATGGATGCTATTTTTGAAGTAAGGGTCTTCAAGTAATATTTCCAATTCAATATTATTATATTCGTCGTTACTAAAAGAATACCTAGTTTAAGTTCTAGTTCAACTTCTAGTTCTATACTTCAAATAGCAAAGCTCTAGCTCTTAAGGCTCTAGAGATCGGTGCATTCCAAGAATCGGACAGATGTGCCAAAATGGAACAGAACTCATTAGCCTAATTAAGAATATATCGTCATACAACCGAATCACCATACCTAGATATACGGAAGCAAATATATCCCCTTTTAACATGGTCTTTGAAGCAGAGACAGATCTTGATGCTACTAAAGACTATATAGCGGTCTCTATTCGGACAGAAAGAGCAAAATGGAAAAGTCTGAAAGAATATCGAGTAAAAGTATTTGCCATATTTATACTTTGAAATTGACCCAACAATTTTCGAATTTTATTGATTAGCTATCAAAACAGCTCACGATAAATGCGCATATCAAATTGCATCATAATTCATTTGTCGCGCAAGCTTTAAGCGGAGGCTTAGCTTTTTTATTGACTAGAAGCTCTACTGGTTTGAAGCAAGAAAGCAAGTTTCACAATAGCTTAAAGCTCAATGCTTAAAGATAAGCTAAGGCTACGCCTAAAGCTTTTTATTTGAGGTTCGGCACAAGCTTCAGCAAGGACAAGGCATTTCTATAACCCCAAGACTCACAATTGAGCTCTGCTGAAAGCTTCAAAACTTCACTTTATGAAACTTGATCAGATAATATATATATATAATTTACAAAATTTGTTACTTTTTTAATGGAAATTTATATTTTGACAGTGCCAAAAATAGACTTTTTTGAAATTTTGTAATCGAAAATTGTAAATGTGAAATATAGTCGTATATATGTAGTAAATATATTTATATATATAATTATTATAAGAGCTTAAACATAATTTGGAACAAAACAAAATAATACATAATAATATATATTATATATATATATTGTAATTCATAAAGAGTAAAACACATTTCTTTTATTTTTTTTAGAAAAAGTTTTCATTTAATTTATTGAAATATTTTGTTGTTTTTTGCTGTTGCTGCCAAGGGCTACATATAGACGTCTCTTGATGATTATATAAGTTGTTATTGTTATTGTTGTTGTTGCAAGTACAGTGAAGCTTGTCAATGCCTGGCCACACACATATACCGTGTGTGTGTCTGTGTGTGTGTAAGTATGTGTGTGTGCGTGTGTGTCTGTGTGAGTAGTTAATCTATGCATATGAAAATGAGAGAACAGTCCAACATATGCATTCTCTGTATGTGTGTGTGTGTGTGTGTGTGTGTGTGTGTGTGGGTGTGTGTGGGTGGTGTCATCTCTGTGTGTGGGTGTGTGCTTGTGTAATACATTCATATATAGCTAAGAACATGTCGCTCATATTGCATTGCTTGCTGAATTAACTTCATTTCAAACTCTATATATTTTTTTTTGATTTTCCAGACATACATACATATGTATATATATTCATATATATATCTAGATATATATACATAAATATATATACATATACGTACATATATATTTATATATATATAGTTTACCAAGCTTTTATCGTGTCTGGTTATAGCTATTATATATATATATATATATATATATATATATATATATATATATATATATATATATATATATATATATATATATATATATATATATATATTAATTCAAAATGTTTACAAAAAATTGGATTTTCGACATTTCGAAAGTCGCCGTTTTACTTTGTTTTATTAAAAGATATATATATGTATATATACATATATATGTATATATATATATGTATATATACATATATATGTATATATACATATGCATATATATATATATATACATATGTATATATATTATCTATATATATATATATATATATATATGTTATTATATATTATATTTTGTTTTCTTTTTTTTAGTGCAAATTCACATAAATTCAGTCGTGATAAAAATGGTTTTTCTCTTCCTATTTTCCTTTTTGTTCATGTTTCTTTGCTAGTTAAATAAAGCTCTAGGTTTTTAATGGGGGCTGCATTCCGATCTAGCATATACATATAAATATAGATAATATTATCAGACACACAAATATACATACATACATATATATATATATATATAATTGTATATATATGTATATATGTAAATGCAGCTCGAACTGAGTTTAAAGAAAGTTTAACATATTGAACACTCGACTATATATTTATCGATACATATCGATGTATATACATATATATATATATATATATGTATATATATATATATATATACATATATAGTCAAATTTACAATTTGAAAGCAATTTAGAACATTGCAGTCAGGCGTACCCGACTGCTCAATACTCGTTCAAACTACAAAAACAAACAGAATATCAATTTGACATGACTTTAAGGCATATTCATATATGTATATATCTTATCTACTCTATTAAAAACTTTTTCTAGTTTACCAATTGTCCACGCCTTTCACGGGCGTTACAGTACTTTATAGCTGACGGTCTCTCCCAGTATATGCTCATATACTCAACTTCAAATATCTAGTTTATACCGAACATAATACAGAAAAAATATCCTCAAAAAATATCGGACTCGAGTTATAGCAAGGCGCAAATATATATAAATATATGTATCTAGATATAACCAAATGCCAATTACCAAAAGTAGAGTGAAAGATTAGAGTATATCCATAGAGAGTTAAATATATATATAGATATATAACCTGATCCGATAGAGTTGCTAAGCTTTGTTGGGTGAGGCCCAATGGGCTCCTGAAAAGTCGGAGATCTTGAAGTTTAGCAGTATAGATCTATAAGATCTATATACTATATATGAAGTAACAATTTAAACTGTTTTTCTGTAGCATGAGCGAGCGTTATGCAGTCGACCACAATGTTCTTACATAGTTTTTGATTTTGAAACTAATTTTGAATTGGAAAATACAAAATGACTAATGATGACGATAATGCACTAGCATATATATATATATATATATATATAACATATATAATTTTAGTTTTAATATTGTTTTGTTATTGTTAGCGCAATGAAAACAAGAAAGAAAAAAAACAATAGCTAAATATCTAAAAGTACAAATTAGTTTGTTATACTTAAATTATACATGTCTCTCTGTCTATATATATATATATATATATATAGGTGTCCGTGTGTGTGTGTAGTCCTCTATTTCATATATATATATATATATATATATATATTTTGAGAATTTGGTGTTCAAGTGTTTCCATCCATCAGCTATGAAGCAAACTAGTTTCTAGTTTCTCTGGATCCTGCATCCGATCCATAATATATATATATATATATATATATATATATATATATATATATATATATATATATATATATGTATAGATATTGTTATTCACTTATGTATTAGATTTAAGCAAATGTTGGCGGTGTTTTCTCTGTTATTTGTGCTTAGCTTCATCAACGTTTTCTTTTAGTTATCGATTTCAGGTTTTAAGCGTATTTTAGGCACTCTTCAAATGCGGAAGGCAAAAGGGAAGCCAAAATTAAAGTCAACTATGTGTGTGTATTAGTGTGCGTGTGTGTGTGTGTGATTCCTTTGAAGAGCGCTCTGCGTGTGTGCATCATTCGAGCGGAAACTGTGACCGAGGTGCTCCATCAATTTGCTTCTAAAAACTCCTTCGACTACTTCATTCACTTTACAAAATTCACACACTACAAAATAACTTTGGCAATCAAAGTCAATCAAAATTGCAAAAAAAAAAAAATAAATAAAAAAAATTATAATCGAAAAAAAAAGTATTTAAAACAAAAATAAATCGAATTGGGCTAAAACTTTGCTGATCAAGAAAATTTAGATGAAAAAAAACGTAGAAATAAAAGTGACTTACATAAGAGCCAACTGATGTATGATTAATTAATCATCATTAATCATGATTGATGTAACTTTGAAATAGATTTTTGTTAACTGGTTTTGTGCTTCCGATGGCTGCCAAAGAGAATTTTTGCTATACTGGCTTGATTGACGACACTTTCATTAATTTATGTGAATGATTGATTGACTGTTGGTTCTGCTGAGTAATGATTGATTGAATTGGTTGCTTTACTTTATCCAACTGCTGTTAAAAAGGATTTGTTGCTAAATTCTTTTCTTTTTGAGTTTGATTGACGGTTGTTGAGTTTGATTGAATGATTGACGTGTGAAAGTTAATGATTGTTTGCTTGTTAACTTCCAATTGTGCTCAGTTAAGGCTGCTCTTGAGATTTTGTTGCTAACTGATGATAGTGACTGAATGACTGAATGATTGAATTGTGTTTAGTTGTTCTTATCCAACTGTTGTCAAATAGATTGATTGATGGTCGTTTAACTGTTTGCTGTATTGAATGATTGACTGCTTGACTTTTGACTTCGTTTCTCCAATTGCCGCCAAAAAGGATCTCTGCTAGAGTAGTATGTGTTTGGCTCTCTCTTAAATTTTGTTTTGTTGTACATTTGTTGTAGTTGTTATTGTTGTTATTGCTGCTGTTGTTGTTATTGTTGTTATTGTTGTTGTTGTTGTTGTTGTTCATGATGTTTGTGGCTTGTCTTTGTTGTATTAACTAAGCTTGGTGTTTTGCTGATGGGAGTTACATTTTGTTTGATTTTGGATGGTATGCGCACTCTATGCTCTGCTCTATAAGCACTTTAAATTCCAAGACTGCAATTAAACAGAGAGAGAAAGAAACAAAGAAAGAGTGAGGGAGAGAGAAAGAGAAAGAAAGAGAGAAAAAAAGGTTAACATCAATTATTTGGCAGTCAAACTATAAATTGGACATAATAACAAAATCTATCATGTATATAGATATATGCATAAGCTATATATATATATATATATATATATATATATACATAGGTACCCAAGATGCATTTGAGTTCTCTATATAATTGCATGGTCATAATACAATAGGTATATATACGAATTGTACGCACATAAATGCATTGCTTTAGCTGTTGGTCTTTGTAAATTTAGGATTTTCGCTATAAAAATCTCTTCTATATACAAACTATAAAGATATATATGTATATATATTTATATATGTATATATTAAAGTTCTGTGTCTGTATGTGTGTGTGTGTGTTTCTTAACATTGAGTTGCAACTTCAAGTTTAATATGCTAAATTAGTTCTCTTTGATGAACTAGTTCAATCTGCTGAACTTGCACCACTTAACAAGCATCCATTTGTTGAACATAATCAATTCAGTTTACTGCAAGCTAGTTCAATTTACATTAAAGCCAGTTTCTACAAAATTTGTGCGAATTGCTCAAGTAGTTTAGTTTTACGAACTTGTTCAATAGTTGGTTCACATTCATATTATTCATTTTTCATATGCTAGTTTAGATTTTAGAATCGTTTATAAGCGATTTCCAATTGGTTTAGTTATTCAGTCGTTCATCAATCGATGAACTGAGCTGATGATGAACACAATATAGAACTGTGCACAGAGTATCGTCATTAGTTTATGAGAGACTGAATTCTTTGGTTCAACAGTTGATTGTAGTTACCCGTTCAATCGAACACATTGCGAGTATATATATATATATATACTTAGACAAGGCAAAGCTGAATTGACATACATACACATACACATACACGACATCTACATACATCAAGCCACAGCAAGCACAGTTACTTTTGATGTAACCAATTTTGAAACGACAATTGCCAGACATAATCGGTGGGGCTGCAGTTGATGTATGTGAAACTCAAACAGCTTATCAGCTAATCAGATATTTAGCTAATCAGCATGGATACATATTAAGCTTTTAGCACTTCAAATATGGGAAATCCATAATAGATAGTAAGCATTATCAGCTAATCAGCTGTTAAATGGCTAATTAAGCAATGTTATGGCTAATGGCCAGATTGATCTACTTAGATATGTGGCTGGCTGTAGGTATATATATATATATGCAACTACAATTCATCTCGCTCTCTCTCTCTCTCTCTCTCTCTCTCTGTATTGGTATTCCGCTCTATTTGCTTACATTCGCGAACCCTTCTGCTGCAGGACCTTGGCGCGATCATTGAGCTCCAATTCACGTCCTGCTGTCGAGCCGCATTCCTTGGAGACGACGCAAAGGAACTCATTATTTTCGAATGGGCCATAGTTGGAGTATTGCATGCCGACTGTTATCAGCTGCTCAAACCGCCAGCCATCCGAGAGCGTGGAGATCATCTGAAACAGAAAGAGAGTTACTACACCTGTTCAATCAGTCGAATGAGATGGATATTACCTGTGTTAATTCCTGTTCGCGACATTGCAGCACACGATAGACGCGCTTCTTATCCGCATGCGGACGCTGAGATAAGATTGAGGGACAGCAAAGTTAGAAATTTAAATTCGACTTCGAGTGAGAGACGGATTGACAGACAGTCACTCACCTGATCTCTGTGGCTGATGCACTCCTTGAGCAGCGCAATCAGCTGCGTCACATTGTAGAACTCGGCCTCCTCCAGCACCCCCTCCTCGGAGACGCCGTCCAGAACGAGCTTGCCATGGCGCAAATAATTGAGCACAGGCGCAAAATACTTTGGGTCTCTGTCTATCAAATAGGCGCCAGTCTCATCCTAGAAAGGAAAAGTAGAAACCAATTAGTTCAATATCTTCCATATGTCTATATGTCTTGTACTATATGTATGTCTCCTATTGGATATATGTCACGCAGCTAAGCCTTGTGCAAGGCAGACAGAGGCAATGCAGCAGGTGAAATGACTTTGCTTTGCCCTTTAGACAGTGCCAAGCAGGTATATCAGTTTCATAGAGAAGTCTATCAGCATAGAACAATAGCCAAACAGATATAGTCACGTATAGATATAGTCTCTTTGGCTGTGGGGTATCTGCTAGTCAGGCAGACTCTGCGACTCTGCCATGCTTAGTTGTTTTGTACTTGATTCGCCATTATATATTCAGGCATAACTCATTGAGCTATACGTACACGGACAGTAATGGCCTTTCTCTATGCATTGTTGTCATTCATTATGGTAAATGATTTACACAAGAGTTGCCAGGCAGACAGACAGACAAACGGGCGGGCAGACAGGCGGACAGACAAATGAGACAGCCAGTTAGTCTGCCTGTCTTTCTGTGTTTGAGCTGTGTGAATTTTGATTTCATGAACCCATTGCATGTGTGTGTGCCTAGAATGGGGTATATTCGACAATTAGACTATAGTCGATATACGTAACGTCATATCGGTAAACAGAAGTATAAGTTCTTTCTTGATATTGCGCTACAGATATCCAGTTTAGTAGAGAGATTCGAATTACAGGGTACCTGCTAGCCGATCATCTGTACATGTTTTCCTGCATTTTCATCAATTTAAGCAGCCGCAATAAAACCGTAGCTACAGAGCCCAAAGCACACTCATCAGACCGTTCATCTAGGTGCCAGTTCGACTGCCCGATTCATCCGATATACAATATACGTTATATATCTACATATATACGATATATATATATACACACATATATCTGCATATGTAAGGCATGTGGGTGCCTTAATTGACGGGCACTGAGCTTTGGGCTGCCTTGGCATGAGCTCTGGGGCGGGCGAGCGGAAGCGGAGGCGGCGGATGGGGGCAAAAATTTAATCAATAACAAAAGCGAGCGAGTAAAAACAATCAAACAAAAGTAAACAAAAATAAACAAACGGACAAACTTTTTTATTGAAAACTATAACCAGAGGCAGCGGCAGCGGCAGAGGCAGAGGCAGCGACAGAGGCAGGAAGAAAAGCAAAGACAAAAGTAAAGACAGATTCAGAGATAGAAACAGAAGAAAAGGCAGAGGCAGAGGCAATGGAAGAGGCAGAAGCAGAAGCAGGGATAACCGCAAAGTCAAAGGGGAGGAGAAAGGCACTCCAGAACTAGAGCCAGAGCCAGAGGCAAAGCCAGAAGCGAAGGCAAAAGCCAAACGCCAAGCTCAAGCCAAAGTCAAAGGCAACTGCACAGCCCAAAGGCCGAAGGCGCAGCCCGCGGCAAAAGCAAAAGGGAAACAAACAAAAAAACAAAGACAAAGGCTAAAGCAGCGGCAGCGACGCCGACAGCGACGTCGACAGCGAAAACATTTGGGCATTAATAATGGGCAAACGGTTCGACGCGCTTTTGTTTATAAAATAGGAAAAATCGTAAATATAATTCATGCATGGCGCATGTTATAGATTATATATGTATGTATGTATTTCTATATATCCGTACATATTCATATTTATATTTATGATAGCCAGAAACTTGCCCAGATTTATGTGGGCGATATTTGTAGAGCAATTCGCTTTATGTGCGTTGGCCACGCCCCCCACCCAGGCCAAGGACTCGGACAACAACAGCAACAGAATAGAACCAAAGCAGAAAAGAAAACAAAAAACTGGTTTCGGATACAAGAGAAACATGCACAGACATGCATAGCTAAGGCGTCTGTGAGTGGGCGTGCGTCCGTGTGTGTGTGTGTGGTTGACAGAAAGCTCAGCCAATGCAAGTGCAGCCTTGTAAAATACGAACGCAAACACGAACAAGAAATCTAGAGCTAGAGATGGCACATACGCCGAACTGGAGTATCGAATATATCGTATATCGTATACTATATCTGATGTATGGTATATAATATATGGTATATTATTATATTCCATAATGCTATTTAACAAATATCCTTAAAGATATATACATATATGTATCCCACACATCACATTTGCCCAACTATTCTATTTGCGATTCGAATCGGCAAAGCAAAATAAATAAATTTACTTTGTTTATTTGCACGGCAAATAGAAAATTCGTATCTTATCTCTGCTGATTTAGCAGTAATCTGCAATTGCGAATCACTTTTTTCGCTTTGATTACACATTTTCGCAACTATCGAGCTACTCGTGTCACGAGTCACGCTCCCAGCGCAACTGTGCAGACCACGAAAAAAAAAAATAGGGACGACGCTGACTGCGGTTCAGCATGGCCCTGGCTGCTGCTTTAGCTGCTGCCGATGCTGTTGCTGTTGTTGTTTTTGTTCTTGTTCTTGTTGTAACTGTAATTGTTCGCAGAATAAACTGCATGTTGAGCCTGCTGTGCATGTGTGCACGTGTGTGTGGGTAGCTGTAGCAATGCATGTGTGCTTTGGCTTACAATTTTTGGACAATTATAATATACACATAGCTGGCAGCTACGAGCGCAATGGCCGCTGCAAATGCAATGCACACACACACACACAATACAAATGCATATATCGATATATTGCAAATACAGTGGAAGCTCGCTAACATAGCCTTAAACAATCTATGAAAAATACTTTGCTCAAAATAAAAAGGAAAATTATTTCAAATAAAAAATGAAGTATATAAAAAAATAATTATAAAATTAATTATGAAATAAATTTTTTTTATCAATTCTGTTATTTAGGGTTTACTGTAACTTCATTCATGTCTTTCTCTATGCATCTCTCTCTGTCTCTCTCTCTCTCTCTCTGATTGTGCACTCACCCGATCTGATATCAAATCGCAGTCCTCTTGTATAAGACGCGACAGAAAGGAATTGGGGTCACGTGAGAGCGTTGTTTTGGTGGTTAGAAAATAGGTGCCACCCACATTCAGCTTGACCCATTGGTCTGTGCCCTGTTTCTTCAGCACATTCGGGCTCTTCCGTGAGTTAATAAACACTGTGCTCATGTTGTTGCTGTTGTTGGCGTAACTGTTGATGCGTCCGCAGCTGTCGTTGTTGTTGTTGTTGTTGTTGTTGCTGCTGCTGTCGATGAGTATGAAATGCGAGTTGGCGAATGCGCTCCCGTCCGTTATTTATTACTGTTATGTTGAGTCGGGTGTCGCAGTTGTTGCTATTGCATTGCTAGTGCAGCCCAGCAATTTACAGTTAGCACACAAACAACAGCTACATACAGTTGCGGTCGCACACATACATGTATGCATATATACACATATACACGTGGTTGCGCTCCTTCCGTTAACCGTTGGCACAGACCAGAGCAATTATTATTGTCGTCGTCGCCGTCGTCGTTCCTGTCGCCGCTGTCATCCAAATTGTCACCTTATTTGAAGTTTCTTTCGTTTTCCCCTGCGTTACGCAGCGTTGCCTTGAAATTATCTTTTTGTTTCTCTATCTCTCTCCCTTTCTGGCACAAGCTCAGTCACGCTGCGTGTGCTTCTATGTGTGTGTGCGTGTATATGTGTGTGTATGTGTGTGTGCTTGTCCAGTCTCAACTCATGCTTTTGGCCAGCAGCGTCTTTGTTTGCTCCTTTGTAATTGTTGAAGTTTTTCGATCTCTTTATTTTTTACTACACTATTCTACTGCTGTTCAGCTACGCGCCGCGTTTTCGTCTATTTAGCCACGTTTTGGTTTGTGCAACTCATTTATGTCACCGTTCCATTTGCATTTGATGATGGCAAATTACTTTTCAATGAGCATTAAAAAACAAAACACTGCGAAATACCGATTGATTGTGGCGGCACGGCGATAGCCTATCGATATATGCATACCGTGCAGCTATGCGATAAGTGTTCAGCAACGTGATTTATCACATTCACTCGCTTTGGCAGAAACACAAAAGCTGAATGCTATGAACCAAGTAGAGGAAATGAATTTCAAATAAGCTGAAAAATATTTATTTTCTTAAAATAAACTACAGAAAAAAATTGAAATAAAAAATAACTAGAAAAATAATTAAAAATATATATTTTAAGGCAGATAGTAGCCTATATGTATATATATTGTTACTTCTGCATAAATAAATATCGATAGCAAGAATGGAAAAAAGCTGAGTGCTACAAATTAGCCACTATTTTGAAGGTTTCATTCAAATATGGCGCCAAATGACGAAAAATGTTAATTTGAGCTTTTAAACAAATTTGCTAAGCGATTTGCGCAGGCGTGTTTAGTTTACCAACAGCTGCTGAACGCTGCAGACGTGCAAGATGAGACTGGCATTGACGCTGATATTTATATGCCTATTGGCATTCGCTGCGCCCACGCCCATGCTATACAAACGCAATCCAGACGAGAAATACGAAGCGGGTAACGTAAATTGAAATTATTTATGGCTTTTCAGCTTTCGAATGGTAAATAACAAAATGAATGCAGATCTGGTTCCCATTTCATCGACTGTCATACCGCTGACCGTGCTGGAAGTCAGCTATGGCCTGGGCGGCAAGCCCAGCGACGAGTACAAGGCCGCCTACCTGCGCAAGCTGCGTAAACAGGTGCAGCAGAGGGCGGAGGCCCAAGCCAGCGGCAATGCGACAGCCATTCGAGCTCTGGGCGAAATCTCTGAGCTGCCGCCAGCGCCCGGCGACGCAGATGCTCTGATCACAGGTGAGTCAGCCGCCAGCCGCTAGCCGCCTCCGGAGTCTCGACTAATCCCAGTTCTCATCTGCAGTCAAGTCCAAGCAGCTGGAGAAGGCCAAAGTCAAGGCTGTCTAGAAAGCCAAGCCAAGCAGACAGCCAGCCAGCTCGACCAGTCGCTGCTCTTGCGTTGGCGTCTCCCATGATATCATAGCCAGAGTCAATTTTTCTTCTTCATTTTTTGTTTTTGGTTTTGGCTTTTGAGCTAGTTAATAAATTGTGCGATTCGAAGTGGTTTTTGCCTAATTTGGACGCTGGACGCGATGATGCCGAACCAAAAATGTTTTTTCCAGTCCCCTTTCCCCAAGTGGCCCCTGTCCGCCCCTTGTACTCTCTCCCATGTTGCCAAACCGGAAGGAAATCGAATTGAGCCAAAATAAAAATACAAAAAAAAAAAAAAAACATTATGTAATGCAATTTGGAGAGCTGTAAAGCTTAAGTGGGGCATGACTGACTGCAAGATACTCTATGAAAGAGATGAAGATAGGAAAACGATAGAGATAGAGATAGAGATAGAGATAGAGATAGAGATAGAGATAGAGAGATAGAGATAGAGAAATAGACAGATAGAGAAGGGGAGAGAAGGAGATAGAGAGATAGAGAGGGATAAAGTGATAGAGAGAGTTAGAGTGATAGAGAGATGGAGAGAGATAGAGAGGGAGAGAGAGCGAGAGAGATAGAGAAATAGAGAGATAGAGAGATGGAGATGGGGAGAGAGGGAGAGAGAGGGAGAGAGAGAGAGAGAAAGAGAGAGAGAGAGAGAGAGAGAGAGAGAGAGAGGGAGATAGAGAGATATTAAGAGAGATGGAGAAATAGAGAGATAGGGTGATAGAGAAAGATAGATTGATAAAGAGAGAGAGAGAGAGAGAGAGAGAAAGGGAGAAAGCGAGTGAGAGATAGAGGGATTGAGAGATATAGAGAGAGAGAGAGAGAGAGAGACAGAGAGAGAGATAGGGAGATAGAGATATATATAGAGAGAGAGAGAGGGAGTTAGACAGCCAATATACCCGCTTTCAGCATTCCGTACAGGGCATGGTCAGCAACAATATTATCGGAGCAGGAACTCATGTGGTTCAATGTTAACTCGATTTCGGAATTTGATTTCGATTCTGATATCCTGCGCCAGGGCTGACAGCTGGGGTGGCCGGGGAGCTGGGGAGCTGGGGAGCTGGGTCACTGACAGAATTATGATTAAATCAAACGAAAAATGACGAGCAAAGACAAAATGACAACAAACAGGACGAACAAGGATAACAACAACAACAACAACAAGAACAACAAGAACAACAAGCTACAAGGCGAAGCCGAAAAAAGATAAATGACAGAGCCAAAGTGAGAAAGATGTTCGGAACAAAGGCGAGGTATTTCATATAGTTGCTGTCTCCCTCTCTCTCTCTCTCTCTCTCTCTCTTCCTTTCTCTCCCTCTGCCTAAGGAGCAAAAGGTTTTTCGTCGTGTTTAACAGCAAGATAAATTAACAGCTAGTTATCATTAGCACACGCTATTGCCTCCGACTCACTCCCTCTCTCCCCTTCTCCCCCCATTCTCCCCCATTCTCGCGCATTCTGCCTCTTTGTCCCTCTTTGTCTCTCTTTCAATAAGCTTGATAAATCGCATCGTGATACATTTTGTGGGCGTCTTCATAACGCGTCTGCCCATTGAACTGAGCGAAGCAACTGCTTGAATTGTTTATTTCAATTGTTTGTTTTGCTCAAGTGCAGCCAACTTAACGAGTGCCATAAATTGAGTGCGTAACTGTATATATAGTACGCAGAGAGCGAATCTAGACAATTCGAGTGAGAACTTGTGCCTAGCGTTGTGCAACACTGGGCGCCCTCATGCCAACTTCTCTGAGTGCAGGCGCAGCCCACTTGCCAGAGTGCAACAGAGTTTCCTCCTCCTTCCACTTCCATTTCCACTTAAGAGTTGCCAGATGGCCAGCTGGTAGAGCTTAGCCGACTGCCCAATACACGCTCATGCTCAGACTTACTCTGGAAGACATACATATCTATATGGGCAGCTCTATGTGTAGGTCTAGCCACTCCTCTCTCTATCGGTGGTAGTTCCTTCCTTCTTTCATCATCCATTTGCTGTCTTCTATCTTTTCCCTTCTCCCTTCCTTCTTTCATCATCCATTTGCTGTCTTCTATCTTTTCCCTTCTCCCTTCCTTCTTTCATTATCCATTTGCTGTCTTCTATCTTTTCCCTTCTCCCTTCCTTCTTTCATCATCCATTTGCTGTCTTCTATCTTTTCCCTTCTACCTTCTCCCTGCGATCTTCCGTCCTTCTATCTCCTAACGTCTATCTTCTATCTCCCATCTCCTATCTTCTTTCGCCGCTCTTCTCTGCGCTTCTCAACCGATATACTCTCGCTGTGGCCTTCCATGAGCCAGCATGAAAAGTGGATGTAGCTAAATAAACACAAATTCAAATTGCAAATTGAAGATGCAAAGACGAGTAGCTCGACAAATCGAACAGCACAAATTGTAATATGTTTCTCTATGTGTGCGTGTGTGTGTGTGTGTATTTCTATATATATATATATGTATATGTGTGGGTGTATGTATTCAGTTTAACTTCACATCAAGCTAAACACTCAAAGTGAAAGCAGAGGCAGAGGCGCATATCGGCAAAGCCAAAAAGCCGACAACTGCGTGCTGAGCAAACATTAGTCAAGCAGAAGGACTTCGACATGGACTCGGACAGGGACATCCAAACTGGGTAAGGTCCTTACACATACACACACACACACACACATACACACTCTGTCGTCTAGATAGTACCTGCCTGGTCGACGCTTTTAGCTGTCAGTTTGCCATTTGCCTCGCTGCTTGTTTATTTGCTCACATACCCTGGAGCAGGATATCATGCGCTGATCAGGCATTCAGTGGAGTTTTCTCGGAAAGCTTTAGAGGTAGTTGTGGGGTATAGGTATATGCTTTATATAGAGAGTTGTCTTCTTGTTCTGTCTTACCTCTCTTCTGGCTTCTTTTTTTTTCATTAGTCATTAGTCATTAGTCATTAGTCATTAGTCATCAGCCATTAGTCATTAGTCATTATTCATTAGTCATTAGTCATTAGTCATTAGTCATTAGTCATTAGTCATTAGTCATTAGTCATTAGTCATTAGTCATTAGTCATTAGTCATTAGTCATTAGTCATTAGTCATTAGTCATTAGTCATTAGTCATTAGTCATTAGTCATTAGTCATTAGTCATTAGTCATTAGTCATTAGTCATTAGTCATTAGTCATCAGCCATTAGTCATTAGTCATTAGTCATTAGTCATTAGTCAGCAGTCAGCAGTCAGCAGTCATTAGTCATTGTCATTAGTCATTAGTCATTAGTCATTAGTCATTAGTCATTAGTCATTAGTCATTAGTCATTAGTCATTAGTCATTAGTCATTAGTCATTAGTCATCAGTCATCAGTCATCAGTCATCATATATCATCTCTTATCCGTCTTTCTTCTCTTATTTATATTCTCTCTTCTCTTCCTCTCTACTCTCACTCATCCTTCTTCTCCTTTTTAACACACTCTCCTCCCTTTCACGTTTTGCTTTCCACTCACTCTCCTCTCCTCTTCTCTCCAATCTATTATGTCTATTCTTTCATATATCCTCTCCTATCTCTACTCCTCTCTTTTTCCTTCTCTTCTCTTTCGCCTTCTTTTATCTCCTTCACATAGGGTATTCAAAGGTTCACTCTCGTTTCTCTTCAGTTTGTTTCTCAGTTTTTCATTGTTGTTGCGCGCTGTGTTGTTTGAGTTGTTAGCGAGCTTAGCATTCCACACAACCACATGCTTCCCTTCGCCTCCTTTCCACCCACCCCTCCCTCTCGCCCCTCTCGTATCACTATCTCCCTCTTCCACTCACTTTGTCCATGCTGTTTCTTATTGAAATCGGTGTCCTGTCAATGTAGTTGTCACACGCAAGCTGCCTGAATGCCTGCCTGCCTGCCTGCCTGCCTGCCTGTCTGATGCTTTATTGTCGATTCCCGCAAGTGCCAGCCTGTGAAGTCAAGCAAACTCACACACACGAACACACACACACACACACACACGTATTGACATATGTTGTGTGTGCCTAAGGGTATGCAGCATTTCATGTTCAGTGGGAAAAGTCGAAACAATTGAAGCTGTGTGAAAAACTGAAGCTAGTGTAGCGAATAGTGGTTCAATTGAGTGAACTAGTTCAGCTCAACTTGTTCAGTCACTGTTACTGACTCAACTCAGTCATAAGGGGCTCATGCTGTATGGCTCAATGCCTTGTGAACCAATTGAACCACTGATCACTGAACTAGTTCACTTGTTCAATTGAACAAACTGTGAGCACAGCTCTATCTGGTCATTGATAACTGAACTAGTTCACTGACTAGCGCCCACAAGTCCACTGTTCACTGATAGCTGAACTAGTTCACTTGTTCAATTGAACAAACTGTGAGCACAGCTCTATCTGGTCATTG
Source organism: Drosophila mercatorum (assembly GCA_961210405.1). NCBI lineage: Eukaryota > Metazoa > Arthropoda > Insecta > Diptera > Drosophilidae > Drosophila > Drosophila mercatorum. Next base: position 24,690,799 of record CAUIUS010000001.1, on the reverse strand, counting down.
ATAACTGAACTAGTTCACTGACTAGCGCCCACAAGTCCACTGTTCACTGATAGCTGAACTAGTTCACTTGTTCAATTGAACAAACTGTGAGCACAGCTCCACTGTTCACTGATAACTGAACTAGTTCACTAGTTCATACCACTAACTAGTTCAATTGAATAAACTGTGAACTCAGTCAACGCCACTGCCAACGCAGCTGTCACCATTACCCCTCGCCTCGCCCCTCTTTCATTCCATCTTCTCCAGTGACATGGAACTAGTTCTTTGGCAAAGGAGACATAACACGATTTGCCAGAGATTGACACGTATTTGATATGAATACGTGAACTTATCAAATGAACCTTTCTCTTACACTTAATTAACTGAGCCAATGCGCAGCGATTTGCTTTTAAGTTTGCTTTCGCCTCTGCTTAAGGATAAACATTTATACCCTGTAAAGAGCTGCGCTTTGGGAATGGGGCATATCAGACTATAGGATAATCTCTCTCTTTTTCTTATCTGAAATCGATCTACTTAAAGTCTGGCCAGAGCAGAGTCTCTGCTCGAAAGCATCAGCATCGACGAAATTATGCTTCAAGCATCTTGAGCTGAGCCAGCGAACGGTGAAGCAAGAGCTAAGGCTAAAGTCTCTGCTCACAGGGTATCTCTGCAGTCTGTCAGCTGCTGACTTGTTTACTGCTTTCGCTGTCAACGCCTGCAGCAAGCGAAATGTGTTTGATCTGCGCATTATGCGTTTCCACGCTCAACACTTAACTTGCGCCCGCCTCTCTCTCTCTCTCTCTCTCTCTCTTTGTCTCTGCCTGTGTGTGTGTGTGTGTATGGCTGTGTGTGTGTGTGTGTGTGTGTGTAGCTTAGTATCAGCGCTTCTTCATTTACTTTAGCCGCTGGCATTAAAAGCCAAACGAATTCATGTATTTTTGCCATTTGATTCCGAGCGAGGGAGAGACAACTCCCTCTCTCTCTCTCTCCCTCTCTCTCTCCCTCTCCCTCACTCTCTCTCTCTCCCACTCACTCTCGCTCCATTATGATTTATGGTAACCCAATCGCATCGCCGCTTTGTTGCTCGCATTGTTCTCCATGTGTGAAAGCATTTGCTGCGCCCTTTTTCCCATTGTCCTGTGGGCGCTGATGCGGCGTATACGTAATGTCCTGGCCACAGCACCAGCAGCACCAGCAGCTAATGATGGCTAGCTGTTGGGGCTAGTGTAAATCGCGGTTCATTAATTATCAACAATTAAATCATTACCCAATTGGCGACTGGCGCTTGGCCAGGACTCGCCAGGACTCGCCAGGACTCGCCTCGAATCGATTCGCGCTGCTTGAATAAACGTTATTTAATTGCTTTGCAATCGACAATTGGCTTTTTGGCCAGGTTAATTATGCAAATTTCATGGCAATAAAAACAGCAAAAATAGACGAAGACTAAGACGAAGGAGAAGACGAAGAAGACGAAGAAGAAAGGAGGAAGAAATGCAAAGAAAAAACTATGCCCGGATTGCGTATCCTGCGGGCGCTGCCTTATTGACGCACGTCCTGCTCATTGAGCACAATTCAATGATGTGGAAAATTGCTTTAATCGACCACAAATACACACACAGATACACACACACACACACGCGCGCGCGCTGAGACAGTTGGTCATTCTGACTGGTTCTTCTGCACTTGAAGCATAAATATATACATATTTGAACATATATATGGCCAATAAAGGAGGGGAGTATCCCGGGTAACGCCCAAAAAGAAAAACTTTAAGTTTTACAGTGCTAATAATAATGGCAATGAAAATGACAATAACAATAACAATGACAATGACAATGACAATGACAATGACAATGACAATGACAATGACAATGACAATGACAATGATGATGATGGTAGTGTAAAATGATATTGATGATTGATATAGATGATTGATAAATAATGGCAATGATAATGACTAGTGATAATGGCTAATGATAATGACTAATGATAATGATGATGACTAATGGTGACAATATATGTACATACAATGAAATGAAAATGAACAATGAAAAGGCTAATCGCCATAAGTATGATAATGATAATGATAATGACTGAGGACAACGACTAATGATGATAATAATGATGACTGATGACAATAATAATGGAGTGTATACGATTACAATGTTGATGATGATAATGATAATTCTAATGATAATGATTATAACTAATGATGATGATGACCATACAATGATGCTCATGTATACATACATATATACAATGCAAATGGCAATAGCAGCCAACTAGACAATGCTAATATCATTGTTGATGAGAATGCTAATGATAATAACAATGAATCATATCAAATGAAATTAAGTCCTTGATAATGCCAATGAAGGTACTAGGGATGATGATAATGACAATGATAATGACTTATGATGATACTAATGAATATGATGATGATATTGATGACGATGTTACTCGTAATTTCTCTTATCATTAATGCCACTAATAATGTTAATGATAACGATAACGGCAACTTTGATGATGTGTGTGTTTAAGGTACGCTTTGCGGATATGGCCATATTTTATTGGCAATAACTTTAATGTCCTTCCATAGCCAACAAAGGCAAACACAACACACACACACGCACACACACACAGACACACTCGCTGCTTATTACATTAGGTGGCACAAGAGAGCTTTCAATAGTTGAGACTCGAGCCGAAACTAATATTTGGAGTGGAGCTAGGGTTAATCTGGCCTAAGCCCAGGCTCGGGCGTGGGCAGGGAGACAGCATCCATCATAGGCACGTCAACAGTGAGGCCTAATCGCTTGTCCCTGCCGCTGCTCGATCAAATTTCGTGTAAAAGACCCCACTCGGGGGCCACGTTTATACAGGCAATTTATTAATTTGCCAACTTGGCTGGGACAGAGCGCAAGCCGCAAAACCGTTTACACGCCGAGAACGCATGGAAGCCACCTCACACACACACACACATACAGAGAGAGATACAGAGCCTGGCAACGGCTGCGCTGGCGACCAAAAAAACCGAAGTCAAAGCCAAAAGCCTCAACAACCTCGACAATGACGACGACGTTGCACATGAGCGAAGACGAAAACAAAGGCGAAGGCGAAGGCGAAGTCGATGCCAGAGCTCTGTGTCTCTGTCTGTGTGTGTGTGTGTGCGGTGCTTGATTCCGCAAAGGATTCAATTAAAAAAGTTTCAAAGGCAAAATGCGCATAATCAAAACAAATCAACACGTGGTTTTCGCAGCCTCGCAGCCAGCAAAGACGAATTGACGAATCGACGCTGAAGCGAGCCCCAGCCGAAGCCGAGCCCGAGAACACACAGCATCGTAAACGAAGCGCGCAACGGCCGAGCTCTGACCTCAGCGTGTGCTAACGGTTCACGCTGCTGACGCAGTCGTTGTTGTTTATTCTGACTTGCGCAGCTCGCAAGCTCTCGCGGTCTCTTTGCCTCTCTCTCTCTACCTCTCTCTCTCTCTCTCTGTCACTCCAACGCTTATCAATTGGCACTGGTTAGCCGCATCGGCAGCGTTGCCAGACTGTCGCCGAACTGAGCATGCACAGCATGTGCAATATTCAGCAAGTCGAAATGTTAACCAGCTGGCAGCGCTTATGGAGTCTGCAGAGAGAGAGAGTGGGAGAGAGGCAGAGTGTAGGCAAAATGGGTTTGGCGCGTGGAGAGAGTCTTCGGCAACGCACATATACGCAGCATAGAGGGCGTTTTTTTTGTTTTTTTGTGCGGCTGTGTAAACGTAAGCCTGCGCGCTCCTTTGACATTGACGAACGAGAGAGTAGGGCAGCCGACTGTAGGGCATGCGGCAGTGGGCTACAGCGAGAGCGTGTCTATGTGAGTGTGTGTGTATGTGTGTGTGTGTAACGTTTTTGTAAATTTCGTAATCAGCATCCATTTTGCTCAGAGCCTGTCGCTGCTGCTGCTGCTGCTGCTGATGGTGATGCTGCTGCTGCTGGTAGTTAAGGCTTTGGCTGTGTCCCGGGTTGGCAGTGCCACTTCGTTGCTCGTCGCATTCAGTCCGCATTGGCAGCGTCGCATTTCGTCAGCGGTGGGGCTCATAAACGCGCGACGAGGTTAACGGCAGCCCAGACATAGACCCAGACCCCAGACCCCCGCACTCTAAACGCAGCCCCAACATTTCAAAATCAAACGTTAACCGTTAAGCGACTAGGCACGTAGCGTAGCGTAGCTGGTGGTCGGACTGATCTAACAAAGGAGCAGCTAACTGTAAACACTAACAGTGAATGTAAGCAAAACGAAAACCAACAAACAACTACATCTATAGCTCTGTCTCGCTCTGGCCCAACCAACAATTGACAATAAAGAACTGAGCAAAAACAATGTCAAAAAAAAACAGCATAACTGTTAGCGCAAATCCAGGCCACAAAATTCAGCTCGCTAAAATAAATACATATTAAGTTGACTCTGTGTCTGTGTCTGTGTGAGTGTGAGTGTGTGTGTGTGTGTGCGCGCCGCCGTCGGCGTCGACGTTGTGCGTGTCTTTGAATTTTTGGGTGTGGACTTGTTTCTTGTTTCATTTTCTGCTGCCGCTGTCGCTGCTGTCGTTGCTGTCGCTGCTGCTTCTCTTTGCTCGCTACCTACCTAACCGACCTCTGCTGTCGCCTGTCCCCCTCACTCCTGCACACAGCCTAAAACTAATAACAACAACAACAACAGCAGCAGCAATGCACAGTGATCGAAAGTGCATGAGAAGTGCACTGCGCTGAATTTTGTATATTTTTTTGGTTTTTGTTTTTGTTGAATGAAATGTTGATTGTTTGGCTGAGCCAAGTAAGCCACGCCTATAAGTAGGCAATCAAATAATTAATTAATGCTAAATAAATAAAAAAAAAAACAGTGCGAAAAACAAATGCCCAACTGCCGTTTCGTTTTCTTCACGACTTTTTTTTTCAAGTGTAACGCAAAGTGTGCTTAAAAAGCAAACAAAAATAAATAACGGTAGATCAAAGTTCAATGCTAAGTAGATGCCGAAGCAAAGGCGCGAGCCCCTCTTTTCACAGGCAGGCAGCAGAGGCAGAGGCAGCAGTAGTAGCAACCACGCCTCCGTTATTATTAATACACACACACAAACACACACATACACAGAGATAGAAACATGTATACAAAGCAAATCAAATAGAAAAACATAGAATTCCATACATGTACATACATATGTATGTGATGGTTTATCAAATAAATTAATTTTGTCTCTGTGTGCGTGTGTGTGTGTGTGAAATGAACAACTGCACAGCTGCTCCTTTAACATTCCATTTGTTGTTGTTGCTGCTGCTGCGCATCATCAACGTCAAAAAGATAACACGCCCCAATTTTTCTTGGCTGCCACAATTTTTGTTTTTGTTTTTGTTTCTGTTTTTGTTCTGTTTGGCTGCTCCACGCTTCCTTTCTTCTAGTTTTTTGTTATGTCTTGCCTTGCGCTGGCTTTTGACACGTCTAGCAAAGCGACGACAACAGAGAGAGAGAGAGAGTGGAGAAAAAAAACTAATAAGCAGAAGCAGCAACAACAACGGCATAACGGAACACAATAACGGTAACAGCAACAATAAGCGAAATATTCGTAACAAGACGCACGTTGACAGCGGTCGACGCACTGTCGATTTACGACTAACGAGAGGAAGGTGAAGGACGACAGTGTGAGTGTGTGTGACAGAAAGAGAGAGAGAGAGAGGGAGGGAGAGGGATAGAGAGTGGGGTAAATTGAAAGCAAAAGTTGGCCCACATCACAAGACTAGCAGAGCGCATGAAATAGGCAAACACATTACAACAACAACAACAACAACAAACAGAATTGCACCGACCTTTGCCCACTGTCGTCGATGTGGGCGCGTGGGCGTGGCAGTGTCTGCATCAACTAAATAGAAAACAAGCAACGAGCGAAAAAAAAGAATAGAAAAACTGTCACACGGCCAAAAGGCGCGCTAAGCCCTTATGTTTTTTTCTTTCTCTTATTCGTGTGTCATGTGTGTATAAGGATACGTGTATGTGTGTGTGTGTGTGAGTGTGTCGAATGAGGGGCCATAGTAAAAGTCATAAAACTGACAACGAAAGCAACGCCAAAGGACAGTTGATGATGATAATGCCATTGCAGGAGCAACAGCAAATACATAGAGAATCGAACGGGTATGCTCGACTATGGCAACACCTAGTCTAGTTACAAAGTAGGAGAGATGGCTGAAGTTGCAGCAGATATTACAGTCTTTTCATAGGAAAGCTGTGTTTGATCCCAAAAAGTCTGATATGAAATCAATGATGATGACTAATGCCAGTGACAATGACTAATGATGATGTTGAATGATGATGGCAATGACTAATAATTATAGATATATGACTAATGGTAATGATACTAACTGATGACTAATGATGATGATGATGATGATGATGATGACAATGACTTTTAGTGATGACTAATGACAAGGATAACGACTAATGGTAATGATAATGATAATGATAATGACAATGATTATGACTACTGATGATGACCAATGATGATGAATAATGATAGGCAACCGATGATAGATGACTAATGAATGATGACTAATGATGATGACCAATGATTGATACCTAATGATTGATGGCTAATGATTGATGCCTAATGAATATATTGATGATGATGACTAATAAATAATCATGTAAATGACTAATGACAATTAGAATGAAAGACTAATGATAATAACAATAATAATATCGATAATGACAATGATAATAAATACTATAATAATAAATTGATAATATTTAAAGTACAGTAAAGACTACCTAAATAGCTCTGCAGATCTAGCTCTTGTCATCTCTCTATGTCACAGCTCGAGTTACCCAACAGCTCCCTCTCTCTCTCTCTCTCTCTCTCTTGGGAGTTTTCACTGTATCTAAATTCATTCCACGTCCGATTGAACAGAACACTCAAAACTACGTGAAGGCAAACGACTAATGGGCGAGAGCTGGGAGTGCCTGGTATGATGGCTGGTAGCGGGCAGGTACTCTATCTATACAGTTATATGGGCATATAGTTGGGCGTTCAACGTTGCGTATGCACAACGTGCCGCATGCCACATGCCACATGCCACATGCCGCAAAGCCAGCCAGTGGAGTGCCCAAAGACAGCCAGCCCAGCGGCCTTTTTATTTGCTTTTCATAAGACACAATTTATTGCTGCCTTGTCACGAGCGTACATATAGATGAGTATATCTATATACGATACTTGTCAGTGTGTGAGGAAGAGAGTGTGTGTGTGTTTGTGTGTGTGTGTGTGTCACTGTAGCATAGGCTCAGACGCTCGCATAGACATAGACAACAGCAACAAAATAAGATATAGCCAAAGAAAAGACAACGCATTTTATGGCTTGGCTAAGTCTGTGCGTGTGTGTGTGCGTGAGTGTGTGTGTGTGTGTGTGTGTGTGTGTCTATTGGTTAGCTATGACCTTCTGTGTCTTTGACTGTAATGCAGCTGTTGTTGCGGCTTAAACCGAACAACCAAGCAGCCAGCCCGCAAAAGTAATCACTGCTTTGTCCCGCAACAGCATTGGGTCAACAACAAAGCATTCAGACACACACACTCCCACACACACACACACACACACACACACACACACACACACACACACACACACACTCGACACAGACACATATGCATAAGTTTTGGCTGCTTATTGACAGCGACTAAGTGGCAAAAAACACAGTTTAAGGCAGTGCCAGTCACCCAACGTGACGCCCAACAAATTGGGGTGGCGTGGGTTGCCCGGGGTGTTGGCTTGAAAAAGGCTCCGGTGTCAGTCGGCCAGCTTCGCAGTTACAGTGGCAGCGCAGCTACGCCCTCAGCGTCAGACTGCAAGCCGAGCAGACACGAGCGACGGCGAAAGGCAGCGCGAGCGAGGCCGACTATAAATGCTGACGTAGAAAAAACTTTCGTAGAGCAGCCAAGCCCAAGCCCAGGCCCAGGCCCAGTCCTAGCCCTAGCCGTTGCCATCGCCCCGGCCCAAGCCACCCAAACACAACGCCCAAACTCAAGCAGCCGCAGCAGCAGCGGCGGCGACGCCCAAGCCAAAAGATAAATAACTTTAAGTACTTAGCAATATTTCGAGCATCAATAGAAATTGGAAGAATAATAATAGTAATCATAATAATAATGACAATAATAATAATAATAATAATAATAATAATAATAATAATAATAATAATAATAGTGATGTGGACAAATATCAATAATAATAAAAATGATTATGAATTACGACAATAACAATGACAATGTCGATGGCAATGATAATGATAATGACAATGACAATAATCAAGACAATGATAATGATAATGGGTTTTTATTGTGGTTGAGGTAGGACAAAGTCGGACTGTACAAGCAACCTCTTCCTTGGGCTGGCTTCCAGCTTCAAGCCTGGCGCCCTGGATCCCTTCTGACAGATGATAATGATGATGACTAATGATAATGATAACAAGGATGACTTTAGTCATTAGACTGAAGACTTCAGACTGATGATTGATGATTAATAACTTATGACTGTTAACTAATGACTAATGACTAATGACTAATGACTAATGACTAATGACTAATGACTAATGACTAATGACTAATGACTAATGACTAATGACTATGACTGATGACTGATGACTGATGACTGATGACTGATGACGGATGACTGATGACTGATGACTGATGACTGATGACTGATGACTGATGACTGATGACTGATGACTGATGAGTGATGACTAATGACTAATGACTGATGACTAATGACTAATGACTAATGACTAATGACTAATGACTAATGACTATAGAGTAATGAGTAATGAATAATAAGCAAGGACTAATGACTGATGAGTGAAGATTATTGGCTAATGACTCATAATTCATGACTGATGACTGATGAGTGATGACTAATGACTAATGACTGATGACTAATGACTAATGACTAATGACTAATGACTAATGACTAATGACTATAGAGTAATGAGTAATGAATAATAAGCAAGGACTAATGACTGATGAGTGAAGATTATTGGCTAATGACTCATAATTCATTATAATTATGATGACCAATTATATAATAATAAATATAACCTCTATACTGATGACTAATGATAATAACAAAAAAATATATACATATGTATATTAAAAGCAATATGAGAATACCCATTACCCATTACCACAATAGAAATCTCAGACAAATTGGCAGACAGACAGCCATTGCCACGCCCCTCAGATAGAATTGTGTCAGGCCATGCTTCAGCTTGAGCTTCCTACTGCTGTTGTTGCTGTTGTTGTTGTTGGGTCGACTAGAAAAGGGACAAGGAAGAGCAATAGCAATGAGGTCAGTCGGACTAATGCAAACTTTTTCAAAGTCAAAGCAACTAATTATAACAGCAATCCCTGTATGTGTGGGTGTTGATGTGAGGGTGTGTGTGTGTGTGTGTATGTGTGTGAGGGTGTGTGTATATTGGATTGCTATTTATAAACTTACATTAATATTCAATGCGAAACAGCTTTAAATTGAATTAAACTCGGAGCTCATTTTGCCTGAGCTAATCTGCCGACAGCAGCAGCAGCAGCAACAGCAACAGCAACAACGATTGCCACCTGTGCGCCCATAAATACATACACTTCGCATCCTGTGTACAGTGAGGCAACCATTGCTGGCAGCAACAGCAGCAACAGCTGCAGCCCTCAATTGTTCATGTTGCTGTTGCCATTCAAACAACAAGCAACAAAACAAATTAGGTAGCGGAAACGGAAAGCGTCAAGTCGTTACACAGCTGTTGTTGCCGCTGTGGGCGATGCTGTTGCCGTTGCCCAACAGCAACTTTATGCAAACATGAATATGTGTCTGTGTGTGTGTGTGTGTGTGAGTGAGTAGAGGAAATGACTTTCACTCGCTGCGTGCGTGAAATTAGCAATGCATAATAGAGAACATAATTTAAGCAAGCAACAACAGCTGCAACAACAGCAGCAACAATAGCAATTTTTTTCGCTTAGCTAAAGATGATATGCAACTGTTTATGAACCCAATCCATCCAACAACAAATAAACAAAGCTATATATATATATATATATATAAATATGTATGTAGAGAGAAAAGCTGGCGAGAGTGTGAGAAAATGAGCAACAACAGCATAAAAGCAAATTAAGCAACGCCAACAGCAACACAAAACAGAAACAAGGAAAATCGACAGCAACAGCAGCAGCAGGAGCAAACGAGCGTTATTGAGGCTAGGTAAAGCGGGCGATTGCAGCGAGCATATTGTGCAGGTAATGGTCGAATTAAGGCAACATGCTGTGCAGCAGCAACACGACAGCATCAGCAACAGCAGCAACAACAGCAACTGTAGAAAAAGGCAGCTGATGCGTGGCAGCAGCAGAACAAAAGTTAAGCTGAAATGTAGACCAAGCACAACAGCAACAGCAGCAGCAACTGCAGCAGCAACTGCAGCAGCAACAGCCAGCAAAAAGAGTTTCATTGCAACAGCAACAATAACAAGAACAGCAGCAGCACCAGCAACAATTGCTGTCAATGCCCATATCAATGCAGCAATTGATATAACCAACAACAACAACAACAAAAACAACAGCTGCAACACTGCCAACAGCAACAGCAAACACAATAGCAATATAAGTAGCTGCACAGCAGCAACACGCACCAGCAACACGCGCTGCAACTCGCGCAAGATGTTGTCGCTGGCATTGCCGCTGTTAATCATGATCTGCGCCTGCCCCGGCCTCGACGCTCTGCGGCTGACCAACGGCGGCAACAGCCTGAGCAAAGGCGTCGGCGCCAACAAGGAGCAGCTCAACATCGGCCTGATTGCGCCGCACACGAATTTCGGCAAGCGCGAATATTTGCGCAGCATCAACAACGCGGTCACCGGGCTGACGAAGACGCGCGGCGCCAAGCTCACCTTCCTCAAGGACTACTCCTTCGAGCAGAAGAACATACACTTCGACATGATGTCCTTGACGCCGAGCCCAACTGGTGAGTGGAACTTGCAATATATTGCCCTATTCAATTATGTTCATAAGAACCAGTTCAATTGAACGGAACTAGTTAGGTGAACTCTATAATATATTACTTAAGAGAGCTCTCGAGCCTAAGATACTTGGAGTAGTAGCTTGAAAGACTTCATATTTTTAAGAACCAGTTCAATTGAACGGAACTAGTTAGGTGAATTGTAAAATATGTATCATAGAGGGGTTGTCTAATGTCCTTTTGTATAAATTGATTGTAGTTCGTTGCATGGTTCATTGAACTAGTTCCGTGAACAAGTGAACCAAACTCATATATATACCAGATAACTTAGTAGCAGACTCTCATATGCATAAGAATGAGCTTAATGCAATTAAAAGAGATCATTGAACTAGTTCATCAGTGAGCTAGCTAGGCAAACTAGTTTTGTGAACTAGTTCAGTGGTCAAGCTCATTGCCTAGCGCATTTCTGTAGCACAAATTGAACTAGATCCACACGCATACCTATCCATATACTATATCTAAATCTAAACCTGAATCTGCCATATGCTTAAAGCACTAAAAAGTTTTGTAAGGGGGAAAATAATGTACGCCTTGAACAAGGGGACAAGGCTTTCGACTTTATAATGCGGCCACACGTCACATTTTTAATTAAGATTCATCTTGAACTACTTGGGCGCTCAGGCGCTCTTGTATACCCATTGAAAGTGGTGAAGGAGCAGTGGGTATGCCGTAGCTAGACTAGTTAGCGAAGCTCTGATGATGATGATTACTCATTATGTATGTGTCTACAACTCCAGCTTCTTCCTCGTACTCAAAATGAACTGGTTCATTTAATGAACAACTTGCCAGCTTTGGACTGCAGTCAGATTGCAGCGAGGTAGCTGCTCGTCGAGCGAACTTTAGCTAAAAGTGTTGCATTCTGTTGAACAAGCCCGCACTTGTACCTGCCACCTGCCACGTCCTGCCCTGCCCCCTAGCCCACCCCCCTTAGCTGTCTCAACCCTTCACCCTTTCTCTTGTGCAGCAACTAAACATCTAAGAAGAGAGGAAAATCTGTCTAAAGCAAAGTAAAGTAAAGTCATAAAGTGGATGTCATGTCTGTCATAGACAAAGTTGCTAAAAGACATCAAATATATTCATAAGATAGTTTTATGTAAAAAGTTTATATAAATTTAAGATAGATATAGAAATATCTGTCCATCTATACATAGCTCTAGAGCAAGGCATCTGTGTATATTCAGTAGCTAGAACAGATCAAGGGAAAATCAGTCAAAGGATATTATAATTTCCAGTCTACAACTATTACCTACTACTTCCTCTTATAATTTCTCTCAGTGTACAATTTCTATATGATTTTATAATTGACTAAAACAGCTCTAAATTAACAATTATTTCTTTTGATTTCGAAAGGTATGCAGAATTGCAGTCGCTGCCCGGGAATGCTTGGCATTAACTCAATTAAGAGCCCCATTTCGCTCAGTGTAGTGGAGTGAAAGGTGACTTTTGTGAGGCAACCTGGCGTATCTAGGCTTTTGTCTGGTCAAGTGGGGGCTGCCAGCGAGGCGACTCATTGAGGCAATCACAAAAGGCAGCGCCACGCCCCCACACTCTAAAGTGAAATCAAATTCAATTTCCCATACAAATTATTGCACAATTTTCTTTTCAAATGGAAATTCGTGAAGCCAGCAGCAAAAGCAGAAGAAGAAGAAGAAGCGGGAGAAGAAGCTGCTGGCAACTGAGATTTGATTTGGGTTCAAATCGGGCTTGTGGGGCCAACCAACAAGATATAAGCAATCAATGCAGAAACGTAAAGTGCCAGCACCTAAACAACAATGCGGCTGAAACAGGAACTGGAACTGGAACTGGAATCGGAATCTGTAAAGTGGAAATGGGAAAGTGGAACTAGAATTCAAATCAGGCCGTTTCGCTTCTATTGTTAGAAATGCGTGTGTGTGAAGGGGGGAAGTGGGGCTTGTGGGGGACTTTAGAATAGAAAACCATTATAAATTCCCAACTGGCATATACACTCACACACACACAGAGAGAGAGAGAGAGAGAGAGAGAGAGAGAGAGAGACTTGTATTGTCGACATGTTTGGCAATCAGTCGTTCAGACATTTGTTATGTGTTGTAATTTGCGTACCCACATGACAGAGCTCCGGCTCTGGGTGGGGCTGCCCTCCAGCCACCCACTGTGCCACGCCCACAGTGCAGAATATCAAGCTAGCTGCCAGCCCGCAATAAACATTAAACATCATGTTGAATTTTTGCTTCTTTTTCTTCGGTTTCTGTCTGCATTCGCTTTTGCCTGCCTGCCGAGTTTTTATTTTATTCTTTATCAATTTATGCAGAGACACAGCTTAGACTGGAAGCAAATGCATGGCACATATATATATAGAATATGTAAAATATATATGTATTAGTTATACGCACATACATATAGCCCGCAGCTGCGGCATAGCCAATCAGTTTTGCTGCTTGTCAAACGGCCAGAACAAGACTCAATTTTCGATGCTTCAATGTACAGGGAACGCACACACACACACACACAAACATACAAATTATATGCATATGCTCACACACACACATATATATATACATATATACAAATATATATATATATATATATATATATATATATATATATAAAACTCGCTTTCATGCTTGCTTAGCCCTTGCCGCAGTGCAATCGAATCAAAGTCAAAGCTAGTTTTGCAAATGGTTAACCGACGTAGCTAAGCCACGATTACAGACGTCTCCTAGAGGAGAGCATATTCCAACCGATGTCTATATATTTGTATATATTGTATACATAGGTACATATGCAACTCCGAGGTGTGGATTTGCTGCATGGATGTTCCTCAAATTGAACTAGCTCATCAAATTGAACAAGTTATCAAAACGTAAAATTTAATAGAAATAAAAAGTTTACTAAATTGAACTAGTTCAGCAAATGAACAAGTTCAGAAAATTGAACTGGTTCATAAAATTGAACTATTGAACTAATTGAATTGTCACCAAAATGAACAAATTCATCAAAGCAAACAAGTTCACCAAATTGAACTAGTTCACTAAACTGAACTAGTTCAGCAAATGAGACTAGTAGTAAGATAAACTTGCTCAGCTAATGGAAAAACCTTTTTAAATTGAACTAGTTCATATGAATACTGCATAGTTCATAGGTTAACATGTATAAATGCATAGAAAATTTGAAGTCTCTAGCTTCAATAGCCAGACAAGCTCTACATTCACTCAATTTCCCTCCCGTAAGGACCAGCCGCATTAAGCTTAAGACAGCTATTAAGCTGCACAAGTTACTTGAACTAAACTTTTCGTATAATTATGCATTTAAATGCTGTGGCAGCAAACGGTTAATATATAGTATATTCCACAGTATATTAGAATATCACACTTTCTAGGCCATTATCTTGGCCATTCATGTTAATGACCATAGCCAAAGGTCTGTCTCGATTACTCGACGTCTGTCTGTGTCTGTCTGTGTGTGTGTGTGTGGGTGTGGGTGTGTGTGTCAATGCAATTTAATACAAAATTGTATTATTCTTACCTCGAGCCTAGACATGGCAAGGACAAACGACGATGCTCGACTAGGTGATACCCACACCTTGACTTGTATATAGAAGTAGATTTATACTATAAAATCGGACTTGATATATCGATATTTATCGATAATAGGTTAATGAGCTGAATGCTTAAGCTGTCGACCTCTCCAGACAGAAGAACAGACATACACACAGACACTTGGCCATGGCTATGGCTAGATGGACTCAGCTCATCTAACCAGCCACAGCAATATACCCGCTCTCTAAGCATACCTCAGTGTGTACAGGGTACACAAAACGATTATTGTCTACTAAGCACGAAATGGACAATAAACACAGTCAGGGCCAGGGCCAGTCTGTGTGCTTCCTTCTTCGTCCTTTTGCTCAGCTCAGCTCAGCTCAGCTCGGCTCAGACTCTGATTGCCTGATTATCGAGTTAGGTTCAGTTGCGGTGAGTGCCAGCAGCTGGAAGCCATGCGTCGCATATCATATTTTGACGCTCACTTAACGCTCTTCAATTAGTGGTCAAAAATAATTGTTGGCATTGTACAACGGTGCGTATGATTAACTGCACTAATTGCAATCAATCGATGCACAACCCGAAAAATTCTCCAATCACATGAACAGTGACAATTTGCCCTCTGATGCGGTCAAAGCCCCCAAGCCCCCGCCCCAAATGACGAACTCCGCTGCATCCCGCAGACATAATTTGTGTGCGTGGGAGCGTGAGTGTTTGTGGGCGTGTGTGTGGGTGCATCGGTCTGTGATGGACTCGCGCATTGTTTGCTGTCATGTAAATGATTGAATGACTGAACCGCAAAACCAGCAAATGGAACTAGCTCTGCGTCTGCGTCTGGCTTTGGCTCTGGCTCTGGCTCTGGCTCTGGCTCTGAGCGAACATCGGAAATGGAAATTGTTGAATGGTGAAATGTTTCAAATGAATTGGTAGCTTAGTTTAATTAAAAAAGTGAGATAGATTGACGAATTGAACTAGCTCAACATACTGAACTAGTTAATTAAACTGACAATATAGGGATGAGCTGGCACATCAAATTGAGTTAGTTCATCGAATTGTTTTGAAAGCATTTGCAATTCGAATGGATTAAACAGAAAAATAGCAAACGAACGATTTGTTAATAATATGGAACTAGTTCACCTAAATGAACTAGTTCCCCAAAATGAACCAGTTCACCAAATTAAACTAGCTAACTGAACTGTTTCATAACTTTAATAACGCTAACTTGATTTAGTGTTTCATTTGTTTTGCTTGCTGACTCGGTTCCTTGGAACTAGTTCGATTCACAGCTCACAGATATTTCGTCTAAATAGAACAAGACCTTCCTATAGAAGTTGTTGTCGATTGTCTGCGATCAATAAGTTCACATCTCGCCACATATATCTCGGCTTTGCCTGCTCCTCAGTTCACAGCTTTCGTATATCACTGGTTCATTGTGCGACAGCTTCGCTATGGTGCTAGGACATTCGAAAGGTAATTTATCTTGCGACAAACGAATAGCAAAGCAGCTGTTATATATTTTTAGGCCTCTCTGCTGCTCCTGTTCTATATTTAAATAAAGACTGAAAGGGACGCTGGAGAGGAAGGAAGCAGGGACCTGGCGAGAGCTGTGCATAATTACTCATTCAGTTATCATTTGCTGTGGCTGACAAGCCGAAAGGGTAAACATAGCCCAGCGCTCACCTGCTCGCCGCCTATCGCTATCTCCATCTCCAGCTCTTCTGTCTCTAACGACAGACACGTTTGTAAACCTTGTTTACACATTGTCTACACAAGGCATTACAAATAGCCCCGTTCCAGTTCAGGTCGAGCACCACAGTACCACCTTCAGCTGTCCGACACTCATTGACCGCATGGTCAATAGGCGACGGAGCAGAGGGACGCGGCCGGGCAACAGAGGCAACAGAGGCAGCGGAGGCAGCCAGGACATCATCAAAGTGCACATTAAAATGCTGTTGAAGCATGTTCCTGTCGTTAAGCGGAGAGCGCTTTCAACACCTGTGCAAGTGGCGTTGGCAATGGCGATGCTGATGGCGCTGCTGATGGTGCTGGCATCGATGCTTAGGCCCTTGTCGATATCTGCTGATTGGCCATCCAGCTGACGCCGGCACGAGCGAGTGCTTGAAAGGCGTGTTTAAAGAGACCGTTAAGTGAGCAGCAGCGAAAATAAAAGCCAACTGCGAGCCAGCTGCGATAACAGATCGATATGATGGCACCCTACAGACGGCCAGCGACTGTGGGCATTATGATACCCTGCTAGCCTCTTAGAGCCCTTGTAGACCCTAGAGACCCTAGAGACTGTATATGTAGACCCTACCCATACCCAACAAAGCCTAAGCCTATATAACTTATATACCCCAGAGACCCTGTATGTACATCCTATATACCTACATAGCCCATATACGTTACACAGATACACTAGAGACCCTGTATGTCCCATAGACCCTACACCTATGTACCCCATATACCCTATATAAGCAGTCATAAGCTCATATCCTCACAGAACCTATATACCCTACCTGCCCTACATACCCTATAGACTGGCTGGGAGACAAACGGAGTGAACTGTTAAGGTCCTAAGCACCCAAAGCCTCGAGCAGTCACATATGTCTTCCACTGCTTGCAACTAAATGGATAAATAGATAAATGGACGTGTGCGGCTGGCCGTGCCCAGTGAGGGACCTTTCACGTATGTGATATATATATATAACGTATATATATATAAATATATCGGACTGCTATGTGGGCCTTTCTCATAAATTTTTATGATTCGTAATGCGAGGCCGAGTTCCATTTGGGCGCAACTAGTCGAGCGAGTTGTTTATTGAAGCTGGCTAACTGTGTGTGGCATTCCAATAGCAAAGTGATTTTCGTAGCTGAGCACAGCAGAGCGCAAGCCACAAAGTATGTGGCCCATATAGCACATATAGCCATAGCCATAGCCCTTGCCCTTGCTCCCCTGCCCGGGCAGCAGCTGCAGTTGCAGACCGACGACAGACAATGGCATCCATTCAACTCGTGCGCCACAGCGGGTGGCCTCCACGCCAGCCAAAGTAGCAACAAGGCCGAAACAAATGGCCAGACCAGGGCCAGAGATAGAGAAAGAGAAAGGGAGAGCGAGAGTGAGAGTGGGGAGTGAATCGCGAAGCGGAGAGTGTGAGTTGCAACTGGACTCAGAGTCAAGCGAGAGAGAGAGGGAGAGAGAGAGTGGAGCAAGGAGCAAGTGGCAACAGGACTTTAGGGAGAGAAATTGGGTTGGGCGAGCAAAGACCAAGGGCCAACTAGACTCCAAGGAGAATTAGAGAGTGCAGAGAGAGACAGAGAGACAGAGAGACAGAGAGAGAGAGAGAGAGAGAGAGAGCGAGAAGGAGTGAAAGTGCGAAGGGAGTGAGTAGCGGCAGCCGCAGAGGCAGTCAAATGAAAAAGTATGGCCTTGCCCTGGCCTCTGGACCGACTGAAGTCAAACCGAGCAAGAAAACGCATAAAAATTGAGAACAAGAAAACAACAGAGAGCGAGCGAGACAGAGAGAGAGAGAGGAGGTAAGGAGGAAGACAGAAATCAAGATGTAGATAGGAACAGAGATAAAGTAGGTTCCGTTGGTGCATGCCAAGCATAAATACTTGTCGACAGCGGAGCGAAGCTAACGTTTGACTTCCAACTAATTGGGCCGCAGTCAGTTCCAGGTCAAGTGAGCCTCCTCCCCCCTCCTCCTCCCCTGCGCTCCCCTGCTCAGCGTACACTCAAGACTTTTGAACTTGGACATAACGTTTTTATTTACACATTATGTTAGAGCAGCGGACTCGGGCTCAGTTTCAAGTCGTCGGTTTTGTGTTACGGACTATGGACAGAGCTTTCTTTCTGGATTCGGTTTCGGTTTCGTTTTTGGTTTCGGTTTTGGTTTCAGTTTCGGCTTTAGGGTTTTGTTGACAGTTGAAGCTGTCGTTAGCAGCTGTAGCCGTAAATCGGCTGCGAACGTTGAGCTGCTTTATTAGAGAAGTCGGCCCTGGCCCAAAGGCCTACATTAACATTTAACGCCTCGCTCGCTCTCTCGCTCTCTCTCTCTCTCTCTCTCTCTCTGTCTCACTCACTTTCACGCTCCTGTTTACGAAGTGCAGCCGCATCCTTGCGGTCAACTGTCCAAACAGGATGTTTACGCTTAGCCTCGTAAGCCGTGGCAACCACGGCTAATGGCTGACGCCCAAAAACCGAGACCGAGACCGAGACCAAAGCCTAGTCGGTTGAGGCCCAGCAAGTAGCTGCGGTTAGCCGGGATCACACGCGATTTACATTATTCGTAAGTGCTCCGGCATCAAGTGCTCTGGCATTTGCCATTTGCCATTCTCGCCATTAAATCATTCTCCACTAACCTACTCAATGCCTAAGTGCCATTCGCAGGCGGCAGCTGGGCATAATTAAGTCAGGGCGGACAATTAAAGCTATTTGCATGCCAGAGAGACTGATTGATTGACTGGCTTGGCGATTGTTTGATTGACTTAGTGATGGACTCTCAATTCACTCAGTGGCAAACAGACTGACTGACTGACCAATCCCTGATGACTGATTGATTGACTGACCAAGTGATGGACTCTCGACTGACTGAATGGCTGACTGAGTGACTGAGTGATTGATGACTGAATAACTGGTTCATGTTTAATGACTGACTGTTGTAACAGACTAGGCTGATTGATTGATTGACTGACCAAGTGATGGACTCTCGATTGACTGAATGGCTGACTGAGTGACTGAGTGATTGCTGATGGCTGTCTGATAGATTGATTGATTGATTGACTGACTGGTGACTGGCTGATGGATTGATTGATTGGCTAAATTAGTGATTGACTCTCGATTGACTGACTCGATGGACTGCATGACTAACCGACTGACTGATTGGATGATTGATTGGCTGACTGAGTGATGATTGGTTGACTGACTTAGTGATTGATGCCTGATGAGTGAGTGATGGATTGATTGATGGACTGGGCTGATTGGCTGATTAACTGATTTAGTGATTGACTCTCGATTGACTGAATGGGTGACTGTGACAGACGACTGACTGATGGATTGATTGATTGACACTCGATTGATTGATGATTGACTGATGGACTTACTGATTGGCTAACTGTCTGGCAGACAGACTGATTAGATGATTGAGTGACTGACTGATTGACCGACTAACTGACTGATTGACTCTATAACTAACTGACTGACCGATTGACTGACTTTTTGATTGAGTCTCGATTGACTGATTGAATAACTTATGGATTGATTGATCGAATCCGAATTTGGTTCACTGATTGACTAACTGAAGGACTCACTGAATGCCTGACTGACAGAATATGTTGTAGAGACACTAGAGCCAAGAGCTGAAACTTCCTTAAGCTCGTCTAAGTGCACTTTTGCGCTAAACAGGAAAATAAGAAGAGAACTGAGCAAAAGAAACGAAAGAAACATACGAAAATCTTTGAAAAATTCTTTCTTATTTTTGTCTTGGCTCAAATTTTGAGCAACAAATTCAGCTTGCAGCTTAAGCGAGCATATTAAAAGTGCATTTGTATAGCTGTCTCTCTGTGTTTGTGTGTGTGTGTGTGTGTGTGTGTGATGTATGTGACTTGTGTGTCAGCTAAACATTTCTCACGTGCTAAACTCTTCTGGCAACAGCCAAAGAGGAAAATAAACAGAAAGCAAAGTAAAAGCGGAGCCAAAAATGCCAAAATCAAAATCAACCTAACAACACTTTGATATTCGATAAGATGCTGGCAGAAGACACCTACGACGAGCAGCTGCAGGGCGTGTGCTGAAGGGTGTTGAAAGGGCGGAGTCTGCGGGGGAGGGGGTGTGCCGGGGTGTGTGTGTGTGTGCCACCAGATACGAGTGGCAAACGGCAAAAGTGGGGCGTCGTCAGCAACATCAGCGTCAACGTCCTCTCGTGAGCTCGTTGTCATTGTCGTTGCCAGCTCGTCGTGTCTATGTGCGTGTGAGTGTCTGTCAGTGTGTGTGTCTCTGTGTCTCTGTCTGTGTGTGTGTGTGTGTATTACAGCTGACCATGTGACGTCAACAAAACAGCTATAAAATCTATATGTGCGCCAAGTTTTATACGAACCGAAAACTTAACTTTAGTTTGGTTCAAATTTTCCTTCCACTTTTTTCGCTCGTCTTTGCATACCACGCCCATGTCTATATATAAGTGTGTGTGTGGCTGTGCGTGTGTGAGTGTGTGTGTATTTGTTTTCTAGCTGCGTGTGTGCACGCTTAGATTATATTCATGAGTTCGCTAGAAGCTAGAAGCGCGAAAAGCCCTCAGCTCATATGCTTCGACCGTTTAGTCTATGTCTGTGTGTGTGTGTGTGTGCGTGTGTATGGGTGTGTGTGTGTGTGTTTGTGTAATTGAGTGGAATTATCATGGTATTGATTAATTGTGTGTGCGTGCATGTGTAACAACTGCTATTGCATATTTATGATTGTGCGACGGCGGCGTATACGTGATGTATATATACTGAGAGAAAGAGAGAGAGAGAGAGGGAGGGAGAGCATGTGGGGCGTATGCGTGCTGTATTCCGATTTTTTAGCATTTCAAGTGCAATCAGAGACACTCGCACACACACGCACACACACACACTCTACGAATCTAGACTCTTCACTCGCGCCACTTGACTAATTGTGTTCCATGGCGCTCGACACTGGCTCGTCCAGAGTCCTGCGTCCTTCGTTCATTGTCCCTCGCCCATTGTTCACGTTCGCTTAGCATTAATGGCTGCTTAGCAAATAAGTGTGCGCAGCGCACGACTGCGTAACACCCTGGCACACATGCCAGAGCGAAGGCTATGTCTGGGCAGAAGCTCCTCAAATCTCCTGAAGCATTCGGGGTCGAATATCAATTTCACTTTCATGGAAATGATAGGGTAGCTGCACGCTGGGAAGCCACATGCTAGTTAGCTTTCCTGGATTCCAGGAAGGATGAATTCAGGCAAACAGAACGGACGGACGGACGGAGGGAGGGAGAGAGGTAAGGGAGGTAAGGGAGAAAGGACGAACGGATAGCTTAGCTAGAGGAATAGATAGGGAATAGAAACGATACGGCTGCTATGCGCAAGACTAGACCACGCCTACCACCCGCCTCTTATATATAAGTTTCCAGCGATAGCCAATATACCCCGCCTGGGCAACTGCAGGCGCTACAGGGTATTCAACATTTCATTGTGAACCTTTTTTGATGTCGCTGCGGGCTTTTCAAGCATATTTTAACAGCACCCATGTGAGTGTAGGTGTGTGTGTGTGTGTGTGTGTGTGTTTGTCTATAAACCAAAATGAATACCAAATTGTATTGAGCCATGTGCCGCTGGCTGTGGCCTCTGCCTCTACCTCTACCTCTGTCCCTGCCTCAGCCTCAGCCTCAGCCTCAGCCTCAGCCTCTGGCTCTGCTTCTGTCTCTGACACCCACTTGGCGCTGCTGTCAGCTCGCTGTGTTTCCGCTTCCGCGTCAGCCTGCCAAATATGTTGCTTAATGCAAAAACTTTGCCAAACACACACACACACACACACACACTCACACACACACACACATATGTGCCCAAACTCTTGATAACTTGCGATAAAAATGAAGGCAATTGAATGATGCTCAAATGAAATTAATGGATGTTATAATAAGTTGACAGACTTCCCAACCACACACACCCCCACCCTCCCTGTGTGTGTGTGTGTGTGTTCTGTATGCCTCAATGGGTTGTCAACGCCTCTCGTCCTCTTCCCCTCTCTCTCCCTCTCCCTAGCCCGTTAAAGGCAGCAGCCGAAAAACATGTAAGCCTAATGGTTCCTTATTTAAACCATAATTCAATTTGAAATTTCAAATCTTAAGCTAATTAACACGCACACAACTGGGGGCAAAAAGAAATGCTATTCTCGTTCTCCCTATCTCTGGTTCGTTCCTCTCTCTGCGCTTCTCATAAGCAGTCTGCTTGTTAACCTAATTGTGTTTAATTTAAGTCATAATTCAATTGGAATTTAAAATTTTAGGCTTGGCTAACAGGCGAAAAAAGGTTGTCTCGCTGTGTCTCTGTCTCTCAGCGTGTGTCTCTCTCTCTCTCTTTCTCTCTCTCTCTCTGTCCCCTGTATTGCTCCGCTATCTGTAACTCTCTTAAGGTTATTATCACTCATCGTACTCTCAACTCTTTCTCTCTGTATCTCTGTATATCTCTCTCAGTCTGTCTCACTCTCTCTCTCTCTCTCTCTCTCTGCATCCTCTTTATCTCTCTTTCTCTTTGAGTTTTCTCTCTATATATCTCTGTATCTATGTCTCTATCTTCTCTTTTCTCACTCTCCCTCTCTCAGCCTCACTTTTCCTCTCAGTTTCTCTCCGTATTTCTCTCTATCCCTCTCGCTGCATCTCTCTCTCTCTCTCTCTCTCTCTCTCTCTAAGCTATATTTCACTAATTCTTCCACAGACTCTGTCTCTCCCTCTCTTTCTTTGTCTCAGTTTCGCTCTCTTTCTTCCTCCTTCTTTACCTCAAACTCCCTCTTTCCCTTTCACTCTCCCTTTTTGCCTTTCTCTCTCTCTCTACCCGCCTCTTCGCCTCTCCTCGCACATCTATTTTCCACTATTTCGTTCTCTGTATCTAATCAGAGTTGTTGGTCAAGCGCGTTAATGAGCTGATGCGATTTCGCTTCCGTTTCATGGAACTATAAAACAGTCAGTCAGTCAGTCAGTCGGGCACACACACACACACACACACACACACAGTGGAATTTCTTTATGAAAAGGAAAACCTCTGCTCAAATTGCGAAGCAATTTAGAAATTGTTTTTCAGGTTTAAAATTTAAAGCGGTAAAAGTTTTCGCAAGTTGCGCTTGCCGTGTGCCTCGGAGCTTTCGGTGGCTGACAAGCGCGAGTAACTGGATGACTGCCACTGGTTGACGGCAGCACTGGATGCCTGCCAGCTGCTGGAGCCAGAGGTGGAGATGGAGGTGGAGGTGGCAATGGAGCAGGAGATGCTGAAGGTGGCGCTCGCTTGCCTGGCTGGCTGTTAGCCAAAAATTGTAGCAGCACGGTGTCAAAATTCAATTTACGCATTATTATGCGTACATAAATGAGTCGACGGCCCCACGCCTGCTCTCGCCCTCTCGCCTTCTCTCTCTCTCTCTGCCGCCCTTTGAGTGGAGCAGAGCAAAACAGTTTTTAGCTACTTTGACTAGCAACTTGGCGTGCGTTCTATGCGATTCTCACTACCTACTTATTGTCGCTGTGACAGTTCGGCGGAGGGGGAACAGCAGCTCGAGTAGCTGCGGCAGCCTGTCGCTGATTGTGGCTACAGTGGAACCACTGAATGAATTATTGGCGTAGCCAACGCTGTCAAAGGCGACGTTGCGTAAAACCCTCACTTACTGCAGCGGGTAAACGGGTAAACGGGTGAGCGGGTGAGCGGGTGAGCGGGTGTGATGGCAGCAGGCAAACTTTTCAATTTCAATTTCAATTTTAATACTTTTACTTAACAACAATTCGCGTTTTTCCACAATTATTGAAATGTATGATGAAGGGAAGCCGCCCTAAGGCTCTCCTTTCCCTCTGCCTGCTAGTAGGGACAATTATTCCTGCAGCTTAAAGCCAATGCTCAGTCATAGTTGAAGTCAAACAATCTATATCATTTCCTCTTTGACTAAAGTCAACTATTTCTTTTGAGCCTTGGCTTATTTTAATTAAATCACGGACTGAACTTTGCATCTCGTTGGCCAGCTTCATTCGGATTGACAACAAACAACAAGCATTTGGCTGGCCATAATCGGGCAAGTTGTAGACTTAATTGCTTTGCTGTTTCGCTCCGAGTTCATTTTTCATGCCGCATTATGAAAAAGTTGTAAGAAAAAATTGTTTTTTTGTTTTCTTGTTTTTTTTTTTTTTGCTGCCCCAATAACTAGGCTATAGTTTTTTCCAACAGAAGCATAAAGAGAAACGAGAAACGGGAAACGGAAAATGGGAAATGGGAAACATAAAGCACAAACAGAGCCAGCTACGACAAAGTGTAGCTGTCTGTGGAGAGTGACAGACTAGCAGATACCCTGTCAAGATTATAAGGGAACTGGAGAGAGTTTGACATTGAGAAAGGGTAACTAAGCTGTTGTCTTGGAATAGAATAAGTTCCTGAATACTATCAAAGCCCTCGATCGCATTGGAGTTGTGCTTGCTATAAAGAAGTCTGCATCCATACTAAGTCAAGATTGTGGCTCTCGTAGCTAAAGAGATCGATGAGCCCATAGAGATAGACAAAGGAACGGAGAAACGGCGCCACGGACGGATGCGCGGAAAGACAGGCAGACAGACTCGCAAAGAGACGAACGGAAGCGCCTACCAAGAGACAGACAGGCAGGAGACGGACTGTCGAAAACACGAGCACGCCAGCAGATGAGTCGGCTTTGGATGCTAATCCGGCCTCCTGCTGTCTCTTAAATGAATTTGACTTAAAGCCAATAAGCGCTGAATGCGCGCATTCAATGGGTACACAAAATGTTTATTTAAAGTCGAAAGGATGCCAGCAAGCGGTGTCCTTTACTGCCCAATATATTTATATATATATTAAAACTCACTTTGTGCGACGTGTGTGCGTCCACTCAGTATAATCGTTTTGAAATGAACTTCTGTTGGGAGCCACTTATGATATGTGAAATAAGCTGAATAAATTAGCATTCACCTAGTCCACTTTCTGCTCTAACAGACCAACAGACAGAACTAGGGAGAGAACTTGAACAAACTTGTTCACAATTTGATTACACCCCTTTGACCCCATTGCCAATGCACACAGGGTATATACACATATATATATATATATGAATAAAAAGGAAAAGGAAAAGGAAAAGGAAAAAGGAAAAAGGAAGCCGAGAGACAGGAGCGCCAACAACCATTTCAAAAGCAATTAAAAATGTTTAATACATACAATTAAAGTTTTTAATGGACAGCCAGGCGCGAGTGCCTGCGAGTGGGGGGCGAACAGGGGGGCGAACAGGGGGGCGAACAGGGGGGGCGTGGATGGGGCTGATGTCAAGAATCAAACAATTTTTCGACTGGTAATTAAATCAAAATTCATTCAACACGAAATTAAATTTGGCCAACTGAAAATTCATTGGCCAAAGGGCGGCCCGGAATGAGGAATATGACTGGAAATTTGCCGTATCGTGCGGCGACTCTTCCCTTAAGCCTTTAAGCCTTTAAGTCTCTGTGGCGGCGGCGGTGGCGGCGGCGTCAGCCGGGCATAATTTTATTAAGCGATTTTCTATTGTCGACTTAATCAGAGAGTTGTCCAGCCCCTCTTGCTACCCTACCCTACCCCCCTCCCCCCCCCCTCTCTCTCGAGCTCTCTTTTTTGGTTTAGCTTCCATTCATCCATCAAACGATTGTGTGTGTGCCTATCCATACAGGCGGCAGCCAGCCAGACAGCCAGCCAGCCAGGCATCTATCGATCTATCTGCGGGCTGGTAATTGAATGCATGTGGGGGAAAAACTGTTGATAAAATTAGCAGCACCTCCTTTTCGGCGTTCAAATGCAAATAGCAGAAATAAAGTGATGAAAAAGTTAATTAAACTTTTTGATGAGATTTCCAGATTTCAGCATTGAGAGGCACCGCTACGCCCTGCCGCATAGACCCCTCCACAGATCCCACCACAGACACATCGGAGCGCCCAGCTCTAGCTGTCCTCTCCCTCTCCCTCCCTCTCTCTCTCTCTCTCCCGCTCCACAGACTCCGCCACAGCACAGATCCCACGGAACGCCTCTCCCTGGACCCTTCTGCCGACCCCTGCACAGACCTCAACGGGTCTCTTCCAACTGTCACGAGATGGTCTCCCTCACCGCCGTCGCCTCTCCACACTTCTAAACAGACCCTCGACAGACCTCTCTCTCTCTAGCTCTCTCTCTGTGCCCAACTTATTTCTCTAAGACACACACTCATGCCTCTCTCTCTCTGTCTCTGTCTCTCTGTCTCTGTCTCCCGCTGGCTCTGTCATTTTTGCCCAAGTTATGTTTGTTCAAGTGTCGGCTCACTCAACTTTCAAGTTTCAACTTTGACATGTCATTCACATTCGCCCGTCGCCCGTCGCCTATCGCCTGGAGCTTTTTTTTCGTGGCTTTCCCATGCGCAAAACTTTCTAAATTATCGCTGGTCATTGTTTTACAAACTAAGCAACGCATCCTGCAAATTCCTTGACATCCTTTGCCAATGACAACTGAACCACCCGCCGCGCAGCCACGCACCTCCGCTCCTCTTCATTATTGCAAAATGAGCTGCGCGAAGCCCTTCAAATCGATTTTGATTGAAGCCATAGCTGTGGCTGTTGCTGTTGCTGTTGATTGTTTATCCAATCCCTCTGCCTCGGCCACTGGGGCATACATATGAATTAATTACAACGGCCCCGCCGCGCATAATGAAAAATATCGTTTCATTCCAACCCATTGCCCGCTCGCCGCTCGCTGCTCGCCGCTCGCACCAAAATTGGAAACCAATGCGCCTTTTTTTCCCGTATCGAGCTCGAATTAATAATGTTCATCAATTTGAATGCTGTCCCTCTGAGGCGAGAGCGATTGGCTTTAGCTTTTCATTTGCACAATCAAAAGCTAACAAACTCTGCGCTGGAGACCCTTCATTTGCCTGCTCTAGTCTAGGGGAGATGCAGCTTAAAGCCTAATCCCTAGTCCCTAGTCCCTAGTCCGTAGTCCGTAGTCCGTAGTCCGTAGTCAGCCTGAGCGTGGGCCATCAATCATTCACTCAATTTGTTTTAGGTGCAAAATGATTTAATTTAAAACCAATTTCGGAATTGTTTGAAAGCTTTTCGGCTTCGTTTACCTTTGAGTCTGTCAATTAGCGGCTGGGCCGAGCGAGCTACAGCAGCTGCGACCGCTGCGACCGCTGCGACCGCCGCTCACATGTCCCATAATTAGGCCGGATAAAAATGTAAAAAGCACTTCGAACAGCTACGCAAGAGGAAGAAGCAGCAGCCAGCAGGGCCCGACCGACAGCCACCGATTGCCACCTCGCATCGCATCGTGCAGGGCCTCGGGGCTTACCAGCAATTGAGCCTCAGCCACAGACCGCCACACCTCAGACGCCCCACCTCAAGCGACACTTGATAACCTAATAAAGCTACGCACGTAAGCGGCGTTCAGGCGCTGGCTAATCTGTAATTAATTGGCGTACATACCTGCCAACAGGACACGCACAGAACGAGAGAGGCCAGCCCGAGAGGGAGCCTTCCACTCTGAGCGCTCTACGCATTATCGACGCCCACACACACTCCATAGCACAAGGCTCTCTCTCTCTCTCTCTCTCTCTGATTGTCTCTACTATTTGTCGCTTATATCAAGCGAGGGCTAGGACTAGCGCTAGGACAAGGTCTAGGGCTTGGGCTTGTGCGAGGTCTAGGGTCAGTGCTAGGACAAGGACTATTACTAGACTGATGGACCATAGCTCTTTGATAATCTCAAGCTAATAGCTAGGCAACTTCTCCCCGATGAGCTTTAGCGCCTATTTTGTCCCCACTCCGACTACCGGAAGCTAATCGATGCCTCGCCTCTCGATCTTTGCAGCCATCTTGAGCACATTGTGCAAGGAGTTTCTGCGCGTCAACGTCTCTGCCATTCTGTACATGATGAACAACGAACAGTTCGGGCACAGCACCGCCTCGGCGCAGTATTTTCTGCAGCTGGCGGGCTACCTGGGCATACCTGTAATCTCTTGGAACGCGGACAATTCGGGCCTGGAGCGGCGAGCCTCGCAGTCGACGCTGCAGCTGCAGCTGGCGCCGAGCATTGAGCATCAGAGCGCGGCCATGCTGAGCATACTGGAGCGGTACAAGTGGCATCAGTTCTCGGTGGTTACCTCCCAGATCGCTGGCCACGACGACTTCGTGCAGGCGGTGCGCGAACGCGTGGCCGAGATGCAGGAGCACTTCAAGTTCACAATCCTCAACTCGATTGTGGTGACACGGACGAGCGATCTGATGGAGCTGGTGAACAGCGAGGCGCGCGTCATGCTGCTCTACGCCACGCAGACGGAGGCAATCACCATACTGCGCGCCGCCGAGGAGATGAAGCTGACCGGCGAGAACTACGTGTGGGTCGTCAGCCAGTCGGTGATTGAGAAGAAGGATGCCCACTCCCAGTTCCCAGTGGGCATGCTGGGCGTCCACTTCGACACGAGCAGCGCGGCCCTGATGAACGAGATATCGAATGCAATCAAGATTTATAGCTATGGCGTCGAGGCGTACCTGACGGATCCGGCGAATCGCGACCGACGGCTAACCACGCAGTCGCTGTCCTGCGAGGACGAGGGTCGCGGACGCTGGGACAATGGCGAAATGTGAGTATCGTTGCCCCTGCCCCAACCCCCAGCTAAATTCCCCCCTGTGTTCTGTTAATGTTCTGGCTCAGCTTCTTCAAGTATTTGCGCAATGTCTCCATCGAGGGGGACCTCAACAAGCCGAACATTGAGTTCACGGCCGACGGCGATCTCAAGTCAGCCGAGCTCAAGATCATGAACCTGCGACCCAGCGCCAACAACAAGAACCTCGTCTGGGAAGAGGTAAGTGATCCGCTTTCTGCATGACCCTCACCTTCAGCTTAATGGATCTCACACCTGAATGACTTGACTTTCCGAATTGTTCTTCTCTCTTTAACGCACTCACTGTACAAATCACATTTATCCCACACACTTCACACACACCCACACACACACACATACACACACACACACGGAACGCTTTTGTATAATTGCAAATCGATTTTCTTTGGGGTGGGGGATTGGGACATATCATCACTCACACGCATGAACACACAGATCGGTGTGTGGAAGTCGTGGGAGACACAGAAGCTTGATATTCGCGATATTGCTTGGCCAGGTAACTCGCACGCTCCGCCGCAAGGTGTGCCCGAGAAATTCCATTTAAAGATCACATTCCTCGAGGAGGCACCCTATATCAATCTGTCACCCGCCGATCCAGTCAGCGGCAAGTGCTTGATGGACCGCGGTGTGCTGTGCCGTGTGGCGGCCGACCATGAAATGGCCGCCGACATTGACGTGGGTCAAGCACACCGCAACGAGTCCTTCTATCAATGCTGCAGCGGCTTTTGCATTGATCTACTCGAAAAGTTCGCCGAAGAGTTGGGCTTCACCTACGAGCTGGTACGGGTTGAAGATGGTAAATGGGGTACACTTGAGAATGGTAAATGGAATGGTTTGATTGCCGACTTGGTTAACCGCAAGACGGACATGGTCCTCACGTCTCTCATGATCAACACCGAGCGCGAAGCGGTTGTCGATTTCAGTGAGCCCTTCATGGAGACGGGCATTGCCATTGTCGTGGCCAAGCGCACGGGCATCATATCGCCCACGGCCTTCCTGGAGCCGTTCGACACGGCCTCTTGGATGCTGGTAAGTCGCAAACACGCACACAGTCTGACTCTATGCTCCGGTAAGTCCTCACTCAAAACTATAAACTCTATACGCTCTCTCTCTCTTGCTCTCTCTCTTGCTCTCTCTCCTGCAACGCCTTGGCTTCGGACGTACCTGCTAAACTCCACTTCCACCTCCCAACTCCCTCCCTCCCCGCCCCCCCGCTTCCCTATTGAATACATCAGGTGGGTATCGTCGCCATTCAAGCAGCCACATTTATGATTTTCCTGTTCGAGTGGCTATCGCCCAGCGGCTATGACATGAAGCTCTATCTGCAAAACACGAACGTCACGCCGTACCGCTTCTCGCTGTTCCGCACGTACTGGCTGGTCTGGGCGGTGCTCTTCCAAGCCGCTGTTCACGTGGACTCGCCGCGCGGCTTCACCTCGCGCTTCATGACCAATGTGTGGGCCCTGTTCGCCGTCGTCTTCCTTGCCATCTACACTGCCAACTTGGCGGCGTTCATGATAACCAGGTGCGTTGGCTCTGCTCTGATTCCGGGTCTGATTCCGGGTCTGGTCTGGTCCAGTCCGTTCTCAACTTGCTTCTCTCACTCCTGCTTGCAGAGAGGAGTTCCACGAGTTCAGCGGACTCAACGACAGCCGCCTGGTGCATCCGTATTCGCACAAGCCCTCGTTCAAGTACGGCACGATTCCCTACAGCCACACGGACTCCACGATACACAAGTACTTCAAGGACATGCACTACTACATGAAGCAGTGAGTAACGTCTCTTGGGATCCCCCACTCAGTTCCCCTCTGATCTCAACTATGATTCGGCCAACAGATACAACAAGACGAGCGTGGCCGATGGCGTTGCCGCCGTTCTGAATGGAAATCTGGACTCGTTCATCTACGATGGCACCGTGCTGGACTACCTGGTTGCCCAGGATGAGGACTGTCGCCTAATGACTGTGGGCAGCTGGTACGCAATGACAGGTGAGTGCAATTCCTTCTCATTTAAATAGTCATTGGCTCCTGTTATCCTCTCTCTCTCTCTCTCTCTCTCTCTCTCTCTCTCTCGGCCAGGCTATGGCTTGGCTTTTAGCCGCAATTCCAAGTACGTGCAGATGTTCAATAAACGGCTGCTGGAGTTCCGGGCGAACGGGGACTTGGAGCGTTTGCGTCGCTACTGGATGACAGGCACCTGTCGGCCGGGCAAGCAGGAGCACAAATCCTCCGATCCGCTGGCTCTCGAGCAGTTCTTGTCCGCCTTCCTGCTACTGATGGCTGGCATACTGCTGGCCGCCTTGCTGCTACTGCTCGAGCACGTCTATTTCAAGTACATACGCAAACGCTTGGCCAAAAAGGATGGCGGTCATTGCTGTGCCCTCATCTCGCTGTCCATGGGCAAGTCGCTGACCTTCCGCGGTGCCGTCTACGAGGCAACTGAAATACTGAAGAAGCATCGCTGCAACGATCCCATCTGCGACACGCACCTGTGGAAGGTGAAGCACGAGCTGGACATGTCTCGCCTGCGAGTGCGCCAGCTAGAGAAGGTCATGGACAAGCACGGCATCAAAGCGCCCCAACTAAGGTGAGCCCAAACCACGTGCCCCTGCCCCTGCCCCTGTCCCTGCCCCTGCGCTACCCTAGCTAACATGCCCAAATGCCCATTTCAGGCTAGCCTCATCGTCGGATCTGCTCAATCATCATCACCTGAAGGAGCGTCCGCCTCTGCTGGGGAACCTCAGCTTGGCTGCCAGCGCACAAGATCTATACAGGTGGTAAGTTTTTTATTACAGTGAAACTCCCGCATGCTGCTAACCCCTTATCCTTCAATGTTCTCTATGTGTTAGAGAGAGAGAGAGAGAGGGAGAGGGGGGAGAGAGGGAGGGAGGGAGGGAGGGAAGCTGAAGTCCGTTGAGTCAGCAATTCAATTAAGCAATTGATTAGAATAACAGTGTTCGGTGTATCGTTCCGGCTTCCAATAAAAATATATGGAAATTACTTTATTAAATTAACTTATCTCCTGCTTCCGGCGGCAGTCCGACAGCCAGACAGCCAGACAGCCAGACAGCCGGACAGGCAGCCCAGTCCCAGCTGAAGCATGTCCGACAGTTCCTGCTGTCGCAGCTTCAGACACATTTGCATATCATTTACAGCTCGCTCCACAGCCAACCCTGGCCAGGTCAGCAACTGAAACCGACCAGATTAGCAAATCAAATCGAAAAAGTTGCTTTTTATGCTGTTGCGGAATCGATGTTGGCCCCGTTGGCATGGCGAACGAGCTATATCAGAGCCACAAAAATTCATCAACCATGCAAATCCGCTTAGTTGCGACAAAAGTTTTATTGTGACGCGCACATTCGCCAGAAATTTGTGTTAACCTGGCTTATAGCTGCTCTCAAACAACATTTGATATGCACCATAGATTAGCGACTGTCGGAACTAGCTGAAGTTTAACTGAGGGAGAAATGCCAATGCCAATGCGAATGCGAATGCGAATGCGACGCGACTCGATCCATTGCAGTCTAGCTAGAGAAACTTTGTCCAGTTATCCCTCGCCTTTGTCCTGCAGCATCATTATCTGGCCATCTAAGCCCTGAGCCCCTTGGGCGTGAAGCGTAGCTGCTTATAAGGAACTCACCCAGATAGATAGATAGATAGATATCGGATATTATGCAGGCTAATCGACCAATTTGTCCGACCTTCCTCTGTTTCTCTTTTTCTGGTTTCTGGTTCCTGGTTTCTGGCTTAAACAATGAACAGCATTTAGCCAGCAAATTGGTGAGCCTCTCAACCGGATAAAATCTTGAACTGGAAAGTTTGGCCAACTAATTTGCATATGAACATGTGTTCAGATGATATCCGTGGTCTGGCGCGGGGGCCGGGTCACTCCGCTAAAATATGCTGATGCATAATGTTTACGTTTTCTGCTCACGCATCAGATTAGCCCCGCAGCGCCAAGCCAACTGTAGCGAGGGTGGTGTATGGCTTTCGCAGGGGAGCTGTGGCTCTGTGGGTCAGCCAGAAAGGCTCTACATGTAAATGAAGCAAACTCGAGAACTATAAGAGCTAGCGACTTGGGCTTTCTAGTATATGTATATTCGTATTCGAGTCTACTTCTTCTATAACTTATTATAAGTCTCCTCAGTTTTGGATACTTGGAGCCTAGGGTATCTGCTAGTCAGGCAACCCTTGCCGGCGCCTCAACATGTTTTTTATTTGTTTGATGATGGACGTGGCTGGGGCTGAAACTTTTCACAAAATTGTGCAAATTAAGCGCTTGAACAAAACCGCCAAAAACTTTGCCGCTCAACAACAACAGCAACAAAGCAGGAAGGGAAATATGAATGCATTGGCATACACACATACATGGATACATAGAGCATACATTAAGATATATGCATATGGATATGAATATGTATTTATTGATATTCATGCCACGTGCTCAAAACTTTTTATTGCGCGCATTGCGGACTAGCGAAAGGGTCAGATAAATGTTAAAAATATCTCCTGTTTCGTGCTGCTATTTCGGGAGCTGCTCGAGACCTGTTGTCTCGCACTCAATCAATAGCGAAGGGAGTGGAAGGGTACCTGTTAGGCGTGTGTGTGTGTGTGTGTGTATTGGCAGTGTATCTGCTGGTCGATCACGCCCACCGCTGACCACTTTTTGGCATTAATTTATTTGCTTGGGAACCCTTGGGCACTGCTCCACGCTCATTGCTGATTGATTGATGATGTTCAATTGAACTCTGAGCAAGCTCTCTCTCGCTCTCTCTCTCTCTCTCTCTCTCTCTCTCTCTCTTTCTCTGTCTCTCTGTCTCTGTCTCTTACTCTCTGTGTACTTGCCATA
Source organism: Drosophila mercatorum (assembly GCA_961210405.1). Classification (NCBI taxonomy): domain Eukaryota; kingdom Metazoa; phylum Arthropoda; class Insecta; order Diptera; family Drosophilidae; genus Drosophila; species Drosophila mercatorum. The sequence continues at coordinate 24,657,013 of CAUIUS010000001.1, read as the reverse complement.
GATTAGTTTTCGCATGACCGTGAGATGGACCACTGCAGTGACGAATGCCCATCGATTTATGCACTTGTGTGTCCCTAATGAAGCACATTCTCAGTTTGTTATGCTCTACAGATAGATGTACTATATATAACCCATATACTATAACCCATATATATATATATATATGCATGTTCGATGTATTCACAAGTTCTCTCTATATATGCAATATGCTAACTTTTTGGAGTGTTACTTTCTTGTTTCTAACTGCTGCAACTGCTGTCAATCAACTTCAATCAATGGTGATTGAAAGGTCTTACAAAACCGAAATAGCTGAGATGGAGACGGTGCTCTGAAGCGTTTGCCCAGCGTCTACATTGCTGGCTCTGCCCACTTCGATCCAAATACTACAGTGAACAAGTTCAGCTCAATCCACATCAAGCCACATCAATCATAGCCAAAGAGCAGCTCATGGGCAATAGCAAAGTAAATGGATATAACACTTAAGGCACGGGCATAAGCCTCGCCACTGAACACCTAAGAAAGCTGGCTCATCAATCACCGTCAATCACAGTCAGCAGGCAAAACTCTTGTAATTGAGAAAGTAAACAACATTTTTTTTATATCTAACATAAAAAATAAACCCAAAGGCAATTCTACGATATAAGCGGTTCAGCTCAATCCCCATCAATCGCCATCAATCAAAGCCAAAGAGAAAGAAGCAGAAATAGCAGCTAAACCAAGGCCAAATTTACACAAGAAAAACACAACTAAAAACTAAAAACTAAAAATTAAAATTAAAAAACTAAAAATAAAAAAAATGAATATAAACTCTCAACAACAAAAAACTCTTCATATATATATACATATATATATACATATGTATATATATGTATGTATGTATATATATATACAAAAAATATATAGATGTATATTTAATCAAAATGTTTCAAATAAATGTAAACTGAAAGCTTTTTAAAAGTTAAAACAAATTTAAAAATAAATAAAGCCCAAAGCGCCTCACACAAACAAAAATATAAAAAATCTAAAACTAAAACACACAACAGGAACAGAAAAAATTAAAAAAAAAAAAAAACAAACATAAATTTTGAAAGAATGAAAAATGAGCCGAAACATTTTAAGAAATAAGTTTTAAATGTTAAAAAAGTGAAAAACCAAAGCCAAATGTGTTTTTTTTTTGCTCGATTGAACTGTGAATGTTAACAAAGAATTTTTTTGTTATTTTTAAGTATTTATGAAATTATATACATATATATATGTATAAATATTGACAGATATATATATATATGGAAGGGAAGTCGAGCTGGAAATCGAACTGCGAAAACTTCCAGTGCCAAAGGCCGAAGCACAAAGCTCAAAGGCGAATTGAAATTGAAAATGAAATTGAATTCTATTTGAAATTGAAACTTAATATTGAAATTGAAAATGTAATGGAAATTGAAGTTGAAACTCAAATTTAATGGAAGTTGAAATTAAAATAAAAAAAAAAAAAAATTAAATTGAAATTGAAATTGACATTGAAATTGAAGCTAAAGTTGACATAGAAATTGAACAATATATTGAATTGAAAGTAATTTTGTTTGGGTTTCAACCTCAACTTCCACACGTTGCAATTGAATTGAAATTGAAATCGAAACGGATTGAATTGAAGACGTACGCATTGCTAAACATATACACACTAAACATATTTATATATAAATATATATGTATTTACTTAATTATTATGATTACGATATGAATGTTATTGCATATACACGTACATATACATACATTTATTGATATACATACATATATATATATATACATATATACATATATACATTCCGATTTATACACGCATGACATACATACATATGTATGTATATATGTTTACAGATATATGATATACCTTTTCCCTTTTCTTTTTTGTTTTTTTGTGGATTAAACAAAACACCTAAACTTAGAGAGGAATCTTAACTAAAATGCATTTGCAAAAACACATTTTCCTACACTTTCTGTCTTTTCTTCGTATTGTTCAACACTGTTCTTCCTCTTCGGTTCTGGATCGTGCTGCTCTTAGGGCAGCGCCAGGCTTCTCGCTATGATTTGCGCTTATTTTTATGGATCCGACTAGAGATCATTAGTTGATATGCGTTTTACAACACTGTCGAGCATATTAGCACTGAAGAGCAATTGCAGTCAGTTTAGATATGTGTTTTACAACACTGCACCACAGGCATGCTAATGGAATTTAACAACACTACTCAACAGTCAGCATAGACATTGTGATTGCTTAACGCATTTTACAACACTGTCATTGAATTGAATGTAAAGTGAAACGTGGATCTGCTGCAGCACAGCAGCACTTTCCAACACTACATTGACTTGCACGTGCTTCATTAGCGTTGCCCAACACTAAAAGCCGAAGCTAAACGCGCTTATTAGACGACTGCATATATGTTTGTATTGTTCGAGGAGCGTCTATATCAAACTTGACCTTCGTTTCCGCTTGATCTTGATTTGCATTAACACTATATATATATACTTATATATATTTTTACAAAAACAAATAAAATCAATTGTTAAATACTAAATACTTAGAAAACTAAATAAACAAAGGGAAAATAAAACAAAACTAAATCTAAAAAATAATAAAAAAAAAAAAAACATTTTAAACAAAACCAAAGCAAAAATTAAAACAAAAAAATAAAAACAAAAATATTGAATTCAATGTTTGTGTTGCAAATCGTTTTGATGTCTCTTCTAAATGTTTTTTGAAGCTTAAAAAAAAAACAAAAAACAAAAAACAAAAAAACGCTTAAACTTAAAATAAAAAAATAAAAAATAAAAAATCAATGAATGCTTGTTAAAAACAAAGGGAAAAAGCAAGCAAAAATAAAAAATAAATGGAAGGAAATGCAAACAATGTTAACAGTAAAAAAAACAACAACAAATAAAAACAAAAACATTTTGAGTTTTATTTGCAAAGAGTGATTTTTTGTAGTAAAAATAAAAAATAAAATATTTTTTACACAATTAAAGCGCAGAGAAAACTTGAAGAAGAAGAGAAAAAAAAAACTAAAAACTAAAAAACAAACCAAAAACAAAACAAAAATAGCGAAATGTTAATTATTACGTATATATTTTTTAAGACAAATTGTTCACAAAAATGAAGAAGACAAAAGTCAAAGAAAAGCAAAAACAATTTAGTATTAAAAACAAAAACAAAACAAAAAACTTTACGAACAAATTAAAACAAGTAAAACAAGTTAACATTACATTGTATAAGTAGTTAGTAATTTAACACTAAAAAAAAATAAAAAAAAAATAAAACAAAAACTTAAGCTAAGCGAAATGCAAATGTTTTATGTATTATGTATACAAAATGTTGTTTTTTTATCATTATTATTAAATGTTATTCAGTAAAATGTGAAAAGAGCAAACACACACATACACACATATACATACATATACACACATACACACACACACGCATACACATATACATATATATTCCTTTTAAACTAAAATAAAAGCCAAAAAATCAATAATATAATAAATATAATAATAATAACGAGAATTGAAATGAAAGTCGGAAATCGGTCAAATCTGCAACGAAAATGTATGTTCACCAAAAAAAAACTGTTTTTTTTTCACACAAATTACAAAGGAAATTTGTATTGGCAAAGCAAAGCAAAAGAAAACCCCATATTATCGAATATGCATTTGATGTGGTAGTCAAAAAAGGCGAGAAAAAACACGTACATTTACGTATATAAACAAAACAAAAACTTGCAATAAATGTGTATACAGAAAAAAAAGAACAGAATTTTATATTTATTTCAATCAAAAATAGTGGGAGACTTAACGGCCTTTTCAGCTTGAATCATTCATAGCAACTAGCTTGCTGTTAGCAGCTGCTATGCAATATAACAAATGCAAATTGCCAGTTCAATTCAAAATAATGGTAACTTTAACGATTATTGAGCATATTCAAATTGCATCGATATTTCGGTAAATCGATGACTAGCACGTACTATAGCAGTTAGCCTTATGTCACTAAATAGTACAACTATCGCACACGCATTAGCCATTACTAATAGAATTTAAAATGTATGGAAAATGTTATCGATGTCTGGCAGAGTATGCTATTCGATACTTCGAACAGTTATCAACACTAATTCATGCCTAGTCGCTGTCACGATGCCCACCACTCGTCCATTTTGTCAACGCTCCCAGCGGCATCCACAACGTGAGTGAATTCAAGTTTTTTTTTTTTAGTGCCAACAAACTGAATTTGCATAGTGAAAAATAATAATAAATGATGAAAAATAATAACTTTACAAAATGTGCAATGGCAGCACACAATCATATTTGTTTGTTTTCACTTTTTTTTATATTAATTTTTTTCTTGTATCGGTTGCACGTGTGTGCCTGGCCGAAGTTAGGTTATGTTGCAAAGTGAAGCTGAAATCTACTTGATTTCAATTGAATTAATTTGTTTTTCCCGCTACGCTATTGCAGGTTTCGTAACTCTTTCACGTTAAAATGTCGGGAGGCTTAGATATACTGTCCCTCAAAGAGGATGACATTACTAAAATGTTGGTGGCCACCACTCACCTGGGCTCCGAGAACGTCAACTTCCAGATGGAGCAGTACGTTTTCAAGCGCCGTGCCGATGGTGTGAACATCATCAACTTGGGCAAGACCTGGGAGAAACTGGTTCTGGCCGCACGCGCCATCGTTGCCATTGAGAACGCATCCGATGTGAGTAGAGCAAATGAATCTGTTGTTGTATGTCGTATGTCGGGTATTTGTGTTCACTTGTTGCGCCTGGTGCACATGATGAGATTTATCTAATCTTTCGGGTATGAAATTCAATGATTTCAACTTTTAAACTGACACGCCCACGCAACACAAGCACATTTCACCGACTGACTGACTGGCGGGCTGGCATTTCAGCTTTGCCTGCGGCTGGTCACACTGCATATGCTGTGGCAATAGCCATTTGAGTAAGTGCCGTTATAATTTTCGCATATTAATTGCAGGTCTTCGTCATCTCGTCGCGTCCCATTGGCCAGCGCGCCGTGCTGAAGTTCGCCAAGTACACGGACACCACGCCCATTGCCGGCCGCTTCACGCCCGGTGCGTTCACCAATCAGATCCAGCCCGCTTTCCGCGAGCCACGTCTGCTGGTGGTCACTGACCCCAACACCGATCATCAGCCCATCATGGAGGCGTCGTATGTGAACATTCCCGTTATCGCGTTCACCAACACCGACTCGCCACTGCGCTACATCGACATTGCCATCCCATGCAACAACAAGTCGCCCCATTCGATCGGTCTGATGTGGTGGCTGTTGGCCCGTGAGGTGCTCCGTCTGCGCGGCACCATCTCGCGCACCACCGAGTGGCCCGTGGTCGTGGATCTCTTCTTCTACCGTGATCCCGAGGAGGCCGAGAAGGAGGAGGCTGCCGCAGCCAAGGAGCTGCTGCCTCCACCCAAGATCGAGGAAGCCGTCGACCACCCCGTCGAGGAGACCACCAACTGGGCCGATGAGGTTGCTGCCGAGACCGTCGGCGGAGTCGAGGACTGGAACGAAGACACCGTCAAGACCTCCTGGGGCAGCGATGGCCAGTTCTAAAGTGTTCACACCACCACCACCACGACGCCGGCCAAGAGCGGCCTAAACGAACTGTCACGCATCAATAAATGCCAACATTCATATTTCCCTAAAAAAAACAAAACAACTCACACGTGTTTCTATTTACAAACAAAAGATGGCGTCTGTGTGGTGCGAGCGAGATAGCGCCAGAAGCTGGCATTCATTAGAGCAGTGCAGCGATATAGAGAGAGAAATATGCCTCAGCATAGATTTGTGGGAGGTGGATATAGATCGGACAATGGCTTTATATATATAGCTTAGATAAACAATATTTATAGCTATAAGAATACTTTCCAGATTTACTATCTTGATATACATATATGTCTATAACTTGAGTCGGTAAACGCTCGAAAGCTAGATCAAGCGAAGCAGTCGAAACTCTTAGGGTTTACCCTTTTCTATACACCTAGAACCACTCCGCTATAGATATATATAATAGGAACAACAGTTTTACAGTATTAATAAATTTATTTCTTTTTTGTTTTTTTGTTGTGGCTTTATACAAATAGAAAACAGTTAATCATTGCTTAGTTATGTAGATATACAAGAGCTCTACAATCCAAAAGATTGAGACCCAAAAAAAACATGATATATATATACATACATATATATATATATATTGTATATAAGTGTGTATAACTAGAACTGCGAATACCGTAAACCCAAATTGAATAAATGAATGAATGAACAATATAGTATGCATATATCTATCTATATGTATATATATATATATATATCTTTCGAGTCTCGCTCGTGATATATATATATATATATAACATTTACAAAACTTTAAATGAGATTTGTTACAGGTTTGAAAATCTGTTCAATAAGCAATGATTCCATTAGAATATTGGAACTCAGAGAAGAAAAAAAAAACAAAAAAATATCATTTAGAAAATATATATATATATGCGTGTGTGTGTGTATATATAGATTATTATTAATATTATTATTATTATTAATTTTATTATTGTTTGTTTGTTTATTGTAGTTTAGTTATTTAAATGGATTTGGACGAGCTTTAAATTCCGTCATTTTGCGCAGTTCCTTGACTTCCTCCATTTCTCGTTGCTTGCGTTGTTCGTCTTGCTGCAAGGGAGAGGAGAGAGAAAAAGGGATTAGAAATCAGTTAGGAACTCAGATATAGACTTGGTTAGAAATGTCCTTTAGGCAACTCAATTCGAATCCTCTCTACTCTGATCTCTTCCGTTCTCAGGTCATCTTCTGGCTATAGACTCTAGCCCATTCCCTTTTTAGCTGACTTAACTCTCCATATACCTATATATGTATATCTGTTCTCATCTCTTCATGCACTTTGCTCTTTCGCTTTCCCAAAAAAAAAAAAAAACATTTTCAGAGTTGCCTCGCCGCAGCGTTCGTTCGCTCGCCCAATTAAAGCGAATCGTTTGATGGATCATTAATGAGCTGAATACCTGAACTGAGGAGCCATGAGAAGCAGCAGACGTAGCAGAGGCAGCACACAAATCAAACGAACCGTACAAAGTACAGTGAAAGCTCGCCAAAAGCAACCACAGTGAACTAGCTTGAGGCAAAATAGATCAATTGAAATACAAAGGAATTAGAATTAGAATTGAAGACTAAGCTTTTCTTATTCAAATTTTTGCTATGAATGAGCTTTCACTCTATGTGTGTGTGTGTGTGTGTGGGTGAGTAAGCAAATTAACTTTGAACTGTAATTCAAGCTTTGGCGCACTTCGGCTTTGCTGCAGCAATAAATCATGTGACTTGGAGAGTCTGACTAATGTCTTAGCATGACAAAAATAGTATATATATATACATATATAAATATAAGTATATTTATGAATAACAATTATGATTGCAATTGTATTTCGCGCTTGTCTATGCAAATGAGACGGCGCTCGATGCATCAGAGTGAGCGAGAGGGAGAGCGTGCATGTGATGGGCCAATCGTAGCGTGTGCATGAATAATGCATAAGCATATGCATGTGTGTGTCTGTGCGTATGCAGAAATGGCATAGAATAAGAACTAAAGGCAAAAACAATACATCAGTGCGAGCGAGACAGAGCATGTCAAAGGCGCTCAACTGTCTGCGCCTGTGGCTAGGCAAGCCCTATGCATGGCAACGAAGGCAAATGCAAAGGAACAGTTAGGCAAACGAAGAGAGAGAGAGAGAGAGATCGCCAAAGACAGCCGGAGTGTATATGTGTGTGCGTGTGTGTTGCTCTTGGATTTATCTATGTATGCGTGAATTCGTTTCGCTTATGCTTGACGGGCAAGTCAATGTGATTAACAGGAAGAAAACAAGTTAAAAAAAAAAGAACTAAAAAAACCCACACTGCGTCATGCGCTGCTGTAGCACAGTTTCGTGATATGGAAAGCGCTCAATGAGTGAGCTGTATACGTATATAGTAGTGATATTTTATGAGAGAGCTCTTTTAGAGAGATGCAGATCTAATCTGTTATATGTATAACAGTTATTATCTTTCGCATAATATTGCTGCGGCAGCTGTTTTATATATAAACTGTTATTATATGTCATCAACTTGAGACTGAAGCTTTCATTTGTTAACTGTTATACATATATTAGGGTAACTATATGTATAAGTAAAACTGTTATACGTGAGCTATATGAACTATTGGTGTAAAGTGTTATACATAATACTGGTTTATGACATTTGAATGAAGTTACACTTGGACTGTTGTATATGGAAACTGTTCTACAATGAGCTATTCTACATCTAAACTGTTATACATAATCATATCTTTAGCTTGGCTTCTGCATATCGTTCAGCTGACAGGCACAGCAAACGTATATACTCCTCCATTCACTCATTGAACAGTGTATAACAGTTATCTAGCAGCCACAGCAGCAGCAACCGCCGAGGCTGAGGCTGAGGCTGAGGCTGATAAGATTAGCATAAAACTTGAAGTGGAATTGGAGCCAAAGCAAAAGACGAATGCGAATCATCGTCATATCAATTTTTTTATGAACGCAATGGACGTGGGCAAAGCTCTCTTTCTCTCTCACTCTCTGTCTGTCTGTCTCTTTCTATATATACATATATATAGATATAGGATAGATAGGCGTAATTCTACATGTTTAGTACCAGTTATCCAGTTCGCATTCAGTTTGCCAGCATCATGTCCTTTACTTTTTCTTTTGTTTGTTTTTGTTGTTGTTGTCGTTTTCATCCAAAACTGTTATACACAGCATTTGCGGCTGGCCTCGAGCTCAGCAGTTGATTGAGGCGGGGGCAGCAGCGGGGGCGGAGGGTGTGGCAGGTGTTGTTGTTGGTGTTGCTGTTGCAATCGCTGATTGATTAACCGTTTGCTCATCCGCCGTGGAGATGCTGTTGTCGCCGTAGAAGCGCGGCTCGTCGTGCGCCTCAGCCGAGCCCGGCAGGTCCTCGTCGGTGTCGTCGTCGTTCGAGCTGTCGGCTGCTCCGCTGATGTTCAGCTTGGCGGCACGCTGCTCGACGGTGCCGTCCGGATCGGGTGTGTGCCGCAAGCGCTCGTAGCAAGCGTCGCAGACCCGCAGCGCTTTGCCGGTCTGCTGGGGCAAGAGGAACTTCTTGGTGGAGCAAGAGGCGCAGACGACGGCACCACAGTTCCGACAGTGGTGGCGCCGCTGGACAAATGTGAACTGTGTCTTCTTGCAGTGCATGCAGATGCTGGCCTCGGCATCCGGCACCCAGACGGCGGCGTGGTTGCCCGGCGGCTTCTTGCCGCTCTTGCGCAACAGATCCTCGACACACTTGTTGATGTGCGCCATCCACTCCTGCTTCTCCGTGCTGGTGGCGGCGTAGACGACGAACGACTTGGTCGTGGTGCGTATATACCAGCCGTTGCGGTACTGCTGATTGTCGGCTATCGAGTCCAGGGAGACCTCTTCGAGCGGCATTATATGCTGCTTGTTGTACTTCTTCTTGCCAATCACAATGTTGCCGTAGACCAGGATGTCGTTGAACAGAAAGAACTGACGCGACTTCGGGCGCTTGCGGCACATTTTGGTGAGGACTCCTTCGCCGACCAGCACGCGGCCGGGCACCGCCAGCGGCACGCCGGAGCTGCCAAAGCAGTTCTCGACGGACGCAATGCGTCGGGTGTTCAACTCCGAGTTCACGAGACGATCAACCATCTTGCTTCACCTTCTTCCTCTTCTTGTCTTCTCTTCTATGTTTCTGCTTGCTTGCTGCAGCGAAAGTAGCGCCACCTATCCGCTTCGCCAAAACCTTTGTTTACAGTTTAACAGTTTTTTTTTCTCGTCTCTTCTCTTTTATTTATTTTTTTTCCACAGACTGTTGCTTCACAAGCCGTGGCGCACTTCAACTGTGACGACGACTTGTGTTGTTTTTGTTGTTGTTGTTGATGTCGCTCCGAGTGTGTGTATGTGAATATGTGTGTGTGAGTAGATATATATATATATAAAGGTGTATATAGATATATGTGTGTGTGTGAATTTGGGCGCAGCAGCTGCTTTGTATCCTTTTCTAATACAATTTCGAGTTTTGTGCTTTGCTCGTTTTGCAGTCACGCGTTGCTCCCTTTATGCAATATATATAAATATGCGTATATATGTGCACAATATAACTGTTTTCTACGCCGTCCGTTTACCGAAACGTCATGACTCACACCACACACAAACAACAAGTATGCATACATACATATGTGCACGCATGCATATGTGTGCAGTACATGTGGGTATATTAATATATTTATATATTTTATTTGCCGTATTTTCTTTCGTTATGTATTGTTTCACTTAGCGAGTCTACATCAACTCGTCTGCTTTGTTGACTTTTCTTTTTCTTCTCTTTCTACTCAACAAACTAGCGATTTAATTAAAACTGAGTTACTTAAAACTTTAATTTCGCCTCAACTGCTGAATGGCAGCTGCTAACGCAGAAATGAGTCCCTGCATAGCTATGTTAACGCAATGTTGAGCATCGACGCATAATTGCCCTGCAGAGTTGCACTGGACACGCACACAGATAAGGTGTGACCAGCCCACCGAAATTTCATTTGATTTTGATAGCACTCACAGTATTTACCTGCTTTTTCTTCTCATCCAGATTGCATTGGACAACATTGTTATACTCCCGACGTTCGCGCACGCGCTGATCAGAGCGTAGATGAAATGGCTTCGATTCAGCAAGGGCAGCTCTTCGCATATTCTTGGCAATATCATGCTCCTGTTGCACCAACTTCGAATGCTACACAAGGACACAAAATAAATGATAATGGCAATATTTTCTGCATTTGGCACTCACCTCTTCACGGCGTTTCCTCCGCTCTATATGCTCGTAGGAACGTCGCAAGGTTTCCGGCGTCACAGGCATCACTATTCTGTGGGTGACAATCGTGTCCGCCAAGCGTTTATGCAGTGCCTTGAAATTTGGCACTGGTTTGCTGTGGAACTCGCGCGCCTTGCGCTCCTCCTCTTCGCGCTGCCGTATCATCATCTCGCGCTTAGCCTGATAGACGTCCTTGCACTCGTAAGCCCTGGGCGCCTTTCCCACAGACACTGGCTCGGCCTGGCTTTTCGGTTTGGGCGTCCAGTTGAGCTTCAGCCTGGGCTTCAAGCCAAGTATCTCGTCCACCTCCATTTCGTGCTCACTTAATGATTCCGCCTGCTTCGGAATCGGCATCTCTTCACGCTGAGGGGAATCTGTTGACAAATCCAAGTGCAGCTGCTGCTGAAGCTCCGATTCAATATGTACTATATAATCGTCATTAAGATTTTCATAAGGCGCAGACTGATCCTCCCTATGCTCCTCTCCAGTTTTACCATTTGCTGTACTGACTTCATTTCTATTCTGATTACAAATCTCTGATTTCTCTGCTGTCTCCTCCTCCTCCTTAGGCAATTCAGTAGTTTTTAACTTGACTAAATCCTCTCCATTTGAATGTTGGTCACAAACTGTTTTATCCTGTTGCTCCCGCGTCATCTTCGCATTGTTGCAGTTCAAGTTCTCCTTGTTGGAAGAGGAAGCAGCACCTAAAATGTTTTTTCATATAGATTACAAAATTAACTGTAAATCGGCAGAGCAATAAATCGTCATACCGCACGACTCGTTTGAATATTCCATTTTGCAGGCGCCCGCCTTAGTTTCGTTCCAGTCGAAAATCAAACTCGCTGCTTTCGAATTATTATAGTTATCCATAAAATCTATTTTATCGCCCAGTGCGTTCGCCCTGTTTGAAGAAGCAGCTGCTAAAATGGCGCATTTTTTTGAGTTAACTGTAAATAGGGAGCTCGAGATGGAAGCCTTTGTCTACATACCAAAGAAGTTCTGTGAGTGATCCAAGTTGTAGTCGCCGACGCTTATTTCGTTCCAGTCGAAATCGGCTTTCTTAAATTCGCTATTACTTAAATTAGCCATTTTACGGGACAAGTATAACGCGTCGCTAAAATTTTAAACAATACGAAAACAAAGACAAGCACACTTTTAGTCTACAGAGTTGCTCAACGGCTATCGATAGCTTGCGTGTGGCATGACATCGATTAAGCGGTTACATTTCAATTTCAAGTGGACAAACTGGCGGGAATGAGTGTTTTCGAATAGACATTCTTCTTTATAGCGAACAATACTATATAATCAATTACAAATCATTTGCAGATATTGTTTTGCACATTACAATAGAAATATAATTATTGTGAAATATGTGCCAGCACTTCCGATACGCAGGGTTGCTTAAATGTTACCGATAACAGGAATTGGGCGCTTGAATTCCAATTGAAACATTTCGAAGATGCCAAAAATGATTCGCAAGTGATTTTAATTGGCATATTTTGTATTTTTATTATAACACCTAACATTACAAAAAATATAATCATTTAAGATTAATATACACAATAAGTGTATAAGATTGGAGTAACTTAGTACGCTAACAGTCCATCGAACACAACATCGTTTGGTTAAATATGTAAAATTTCTACAACTGGACTCAGTCTTCGCCAGCAACGTCTAATATGGGCGCCGCTTGAATTGTATAATTATGTTTGGTAATGTTAATCCCGATGAGTTGGCGATGCGTCCAATATAGGAACACCTCTAGAAGCGCATGCCGCCCAGTACCGTTGAGCGCTTGGACTTCTTCGTAGCCGAATTGCTTTTGTGCTGACGCTTGCGCGGCAGCAAGGGGGATGGATTGTCGTTGATGGCCGACTGCACTGGATTCCCGTCGCAGTCGTTGTTGTTGCTGAATAGCGTGCGGCGCACGCTACGAGGTGCCGGCACCTCGCCCTCGTCGTCGGTCAACACATTGCGTGGAGTCCGCATGCGCCAGTGGCGCTGCATGCCGGGAGTCCTCGGCTTCATCTTATCGTAGACGATCAGGCAAAGGTCCACGGAGGTGTCGTCTATGTAGACAATTGAATTGAGGCGAAAGCCTAGCGTCAGCGACAGCTGGCAGTTCTCGCTTAGGTCAATGCCGCCGTCGTTTGGCTCATGCGACGCCTGCAGATACCCGGTGGCTGTGATGAATCGCATCATCGCGGTGCTCTCTTCAGCTGGGCGCGGAGGTGTTAGGAAGTGATCAGCCTGACCTGTCGCAGGCTCGTCATCATCGCTCTCTGCACGTAAATGCATCGTTGTGGGCACGATTGTCGATATTCCAAGGCGGCCGTGCAGCTCCTTGAAGCTGCGCCCGAAGCGCTGCTTAATCTGCATTTCCTCCAAGCCGCTGCAGCGCTGTGCAGTCAAGAACTCCATATGGTTGAAGCGGCCCATGACTTGTGTGCGCAAGTAGCTGGTTACAGCTCCCACGCCCTTCACGTTGCGTCCAAACAAAGACAAAATACAATCGTCGGCCAGCTCTCTGCGGATTGCCCCATCGTCCATGCAATGCAGAAAACGTCGAAGCAGATGGTCGGGCGACCCTGCACATATTTTGGTACATATAAAATGGTTTGATTAAGTCAATTTACTTACCAATATGCTCTGTTGAATCTTCTTCTTGCATCTTTGAAGAACTTATTTAAGTAGACCAAAGCTAGGAAAATTAATGTTTGGTTGCTGCGCTACGAGTGAGGAGCAATGTTGCAAGCACATTAATCGCGATGTGCTATCGATTTGTATTACGCGTATCGATGTTTCTGTTTTACAAAATATATTTTTATTTATCGAGATTCAAATGTGTGTCCACACTCAAGCACAATATAATGCTATATGAATATTATTACTATTCTAGTTTGAGTGATCACACCTCACTCTCTCTTTTTTATAATATATTTATATATATATATATGTATAGAGGTTGGGGCAAAAGTAATCACACGATGTTTTTATTGTAATTTTATAGCAAGTCATAAGCTTATTGGAAACTTCACTTTTGCAAACAGCGTCAAATGTCAATCATGGCATACATATATGCATTTACAAGTGTATATATTATTTATATATACACCTGCATTCAATTCGCTTTATGTGCGTTCAAATTGGCTTCGGCCTTAATATGTGGTCAGTGTTTTGATTCTACTTGAATTGCGGCAAGCTATCGATTTGTATTTGAATTCGAGAGCAAAAGTATGCCCAGAGGCAAACATAATATACTGACTTTGTACGTATTTAAAATTCAATTTGAGTTATCAGACCTATAATATTATATATATATATTCAGTTTTTATGAAAACATAAAATTTCTCCACAAATCACGCACGATATATTTATAACCGTTTTTTTTTTCTTTTTGTAATAACTTTCGATATGGGCGCCAACAACAGCAAACCCCAAACGGTCCAAATACCAAATACATCACCATTTCAAATCAGCCGGGAAGTTTTGGAACGCGTCGAGAAGGCAACCAAAGCGGAAAAGGGGCCCGTTCCCGTTACAAATCCCGTTCCAGTGCCCGCTGCTGCTGAATGCGAGCACTGTAACCGTAAACCCACAGCAGCAGTCGCTGCAGATGGACCTGGACCGAGCTGCAGCGGCCCAAAGCAGACGAAGCAGCAGAAGCAGAAGCAGGCGGCAGTCTCTGCGGCCTGGGCACGACGCTCGACCGAAATCGAGGAGACGCAGTTTGCGAAAACACTAGATCGTGTGCACAATCTGTTCGGCCAGCCGGTGAAGTGGGCCAAGGCCAACGAGTGCTCGGAGGACATCGATAAAATGGAAAAGCAGTTGATCAACTGCTATCGCGAGAACGACAAGGAGCCGCTGAACTGCGCCAACTTGGCCCAAATATATCACAACTTTGTCTTTGACAAACAGGTGGCCGCTGTGCAGAGCTCAACACACGATGTTCAGGATGTAAAGGGAGGCGATGCTAAGCTTGGTCCTTCTGCCGCGCTCGATTGACAATAAACTGAAACGAATGCGTGTTATAGAAATATCAACGAGATTTTAAATATAACGATCGCATTTGTCCTACGTATATATAGCTGTTCTATGCAAAAGCGCGCGCAACAATTTAGCTCACACATGTGGGCCATCGAACCGTTTAGATCTTCTCAGTTGCATCCGACTTGTGTGGTGTGGGCATCAACAGCTGTCGCAGCTTTCAGCTCAATTTAGTTCTTTAGCGCACGCTCGCGCACTCAGAGTTAGGGGGGCTTGGAAAGCTCTCGCAGCTTTCAGCTATCAACACGCGCACACAGCTGACGCAAAACGTTTTGTTATTTAGTTCATTGCAATCAGCAGCAGCAGCAGCGACGTCCTGCCGTCTCTGGCGTCCTATGCACATAGTACTAAAAACTAGCATAACAATAAGTTTTAGCTCGTTTCTAACTTATGCAAATCATACATTAACATACACATGTGTGTGTGCGCTTACATACGTGAGTATGCGTTTTACAAGGTGGCAACACGACGGCCAAGGCCTTTCGACATAGATACATACATACATATATATACTCACAGAAACTATCTGCTAGTTTATCGCGGCTGTAAATGCCGATTACGCATAAATCTACAGAGCAGCATACAATTACATAAACAAACACACGCATGAGCCTCGTGCGTGTGTGTGCGTGCGTGCATAACGTTTCCTTGCCCAGCGACAACTGTTATGACACAGGCTAAGTGCCGCCCCGCTAGGAAATTCGCAAGTGCTGAAACCAAGCACTTGCCCGCCCACTTGGCTATGTGCACTTTTATTTGTGCGCATGTGAATAATAGTTTTAATAATAATTTATGGCAATTGGCGTGCACATACACACTAACGTCCATGTGTGTGCTTCGCCAATTTCCTAAGGGGAAGCATGCTTGCATGCAACGCTGCCCCCTCCCCCTTAGGAAATTTGCCAAAATTTGGCCATATTGAATCAGTTTCTTTTTCCGACATGGGGAAAATTCGTTACAGCTTTCATAAGCGCACACCCTTGACAGCCACAGCGTCCGTGGCCAAGCGTCAACTGCCAAAATAAATGAAATGAAAATTGAGGAAACGGAAAAGCTTTTGCACGATCGTGCAACAAAATGCAATTTTCAATGACATTTGCATTATATATTTAATTTTTGTTTTTGTTGGCAAACATCTGTAGCTTTTAGTATGCGTGCAACCATTGTGACATTTAGTCGCAAATATATATACATATATATATAGTTTATTCTGTTTTTTTTTCTTTTTGTAAAAAATTGAAGTGAGAACAAGTGCAACATCAAATTTCGCGCCTGCCTTCAAGTAACCAGCTGAGCCCAAAGCGAAAGCAACAACAAAACGCAAGTACAGTTCAAGAGCAGAGGTCGCGCTCTGCACGTGAGACCCAGTGGTCAATTGCACAGGCCTTTTCGTATATATGCATATAAGCATGCATGTATGTATGTACAAAGGGGAGGTCTATTTATAAATGTATGTGTATATATATATATATATATATAGATGCAAAAAATATATATATGTATATAGATACATGGCATCAACATAAAAAATTGCAGCAGCAAATTTCGCACTCGCCTTCAACAACAATCGAGAGCGAAAACGAAAGCAAACACAAAATGGGAGATTCTCCTGCTGCTCCTCGCATCCCATTGGTCAGTTGCACAATGCCTTTGCCTGGGCATATATACAGTTAGTTTAGGGTATTATTAAGTGCCATATGTTAGCTCTGACTGATATATCTATATGTATATGTATTATCTATGTAAATGCCTTCGTCGTCGTCGTCGTTGCCTCTTCTCTTTTCTAATGCCTTTGCTCCTTAGTGTCTGCTCCTTAGTTTAGTTAGTATTTAGGCCATTTAAATGCCGTCTAAACTATTGCGCAAGGTGCATCCCATGGCCAGGGGCATGCTGACCTATGCCCTGATGTGGCCCGCGGGCAGTCTCATCCAGCAGACGCTAGAGGGACGCAATCTCAGTAAGTCCACCAGGAGATCACTCTCATATCCTTACATATGTATATCCTCTATCCCCACTCCCTTCCCCTGCAGAGACCTACGATTGGGCACGTGCGCTGCGCTTCAGTCTCTTTGGCAGCCTCTACGTGGCGCCCTGCCTCTACGGCTGGGTGCGTCTCACCAGCGCCATGTGGCCGCAGACGAATCTGCGCATTGGCCTGCTCAAGGTGAGTACGACTCCTGCTCGGAGATTGGCAAACTGCTCAACTGAACATTCCAGGCCGTCACGGAGCAAGTCTCCTACGGACCCTTCGCCTGCGTCAGCTTCTTCATGGGCATGAGCCTCCTGGAGCTGAAGACCCTCGAGCAAGCCATTGCCGAGACCAAGGAGAAGGCTCTGCCCACGTTCAAGGTTTGCGCCCTGAATCCCTGAAGCTAGTCCCCCCACTCCCATCTAACCTGGCTTCCTTCCCGACAGGTCGGCCTCTGCGTGTGGCCCATTCTGCAGACGATCAACTTCTCGCTGGTGCCGGAGCACAATCGCGTCGTCTTCGTCAGCTTCTGCAGCCTCATGTGGACCATATTCCTGGCTTACATGAAAACGCACGAAATGGAGCAGCAGCACGAGCGGTAGCGGGCAGAGCACCTGCTGCCAGAGATCAAGCTGCTCACATAGCCTGAGACGCTCAGCTTGACCCAGCTAGCAGGGGCCAAGCAGAGATTCTAGTTTCTATTGTACATAAAAGTTTCGCTTTTAATCTAGGGTCAAATTGTTGTTTAGGTGAATAAAGTGCATTTAAGTGGACAAACGCCTCAGTTGGGGAGTGGAGGGGGCTGGCGGGCGACGATCAGGTCACCGATCCAGAGCCGCGAGTGCTGTGGGTCGTGCTTGCCCACGGTCTGGCGTATCCAGTCCACGTAGGCGGAGACTTCGGTGAAGACGCCCGGATAGGGTGGGCGGGTGCAAGGCTTGACGCTCCAGGAGACGATGCCGATCTGGGTGTCCAGGGCGGGCAGCAGCAGGGGGCCGCCCGAGTCGCCGCTGCACTGGCCCTTCCAGCCCTCGGGCAGCCCGGCGCAGAGCTGGCTGCGATGCAGCTGCGTCTGGTGGCGGCGGCTGCACTCCTCGTCGCTGAAAACCTGCAGCTGCGCCTTCTGCAGCTTCACCTGTACCGCGCCGCCAGTCTGCAAAGGAGTCGATGAGTGATGAGTAATGAGTGATGACTAATGATAATACGAACTGCATTCAGGCCCCAGCCTGCGAGCATGGCGCTGCTGTTCGGCTCGATCTCCTGCAGCGGCTCGGGCAGGCGCACGGGCTGCACGCTCCGGCTGTAGAGGATGGGCACGCGCAGCTGCAGCAGGGCGATGTCGTGAACGTACTTGTCCGCCGGCTCATAGCCCGGATGCACATGAATGGCCGCCACCCAGGCCAGCTGGCTGCTATTCCGATCGATCTCATTGCTGCCGTACTGCACGTTCAGCTGCTCCGGCTTCGAGCCGCGCACACAGTGCGCCGCTGTCAGCACCCAGCGCGAGTTGAGCAGCGTCGCTCCGCAGGAGTGCGCGCCCGTCTTGGCACGCCGCAGCGATAGCTGAGAAGGGAGAGATGTGAGTGAGTGAGTGAGTGGAGAGATTCCTTTGGGCTGGCTTACTGCATAGGGAAACTCCCCTTGGGCAGCCAACGTGCCGTTGACTATCTTGCCATCCTGCTGATCTTTCTGCAGCGTGAATCAAATTAACATATGAATTTGCATGCATTAGGCACTCGCTCACAGATAGGCAGATGGCTTCCTCAGTGCTGTGGCAGCAGCTGAAGAGCTTCGTCGTTCGGTATCCCATTGCGCGGGGCATGATATCGTACAGCCTGATCTGGCCCACGGGCAGCCTGATACAGCAGACATTCGAGGGCAAGCGCTGGGGTGAGTCGTTGGTATTACCCTAATTTATGTATATAGATCTAGCATAGATCTGCTTGCAGGCAATTACGACTGGTGGCGCGTCTTCCGCTTCAGCATGTACGGCGGACTGTTCGTGGCACCCACGCTCTACGGCTGGGTGAAGGTAACTGTTGTTTGCTATCCTGCTTGCCCTGTACATTGATATCTCTCTGCAGATCTCCAGTGCCATGTGGCCACACACATCGCTGCGCTATGGCGTCATCAAGGCAGCCGTGGAGACCGTTTCCTATACGCCCGCCGCCATGACCTGCTTCTACTTTATCATGAGCTTGCTGGAGTCGAAGACGGTACAGGAGGCAGTGGCCGAGGTCGGCAAGAAGTTTCTGCCCACCTATAAGGTATATATATATATATATATATATATATACTTCCTACATTATATGTATTAATTTTCTCATACTCAACAGGTTGCTTTAGCCGTTTGGCCTTTGGTGGCCACCATTAATTTCTCTCTGATACCTGAGCGGAATCGTGTGCCTTTTATTAGTGTGTGCAGCTTGTGCTGGACATGCTTTCTGGCTTATATGAAGCACTTGGAGCATCATGAAGTGGATCAAGTTATTTAATTGTGTTTTGTTTATGTATTTTACTGTAAATAGTAGCTTTAATAAAACTAGAAAACATAAAATGAGGTAAACAACACCAAAGTGTGACCAGCTGTGTAGAAAAACAAAACAGAAATGCGGCCAAATATCGATAAAAGAATAATAAGCTTCGATGAGCGTGCTCTGCAGGCCAAGCATCGCCCAAACAATTGACGATTATTCAAAAGCCTTGCCAACACACACCTTTTTCTTTGCCTATATGAAACAGAATAAGTTTTGTGTATTAATTTAAAGTATACTTAACCTATTTAAAATGTAATAAGCATTAATTCTGCAAAGTGTCACCACAATTTTAAGTATCGATATGCCAACAATTATCGAAAACCCTCTTGTCGGTAAACATCGCAGCAGCTTGATCGATACATTTGTCATCCCTAGCCCCACCTTGCAGTTGGGTGTGTGCAACGAGCTAATTTGTTTTTCAATTGTTTATATTGTATAAAGCCAGTTTTTTTTCTCTTCATATTGGAAGTAAAGTGCCTTCAGAATGCGCAACTTGGGCAAACAGCAGTCGCAGGACACCACCGACACGAGCGTGGAGAAGGGCGACTATCCGCGTGCGACAAGTGAGTGACGCAGCCAGCGTTTGTTTATAGCTGAGTAAATAACTGTATGCGTTTCTATGCCTGTGTGTGTACGTGTGTTTGTAGATGGAGTCGTATTTGGAGCAATCATCACCTTTGCGAGCTTCTTTGTATTGATGATGTCCTTCTGCTCGCCCTACTGGATCGAGTCGTATGAGGAGACGCGCAGCAGCTTCAAGAACATGGGCCTCTGGCAATACTGCTTCAAGAACTTTGTCTATCCGAACTACCAGTTCCCCAAGCAGTTCACGGGCTGTCATTTGATCTTCTCGCATGTAAGTGTATTGAGGGTACTAAACGTTGCTACCTATTACACTCAGTTCCATAATCATATATTAGTACTAAATGTTAATCGACGATCTGGTTAGAGTAGTACCAAATGTACTAAAAGTGAGCCTTACTGCTCTTAGACTACTTCAAAGTACTAAACGTTGTGATTGAAACACTAGCATTATCAGTTATTCACCCGCTATTCATCATTACTTTCCATTTCGAAGTGTAGCACTAGACTCATTCTATGATTCTACTTAATTTACTAATTCTCATTCAGAGACAGTTGCTCACGTAGTAGTACTAAATGTTGATCTAGCAGAACGTACTAATTCTCGCTCTCTCCCCTGCTCTAGGATTACTATGTGATTCGTGAGTATCTGCTGCCTGGCTGGCTGATGGCCGTGCAAGGCTTCGTCACGATGTCCTTCATCATTGTCTTCGCCGTGCTGACGCTGCTCTCGCTCACCATCATTCGCCTGCCCCTGAAGCCTGTGCTGCAATACGAATGGCTGCTCGTGCGCATGTCCTACATAGGCACAGCCGTCTCCTGTAAGCAGATCGTGATTAGACATATATATACATAGTTAAGGAGTATGCCTGACTTTCGTCTCTTGCAGCGCTGTTCATGTTCTTGGCCGTTTGCATCTTTGGCGGCTGCGCCTATCGCCGCGACTGGCTAATGTATCCGAAGTTCAATGTGCTGGGCTGGTCGTACGCCTTGGCCGTGGTCACCTTCATGCTGCTGGGCCTGGCCGCCCTCATCCTGCAGCGCGAGGCTCGCCAGGCCTACGAGGCACGCGGCGAGCAGAAGAACCTGGTGATGCAGATGGAGATGCAGGAGCCGGGCTACCAGCCGCCGCGCCACCACCACAGCCAGTCGCGCAGCCTCCAGGGCTACATATAGTCAGCAGGAGCAGACAGAAGCTACATATGCTACTCGACTTCAATTCAATTCCATTTACAACAAATACTTCGAAACGCCGTCCAAGCAGAATCTCTTCTCTTTTTTTTTTACTCTAAACTAAGTGCCTTTCGGGAATCGTAGTGCAAATTTCGTTTACACATTGTATAATTAGTCATATCAGCCGTCCATATATACAGATCTACATATATATATATATATATATATATATATATATATATATATATATATATATATATATATATATATATATATATATATATATATATATATATATATATATATATATATAGTAAATCTGTCCAATCTGTCAAATCAAAACTCGTATTCATACAGCTCGCGCAGACCCTGCCCTGCTTACATTGACTGTATCTGGGGATCTATGGGCGCAGCTTGTCTCGATTATATATATACATATATATCCTCGACTTATACATATCTATTTATACACGCATATCCAAACAAACTTATTGTAAGTGCAGAAAGGTTTACAAACAAATAAAATTCACAAAACACAATTCCCACTTTGATCGGTTTATTAACTCTGCTCATGGCTCTTGGCTCTATTTGATATATATTTAGTTGGCATATGCACCCCCCCATATCCCCCCCACTCTTTGACTCCCTCTCTCTCTCTCTCTCTCTTGTTCTCTTATCTGACCTCTGTCGTAATTTTACTGATAGTAAAAAAACAATTGCCAATTGGAACACAACTCGATGCCGCTGTCGATTCCCATCGCCTTTTCAGTTCGAGCTGCGCGTTGACTAAATTCGGTTGTGACACAAACAATAACAAGACGAAAGACGCGAACTCAACTTCTTCTTCCATTCGATAACTTCTTTTTTTCTCTGTATTTTTTTCCTTTCTTTCTTTTTTTTTTTTATTATTTTGTTATTGTTTCCCATGTGGATCTAAACGTTATAATGCGTGGTCTGCTTTATCTCTGCTGCTGGCTAGTTGTTTCTGGCCATATTTGTAAGATAAACATTATTCCAAGAATCAAATATACAGCCACAAACACACACACACACACACACATGCACACACATGCACACGCACGTGTGCATATCTATAAATTTATATATTAATTAATGAGTCTGAGTGTGCGTTAGACTGAGGCGCCATCATAGCTGGGGGCGGGACCGGCTGCAAGGCAATCGCTTGGATATGTCAACAGTTGGCCAACTCTCTCTCTCTCTCTCTCTCACTCTCTCTCTCACTCTCTCTCTCACTCTCTCTCTCACTCTCTCTTTCTCTCGCTCTCGCTCGCTCTCACTCTCTCTCTCTCTCTCTCTCACTCTCTCTCTCTCTCTCCCTCTCTCTCTCTCCCTCTCTCTCTCACTCTCACTCTCTCTCTCTCTCTCTCTGTCACACTCTCTCTCTCTCTCTCGCTCTCTCTCTCTCACTCACTTTCCATACATGTGGCTCTGGTTTCTCCCTCTCCCTCCTTCTCTCCTCTCACTTTTTACCCTCTCTCGCGTTTTTCCCTCACTCTCTCCCTCGCTCTCTAGGTATTTCATCAGACAATCGCTTCGATATATCTTAGTCTCTGTCATTTTCACTCTCCTTTACATTTCATTTCTCTCATTCTATCGTTCTCTTTATCTCATGTGTCTCTCTGTCTCTCTCTCTCTCTCTCTCTCTCTCTCTCTCTTTTTATCTCCGGTCTCTCTCATCGTATCTCTCTCTCTTTCTCTCTCGTCTAACTTGCTCGTACTCTCACTTTCTCTGTAGGTCGATCAATTTTAGTTCATTTCTTTTCTCTCTTTTTCCTTGCCCTAGTCTCTCTCTCTCCTCTCTTATCTCTCCCTCTCTTCTTCTTCCCTTTTTCTCTCTTTCTCTGTCTCACCTACTATATCGGCAGGGAGACAGAGTCGTCCCTCTTAGTTTTCACTCTTTCTCTCTCTCTCTCTTTCTCCCTCTCTCTCTCCTTCTCTCTCTCTCTCTCTCTCTCTTTCACTTTTACTTCTCTCTTTGGTTATTCATTACATCGACTCGCCCATATGCTTCGATCGAATTACTCATCTATTTCTAGGGACTTTCCATGCGCCAATCAGTGGGATATTTTGGAAAGCCGTTATCTTGAATGCTCTCTCCATATAATTCGTGGAATTAGAATTGCCCTCAGTCTTAATATATACACAAATATATATGCCGAAATCAATCGACTCCTTACTTTGAGATATCTGAAACAGTCTGATTTTTATACGCTCTGCATATAAAGATAATGCTATCAGCCGAACAAATCTATATCATATAGTAGTAATCGGAGCGATCTGTCGTAAAACTAACGATTGTGTAAAATGCAATGAATGAATGTTGTCAAGCATAGAGATATATAGGGAGAGAGGTGGAGGGAGCGAGAGAGGAAGATATAGATATAGATATAGAATAGATGACTATGAATATGAGATGAATATGAATATGTCTATATTGAAATTTAGGAGAGATATAGAAATCTGGGTCAAGAAATATATTAAAGAAGTATAAAGTAGAGAGAGGCATACTGACTAGAGCCCTATACCCCAATCTCTCCAGCTCTCTAGGGGGATAACCACTTATGCATACACTTTATCCATCTATCCTACAGCTTATCCAGCTACACCTCCAACTTATCCGACTGATTCATCAGTCTTTATAGTGCCAAATAAATGTGTAAAGCTATCCATGCACTTTATCCAGTTATCCATAGACTTTATCCAGCTATCGTACAGCTTATCCAGCTACACCTCCAATTTATCCGACTGATTCATCAGTCTTTTTAGGTCCAAGCAAATGTGTAAAGCTATCCATGCACTTTATCCAGTTTATCCTACAGCTTATCCAGCTACACCTCCAATTTATCCGACTGATTCATCAGTCTTTATAGTGCCAAACAAATGTGTAAAGCTATTCAGAGTTTCTAGAGAGAGAGAGAGATAGGCCGAATAGAGTCATAGTAGATATTAGCATATCAACAGAGTTATCTGCTCAGTCGCCAAGGGTATTCAGACTTCGACGTTTCGTAGATAAGTGCATGCCTTGATTGTTAATCATCGGCTGTGTCTTGTCTCGCGGCTGTGACAGAGCGGAAATTGACGTAAAAAAAAACAAGAGTAATAGATACGGCGGCAAGGCCAAAGGCATCAAAACTTTTCGACTGAGCGGGCCGAAGGGGCGCAAACTTTTTGATTACAAGAAATTGACAAGTGCAAGAGGCAACAACTATTCAAAAGTTCTCCCTCTCTCCCACTCTCTCTCTCTCTCTCTTTCTCTCTCTTACTCTCTCTCATTTGTAACGAAATGTCTTTCGCAGATGCTCAGCTGCCCGAATCGCGCATCATCAATGGAACTTTGGCCAAGGTGGCAGACACGAAGTTTCTAGTTTCCATCAGGCTGAAGAATAACGATCGCAATTTTGGTTCCGGCCACATCTGCGGCGGCTCCTTGATAGGACCCAACAAGGTCCTAACTGCCGCCCACTGCTTGTTCAAGTGAGTAGAAGGAGGAACTATGGGATAAGGACTGTGGGAAAAAGAGATAATGATGGAGAGAGAGAGAGAGAGAGAGAGAGAGAGAGAGAGAGAGACTATCAGAGTGAAGAATAAACTCCATAGATCCATCTCCTAATCGTATTTCGCTCTTCATCTTGCCTTATCCGCAGCTCCTCGAAGAAGCGCTACCGCAAGGCGAGTGAGTTTGTCGTCGTGATGGGCACCCTCAATCGCTACGAGCGCAACAATGGAACAATTGTATCCGAGGTCAGCTCCATCGCCTACATGAACACCTTCACCACGGAAAGCATGCGCGATGATGTGGGCGTCATGTTTCTGCGCAATGGCCTGGCCGTCAACAGCACCCACCCGACTGTGGCGCCCATCCGACTGGCCACAGAGCCAACGCCTTCAGGCGTCACTTGCCAGGTTTCCGGCTGGGGGCGCACCTCACAGCAGGTGAGTTGATACTGGATGCGTATTCCGAGTTATCCAACTATCGTTGTAGCTTATCCGGCTTATCCATTATTCCCCCTCTACAACTTATCCATCCCACATAATTTACTCGCATTGCAGAGCTCAGATCTGTCGAATGTGCTGCTCACTGCCAACGTGACCACGATTCGTCACGGAACCTGCTCCACAATCTATTCGGGCAGCCTGCTTCCGGGCATGCTCTGCGCTGGGCGGTTGCTGGGCGGGACGGACTCGTGCCAGGGCGACTCTGGCGGACCCCTGGTCTATGAGGGCCGTGTTATTGGCGTCGTCTCTTGGGGCTATGGCTGCGCCGAACCGGGCCTGCCGGGCGTCTATGCGGATGTTCAGTATTACCATCAGTGGATCGAGGAGCGCAACGGCAGCTCCGCCCTAACAGCTCCAAGCCTCAAGCAGCTGCTCGCGTTATGGCTCACCTGGGCCTTCTGGCTATGGCTTAAGAGAAAATAAATTATGTTCTAGCGTAATCAGCGATTTTTCATTAGGCTTAAGGCGTCGCTTGGTGCAGCGAGAATCCGGATAAAACGTATAGTTGCTCGGATACCCGTCAGACCATCCTACAGCTCTGGATACTCATCCGGGTTGCCTTACCCAAATGGCTACCCGGATAACCGAAGGTGTCATCTTAAAGTTGTCCGTAATATCAGGATAACGTTTTCTAACCCTTGCGGATAGTTATCCACGATTTGTGGATAAAACACGAGCAGCCAGTGGAGGTTTTTAATCAACAAGCAACATTTATTTACAGTCAACACACATAGATAAACGGATTAACGGAATAAAGTTTGTGATAGTAACGGTCTGGATAACCGGATGCCCTGTTTAGTTTGTGCAATTGCAAATTGTTATCCGGCAGCCCGGATAAGCTTAGCAGTTGCAGTTGCGATTGCGTCGAGGGGGAGTCCCATTGGGTTGATGCAGCCTCACAATGTCCGGGCCGTAGGCGATGTTGGGCAGTCGCCGGGACTGGGCCATCAGCAGGGTGAAGTCGCGATTGCTGACAGCGTTCTCTATCCGCTCCATGACGCGGCCGACGAGCAGCTCAACCGCCTGCTGGATGTTGGCCCCAGTGCAGGCGCTCGTCTCGATATAGGGCAGACGATAGCGTTGCGCCAGTGCGGCGACCTGCTCCCGGCTGACGACGCGCAGCTGCAGCAGATCGCACTTGTTGCCGCAGAGCACTACGTCCGGATCTTCAGTGTAGGCGTGCATGCGCAGCTGCTCCAGCCAATTGGTGATCTCCAGGAAGGACTTCTGGCTGGTCAGGTCGAAGATGAGCAGAAAGCCCATCGCATCGCGATAGAAGGCCGTCGTCAGCGAGCGGAAGCGCTCCTGTCCGGCCGTATCCCAGATCTGCAAGTGGATCCGATGTCGCCTGCCCCGTGAGCTGTAGACCTTTGAGGGGATAAACAGAAATGAGATTCGAATGGGAGGAACGCGTTAGCGGGCCGAAGTCGCTCTCTCACCAGCCGCTTCTCGCGGAAATCGATGCCCACGGTCGATATGAACTGCGTGTGGAACCGCCCGTCCGTGTACTGATAGAGCAGACAGGTCTTGCCCACGCCGGAGTCGCCCAGCACCAGGAACTTGAGCAAATAGTCGTAGTCAATGTTGGCGGTCGTCATTCTGCCAACAGCTGTCCTTCACCATCCCAGAAGCCCATCACCCATCACCAGCCTGTCAATTAGACAAATAAAGCAGTCAAGGAGGAGAGTTTCCATGGAATCGGTATTAACAGAGAGAAAGAGAGAGGGGAGACGGTAAGAGAGAAAGAGACATATGAATAGAGCAAGAGAGCTGGGGATACAGAAAGAGAGAAGGAGAGGGCATGCAGAAGAGGAGAGAGATAATGCAGAGAGAGAGAGAGAGAGAGAGAGAGAGAAAGATGGAGAGTGGATACTGTGTCAAGTTGAGCGGGATAAACCTGCTCTTTTCCTTTCGGATAAACCTTTGCTAAGCCAGTTCAGTGAGAAATGAGAGAAAGAGAAAGAGAGAGGGGGGGATTACTGTCAACTAGAGAAGGAGACGGATAGGCTCACGGATAGGCTCAGATGTCCTTTATGCTAGTTTCTGTCAACGAAAGGAAGTACCAAAATTGTTGCAGTCAGAACAGCTCTTTAGCTGGAAGCCGGATAAAACGTTGCTAGCGCAGTCAGAGGGGGCACCCAGAGGGGCAGTTAGGAGAGTGCAAGTTTCTCTCAGACGGAGAAGGAGTGGAGGAGCTGCTGTCCTTCAAGGCAGGAAGCTGTCAAGTAGAGAGAACCGATATGATTGAGAGCCCAAATTTCGGATAAGGCAGAGAGAGGGAGAGGCACAGTTGCTGTCAGTCATAGAGAGAGAGAAAGGGAGAGAGCGTTAGGTCAGCCAGAAAGGAGAGCGGAAAGTGACACACAGAAAGCTCATGTCAAATATTTCCCAAAGAAAAAGGCTGCGAGGGCCAACGGAGGCAGACAGTTGGGAAGCTGCTGTCAAATATTTGCAAACTCATTAAATCCCGATTTATTGATTTTCTGTCTGTTGCGCCTGAAGCGCCGCCGGCTTATGAAGTCTATATTCAAATGTAGATTGAATATGCTTATGGAAATACGTTACCCATGTATTGGTGTGTGTGTGTGTGTGTCAGTGTGTGTGTGTGTGTGTGTGTGTGTGCATAGGTCTTGTGCCGAAGGTGCTTAGGGTTGGTGGGCAGCGAGGAGTGGGGCTACGCTTTGGCACGCACAAAAGTTCATTCAAAAATTTGAAAGCAAAAGGTATTTCCTAATATTGAATCCCCTGCCCTAATTAGGGCGTACGTATCGAAGGCGTGGCAGAGACACTCAAGCGCCCAGGATGCCAGGATGCAAAGCGGATTACGTTGGATCGCCTAATGATTGCCTAGGCTGCTGATGGAGTGGCTTTCAAGCTGGGAGCTTAGCGTGTGGCTCAAAAATAGCAACGCTAGAGAGAGAAAGAGGGAGAGCAGACAGAGAGAGAGAGAGAGAGAGAAATGTATGGACACAACCAAGGGCTTTCCTTTTTAGCAATACAAAAGTAGAGGGCGGGGAGGAGAAAGACGGACAGGGACAGGGAGAGACGAAAGCAACTTTGATGGTGTTACCTTTTTTTGGGCGATACCAGATGCGAGAGGGCGAGAGAGAGAGAGAGAGAGAGAGAGAGAGAGAGAGAGAGAGAGAGAGAGAGAGAGAGAGAGTGGACTGGGGCACAGAGGAAGGCAAGGCAAAGCCTTTCTGAGCTTCCCTTTTGAGTAATACAATAAGCAAATGCAGCTTATTAAGTGAAATTATGTTTTTTTCCAAGACAACTAATTAGCAAAGAGCTTTGTGTGATTGCTGCAGCAACCACGGCGTGGGAGAGGGGGGGTGGGCAGGAGACGGGTAAAGGAAAATTAAATACGTGTACGTATGTGTAAGCAACTACAGTGAAGACTCTGCAAAGGCAAACTTATTTTAAATAAAATTTAAAAAAAAATAAAAATCTTTTTAAATATTAAATTAAATTGTTTTTAAGTTTAAATATATTAAAAAAATTTAATTTAATTTTTAAATATTATCTATTATTTTTGAGGTATAAAAAGAGATTTAAATATTTAAAAAAATTTATTTCATATTAATTTTGTTTTTAAAAAAAAATCTTTTAAATTAATAAAAGAAAACTTAAATATGCATAAGAAAATAATTAATTCAATATGAAAATATTATAATGGGTAAAAAAGATATAGAATGCCATAGCTCAGCCAACTCTCATAATATTCAATGCCTTGAAATCTGTTCAAAAATGAGTTTGAAAAAAGTGTAGCACAGTTTTTGGCGCTTCATGTTTTTGGCAGCGCCCGAAACTCCTACTCTAGCTGTAATTGTATTGGTGCGCACTAAATAGCTTTCACTGTAACAAGGCGTTACCACACACCCACACCCCCTCCCCTCACACACACATACATAGATACATAAGTAACTGGACACAAGTCGAAGTGCACGTGTGTGTGCATGCGGATGCCCGCAATTAAATAGCCAGCGAATGTATATGCGCGTGTGTGCGTGTAGTGTGTGTGTGAGAGTCCGAGTGTGTGATTTGCTGTATGGCTACTTGTTGCAATTGTTGTTGGCATTGAATGCGAGGACGCTTGAGCAGCTCTACACGTGTAACTGTAGCTGTGTGAGTGTGTAACTGTGTAACATCTCACACACATGTGTGCGTGCGTGCGTGTGTGTGTGTTCGTTCGTTTAAAAATAAGACAGGGCTAATTGTGTTATGTGCGTGGAGGAGGTGAGGCGCGGGCAGCAGAACTTACCTGGACAACGCATTGTAGATTTCAGATTTAGGCATTTAATTCAAATCGTGTAAATGCATTTCCGTTGTGATATGTCAGTTGGCGCGTAAATTCAAATGATTGTTTCGTTAATAATCGACTGGGTTACAGGAGACAACAAAAACAAAATAGTTGCACTGTTTCAATTGATATGTGAGTGAGCTACTGTGGTTTACAGTTATTTTTAGCACGTGCGCGATTTGTTTACAGTGCTGAGATACAGCAGCTACAGCATCGCAGGCAGGACTAATGGAATGCGGTGCGTGGACAAACGCAAACTGTTTGGACCAAAAAAGCTTCAAAGCTGTGCGCGGCAGCCATGCCCAGAGATGTGCGCAACGAAAGCGTTCGATTGACGATTGCCCGCAATGTGCGTCAAATTAATCGCATATCGCAATGCGATAGTTGGCCACGTAATCGATGAGCGCCATTTGAATTTGAATGCAGCCAGCAGCTGGTCAGTAGGAAATATATCGATGTCACACGAGGGCGCGCATCGCTTGCATTTTCGAATTTTATGAGTATGAGCAACAGCGGCTGCTAATTTATTTTAATTTATTCTTTTTTTTTTTTAAATGATATTTGATGTTTAATTAACAATGTTTTTTATATTTTTATTTTTCCTTTAAGAAAAAAACACTTAGTTTTTAAGATTCATGCTGTAAATATTAAATTTTCTTTGCTTTTTTCATTCAATTTTCCATAGCAGTTTTGTTTTTCTTTTTCTTTTGTTGCAGCTAAATTGGGTTTGTTCTCATTTCATTTCATTTCATTTTTGTTTTCATTAATTTTGCTTCTTAGTTTCCTCTACAGCTGACATCAAGTACATTTTGCTTATGATTTTGCTTATATGCGTTTATTTTTATTTTATTTTACCTTTCTTTTCTTTTTGACTGTATTTCTAGGTTAAACATTTAATACGAAATCATGTCTATGAAAATACAGCATTCATAAGTGTATATATATATATATATATGTATATGCGTACATATGTATATAATTTTATATATAAATCTATATACCCTTTTTTAATGCTTTGCAAATGTGAAACAAAAAGTGAAATCCAAGTCGAAGCTTTGTTTTTTTTCCTTTTCCTTTTTGTTTTTGTTTTTTTTTTTTTTATAGTACATGTTTTAGACAATATAAATATAGATGTTTTGCATATATATGTATATTAAAAAAAAAAGTATGTTTTCATTTTGGGAAAAACTAAAAGTAATTTACATTTTGAATAGAAATATGCTAAAAAAAAAACCCATAAACTGCATTAACAATGTATGTGTGGGTGTGTGTGAGTGTGTGTGTGTGGGTATATTTTCTTTGCTTCTTCGTTTTCATCAATGTTTATACAAATTGATTGATTTCCTTTCCTTTTTCAGCTCACGCACAAGCTCCATCGTAGCCAAGCGTTTGTGTATGCATCTTTGTGTGTGTGTGTGTGTGAGTGTGTGTGTAGGCAAGCAGAAACGTTTGCTTGTGTTAGTGGCGGATGTGATTTCCGCCTAGTTTTTCTCTTATAGGAATTTTGCAACAGCACAAATACATTTGCATGTTTTCATTTTTATTTTATTTTATTTTTTAAATTTTTTTATATATATTTTTATTATTTTTTGTTTACAGTTAATGCGTGTATTTTTATTTAAGTTGGCAAATGAACCGTTAGCAAATCCAAAATGTATTTAAAAGTAAATGCAAGTGCAATAAAACAATAAAATAAATTTTAAGAATTAAAAATTTATAAGAACAAAACAAAAGCCATTTCCTTTTCCTTTCCACAACAAAAAAAAAACACCATAAGAGGGCGTGCGTGCGTGTGCATATAAATATACGGGTGTGTATGTGTGTGTGTGTGCATATAAATATATGGATCGTGTGTGTGTGTGTGGGTGTGCAGGGGTCATGCTGTGATCATTGGTGTGTGTGTGTGTAAGCAGCAACAACGCACGCGCAACGCCGCAGTCAACAGAACTGAATTACAGAGTGTGAGTAAGAGAATATAACAATAAGAGAGTGGGAGAGAGCGAGACGGCATGCATATGATCGGCGCTGACAGAGAGAAAGAGAGAGAGAGAGACAGACAGACTGTTGATGAGCGAGAGTGAGTTGCACCGTTTCCTAACGGTTTGCGACTGAATTTTTGTTATTATTTTCTTTCTTCATTTCATTTTGTTTTGTTGTTGTTGTTTGTTACTATTGCTTTTGTTACTTTTGCGTTTGCATTTTTGCTTACGGTTATTTTTGTTTTTCGCTTCTTCTTTTTTTACTTTTACTTTAACAATTACGTTATCTAAACACGTGTCCTTTATGTGTACGTATGTGTGTGTGTGTATATATATATATATGTTTACATAATTTTGGTAAATTTCGATGGCCAAAACAAATTACAAAATTTTCCGTTTTCTTTTTTGCTCACTTGAATTTATATTGTGGGATTTGTTGTAGTTGTTGTTTTTGCTGTTGCTGTTGTTGCAGTGTGAACATAGTATAACAGAAAATTATTTTGAACTCCAAATGAGCAATTCCTTGAACCAATTTTTGTTTAAACTTGTAGAGAAGTGCCACAAATACAAATGTTTGATTTAGCTTTTTGTTTTCCATTCTGGGTGGCTGCTGCTGCTGCTGCTGATGTTGTGTTCGTTGTTAATGTTGTTTGTTGTTGTTGTTGTTGTTTTTTTTTTCATAGTTGTTGCTGCTGTTGTTATGGCAATTTAGAGCAAAAACTTGCCCAGCAACAGACCCAAAAAGGCGGCAGCAATTGCAATGGCTATATAAAAGATCGGAATCTGTTTCTCAGCCAGAACTGGAGCATAGGGCTCATTGATCTGCTTGGCGGCCGGAGAGCTCCGATAGCGTGTGACTTGATCCTGAATAGAACAGAACAGAGAAAGAGATGATATACATATGTATGTATGATGATATATGCATAGCATTCCCTCTTACCTTCAAATGTAGATTCTCTTTTCGCAGTTCCCCGTTGAGGTCGCGTAGCTCCTTAAGCTCAGTCGCCAGGGCTGCGGCATAGTCCGCATCGGACAAATTCGATGACTAAACGGATATATACAAATCAATCGATAAGTTCTACTATATAGTTCGATCAGTACGATCCCACACATACCATCCCAGCGGACGCCACAGTTGCATCGCTCTTGAGCGCCTCGCCAGAGCTAAGAGATGCCGGCGCATTAGTGCCCACGCTACCGGCGCTGGGTGAGCCGGCTCCACCGACACCCACGACGCCGCTGCCACTGTTATTCTCTGCGTTGTCATCGTTCGGCGGCATCTCGAATACGCACTTAAGCTTGGCATCCATCAGCTGTTCGGGCTCCAGCTCCTTCCACTGCAATTGCACACAAGATTATTGAGAGAGAGAAAGAGAGAGAGAGAGAGAATTACAGTTAGATTGCTTACCAACTTGTTTAAATCAGTCAAATCGGCATCGGGCGGTGCCAGCACACTTTGCACCATGAACTTGTGCTTGTTCTTCTCCTGCTGATCGTACATGAAGGGCTGCAGGCAAACTACCGCAGAGGGGCAAGAAAAACAAGATTATCATATCGTAGTTATTTTAAGACTTCTCCATTCTCTACTCACTCTCCACCTGCGTCGTGCGATAAGACGCAATCTTGCCAATATTTGGACGTACACAGTAACGCTTCGGAGCGGTGGTCTTGATTTTGAAGACCAGTGTCCTGAGCGAATTGTTCTTCAAGGACATGATTGTCACCACTGGTCGATTGAAAGGACCTGCAAAGCGTCAAACAAAACAATTAATAATTTAGTCTATACATTTATATATAGTAAGTATGAATGTGTGAGTGTGTGTGAATGTGTAGTCAGAGCGCCTCAATAATAAATGCATTGAGTTTCGCTTGGCAACAATTGGATTCTATTATTGAATTGCATTGCAAATGGATAAACAAATTTATTCACGCAAAACGCGCTTTGCACCCACTGTCTTTACCACGAAATGCGATTCCGTTGAAGTTTACTGTTCTTCATATTTCTCTTTAACTCGAACGTCTCAAATAACGTTCGAAATTTTCCTAGAAATTGCATCGGGCGGGTTCCACTTAAAGCAAGATCCCGTTGTCACTGGCTCGCTCGCACTCAGCTGCCTCAAATTTCGCTTTCAATAAGATCCCATTGGCTCTCTCTGTCCCTCTGCAGTAGCTGTTGCCCAAATATCCCTTCAAATTTCCCTTTCAATAAGATCCCATTGGCTCTCTCTCGCTCTGTCCCTCTGCTGCAGCTGTTGCCTAAATATCCCTTTCAATTTACCTTTTAGTACTTTTCAATAAGATCTCATTGGCTTGCTCTCTCTCTCTCTGCTGGTCTAGAAATATCCTTTTGAAATTTCCCCGTAGCAACGAGCTCCATCGCATAACGGCATAATATTCCCGTTGAGCGAAAGCTGGTTTTGTGTGCGCACTGCGCAGAGAATATTTTGATTATTTTGCCAGCTGTTTGGCTTTACATCTGTTTGTGTATGTGGCTTTCTTTTTTTTTAGCTAATCGCGGCATACATATATAGTATATCGAGCGATAATTCATTTGTCAATAGCAATGGCAGATTCGCACCTGACGTCATCAAGCATATATATCTCTCTCTCTGTGTTTCCATAGGGTATTCTAATGTCTCGAGCACCTTAGAGCCATCATTTTGGCTTTTCATGTCAAATTAATTGAATTAAAAGAAAACACACACACAGAGAGAGAGAGAGAGAGAGAGAGAGACAGGCGCAGACTACACACGCACATGGCAAAGCAAATTTGTTTTTGGTGATTCTGATTTTGTTCTATTTCGAAGGGAAATTCATTCAATAAGACAGAAGTACGAGTGTTATATAGGCCACGTATATATGTATGTATATACATACGTGTGTATGTGTGTGTGTGTCACCAATGATCGTTGGGGAAATAGTTAACGGCAGGCGACACATGCATGCATGCCTGTGTGTGCGTGTGTGTAACATGCACTAACACATGTTTCGACATGTTTACAGTGGGCAAAGACTAACTACGTGGGTCCACAGCATAGGCAAGTGCCACTTTTGGCTAGCTCCTACTGCACTGCGGCCCAATGTGCGCGCAATACAAATCAAAGTGTGCTGTCATATGCATTGTTGTTGTTGTTGCCATTTGGCCAAAATTCAAAAAGTAAAAGAAAAGAAGAAAAAAATGGCTCATGAAAAGCTGTTGAGTATAAAAATAAAATGTTAGCCAAATAGACAGACAGACTAAGGCAGCGGCAAAGGTTTCAAGGGAGAGCGAGAGAGAGCGAGCGAGCGCGCACGCAGAGCGCACAAGAGTGAGAGAGGCAGAGCGGCGGCGTTTCCAAAACGAAAAAGACGCCACGGCCTCTGCCGCCGCCGCCGCTGGCAGCAACATGCCAAAACAGCCGCACCACGCGTACCCTCGAAAATATGTAAAAAAAAAAGTAGTCGAATAAGAAAAAAAAACTAATACAACAAAATTATTGATAAGCTGTGGTAGCAGCAAACGCATAGTGCACAGTGAATAAGAGAGAGAGAGAGAGAGAGCGAGTAAGCGAGAGAGTGTGTGTGCGTGTGCATGTGTGAGTGCGTGTGAACTTTGCAGTTTGCTCGCTCGACTGCCGCCGCCGCCGCCGCCGCATTTGACCAGTGGCAATGTTTACAATATGAATTCAACTTGGCTCAAAAAAAAAAGTGATCGATATACCGCCACACACACATACACACACTCGCACATACGCACATACATGCACACGAGAGTGGCCTTCTCTTTGTCAAGTCCAAAACAAAACAAAAATGCAGAAATGCAAATGCATAAATACAGTTAGCTACTGCTGTTGCCGCTTCTCTCTCACACACACATACACACTCATACATACACATGTACATAGTATATACTTACCAACAAAGCGCAACTCATGCTCTGGCTCAATGGTCAGCGGAGCTTCGAATTGTGCTGTTTTATTCATTTTGTTGATGTTGTTGTTGTTGTGCTGCTGCTGCTGCTGATAATAACTGTATTATAGTTGTTACCGATTCCTGTCCGTTCTCACAGTGCTGCTGCTGCTGCTGCTCACAGTGGCTGCTGGCTGAGGCTTCCTACCGAATAATAATGAAATAAATGCAATTACTTATGATTACATTTTTGCCCACTTACGTTCTCTATGCGTGTGAGTCTCTGCGCCTGTGTTTGCGTGAGTCTCTATGGCTGTGTGAGTGTGTGTGTTATTTGCGCTATTCGATTTCGGTTTATGGAAATACTTTATAAGAGAGACGAATTCGAATTCTTATTTATTTTCTGTAGCTAAGCACACTTTCAAGATTTTTTGACTCGACACGACTCGACAAATTTTGCTTTCGATTTCGCTTGTTTTTTTTTCTTCTTCACTGCGCTTCACGTCGTCGTCGTCGTCGCTCGTTCTTGTCTTCGTCGTTGCTTTGGTTGTGTGAGTGTGTGCGCCCTATGTCTGTGTGGCCACCAAAAAATATCGGTAAATGTATGCGCAAAAAAAAATTAAATACACGAGGTTGCTGCGTGCGAAAAAACCGACGATCAACGTGTGTTGTTTGCTATTCGCGCGAGCTGCTTAATGTGCAATGTGTGTTTAATAAATGGTTCGCTTTCCTCACTGACTACGTTTATTCACGCACTTTTGCTTCTGTACTTTTCAGCAGCAAAATTTTTGTATGCAAAAAAAATTCAGTCACCGCCGTCATACATGTATGTACGTTTGACGCATGCGTCAGCCACATAGCGTACCAGACCAGCCGGCAAATATAGTTGCCATATCAGCGCAAAAATGCCACATCCAGCAATGCTATCGCATCATTGCAACCTTGTGTGTTTGACATGAACTTACAGTTGAAATGAATACGAAAAGATTAGTTTATTTGCTAATGGGTTCTTGTAGAATAGATTTTTAATTGAATATTTATTTTCTATTTATCTAATTGATTTTGTGTTATCGTTCCATTGCAACCCTGCGCTGTGTGCGGATGGCAGCACCGCGGCGAATTGCAAGGCGCAGCCACTTGAAGTTTTCAACTTCAGAAATGAATTCAACTATTAGATTGAATTATTAAAAAAGAGTCACGAGAATTAGACATTGAGGAGTATAATATATTTAAATAACATATTGTATTTTGTGTTTTCCATATTAAGTTGTTTCAAATATCGTAAAGCACCTCTTCTCCGTCCAGGTGTCATCAGATCAACGGCGAATTCAAGGGCGCCAACATTTAAACTATGGTTATTAATTATGGATGTGTTGAAGTTCAAGCATATGCATCTGTGTTTACATATTATTATGTGTGTCTTATGCATGATCGATATTCGATGGGTTCTGAGCTAATCTAATGAGTGTCTCTTTTGTGTTACAGCCGTGTGAGTGTGTGTTCGCCGTGGGTTTCCCAGGCTTTGAATTTCTGGTTCTATTGATATGCATTAATTGTGGATGATTAATTATTTAATTAATGCATATTCATAGAAGTGTAGTTTGTGTTGTTAAGCTTCAATCTGGGACACGATACATTTAGTTGGATCTGGGGTCCGTCATGGCCAGGCACTGGCCAACATATTGAAGTATTACGGTTCTGCTGGTGATGCCTCTGGGACGCAGAAGGATCTTCAGATTAGGAATTGCGGCGAGTAGATTTTCGGGCTGACGAATCCTGGGCGTGCGCAAGATGTGCTCGATGAGCCGCGGATAGTCGGCGAACTTGGCGCGGTTGATCAGCTCCCGCTGGAGCACCTGCATGTAGCACTTGAACAGGTATTTATAGCCGTTCTCGGCCCTGGTCGAGCTTAGCTCGGCCACGTGATCCGAGACGGCCCGCAGCACGCCCGTATCCACGCGGTTGCGAATCGCGCTGCGCAGCAACTGAACCGCCTCGATCGTCGAGGCCACGCAGAGCAGCTGCAAGAGACACAGATTTAGTATATATATATATAAGTATATATATATATATATTATAAGGATTCATTTACCGATGAGTATTCGGCAATCGTGCGCTTGCTCTCGATCAGGGTGACGAGCTGCTCGTTCTTCCACAAGTCCTTGTGCTTGAGTTTGTCCTGGATCAGCTGGCGCAGCATTCCGCGCAGGTCTGCAAGGATTGGGATTAGTCAATGGTTCAGTGATTCACCTGCCCCCATCGGATATGACTCACCTGGGCTGTTGGTCACCTTTCTGGCCACATGCTTGATATAATACTTCATGGTCTGGTCGAGCGCCGAGAGGCGCAGGAAATGATACTTATCCAGGGTCTCACGCACCTGGTCCATGCAGACCACCACCTGGGCCATGAGCCCCCAGTGGGTGTCGCGGTAGGTGCTGAACGAGTTCTGTATGATCACCTGGGCCTTGGCCAGCTGCAGCTCCTGGCGGGCGAGGCGGATGTCTCTAGCGAGGATCGCATTGCTCTTGGGGTCGGCGCTGGGTCGGGTGTCAGTCAGCGTGTTGAGGTGACAGCGCTTGGTGCGCAGCCTCTCCCAGGCGGCCTTCAGGAGCTGCTGCTCCACGCTCTCCATCTGGAGGGCCAGGCCCAGGGTGTTCTCCAGCGCCTGAAAGTTGCGGTCGGACGCGCGCTTGGCCAGTGCCCTGCCCAGGTCGGTTATGAAGCTCTCCTGGTGGAGCTTGAACGGCAGCTCCTCCTGGCGCAGCATCAGGCTGGGCAGCCCGGGGTCGCAGCCCTGCAGCAGCAGCGGCTGCTCATATAGGCGGAGCAGCAGCTCCGTCATGGCGCTGGCGTACATGGAGTTGACGCTGGTGCAGAGGATCTGGGTGTCGTTCAATAGGTTGTTGACGGTCACGTCGAGGTAGTGCATCGCGTGCCCCCAGACGCGCTTGATCACCTTGAAGAAGAGCACACCGAAGCGGGGGTGCTTCGTGGCCATCTGGGCGAAGGCCAGCCAGGTCTCCTCGGGCTGCTCGAAGCACAGATCGAGGAAGTCCTTCATCGGGAAGCCATCGGTGCAGCAGCCCACCTGGTTGAAGAAGTAAATCCGACGCGACGTGAACTCCGGCAGCGAGAACGAGAAACGATGCTGCAGCTGCAGCTCGTCGCGCTTCTGGAGCATGTACAGCTTCTGCTCGGGATCCGTGATCCTGAAGTAGAGCGGCAGCAGCAGAGCGCTCACCAGCTCGCTGTACGGCGAGTTGATCTCATAGTTATAGTCCTCCTCGTCCTCGATTGCAGTTCTGCGCCTGACCACTTGCCCGTATCCACTGTAGAGGCTGCAATTGGCCACGGTGGTATCCAGAGCCTGTGGATCGCTGGCCACTGCGGGCGGCTGGAGTGCGCGTTCCGAGTCCTCCTTGTCCGAGTCGGAGTCCTCACTGATGGCGCTTGGCATCTCCACTTCGTTGTCGGACTTCTCTTTGCCTGACTCGACCTCCTCCTCTTCCTCACCATCTTCGGAGACGGACGGCTCCTCGTCAGTGTCCATTTCCTCGAGCATTTCATCCAGTTCCTGCTCCTCATCCTCGATGGCCCTGTCGCAAGAGGCGCTCCCATCCTCCTCCATGAAGCTATCCTCCAGCTCGTTCTCCTCCTTCTCCTCCAGGGCGAAGGCCTTCATGTCCAGCTTATGGAGGTGCTCCTCCCCGGTCAGGTCCTCTTCCCCAGCCACCTCGGTCTCCTCCCCATTCTCAGCCTGGTCAGCAGCTTTGTTGTCCTTCTGCTTGTTCTCCGCCTGCTCCCTCAACAGCTGCTCGTTCTCCAGCCGAACCAGGGCGACCTCCTCCTCCTCGTTCAGCTCAACCTTGACTCCGGCGGCAGCCTCTTCCTCGGCGTCCAGCATTTGCTCATCTTCGAGCTGCTGCTGCTTCTTCTCCCTCTGCCTCTCCTCCTCATCGGCCGTCTCCATGCGCACGACTTCGCCCAGGTGGTCCAGGATGAGCTCGAGATGCCCCGGATTCAGGAGATGCATGTGACGAGCGATGGTCTCGACGCACTCGGCGTTGCCGAAGCAGAGCGAGCGGGAGAACAACTCGTCGATGGCCTTGCTCATCTGGTCATCGTTGACCTGGCCCTCCTCGTTATACATCAGGTTGAGCAGGTCGCCCAGGTGCAGCTCGGTCAGGCACTGCTCGAAGGTCTTGGCGCCATCCACGAAGCCCGTGAGCTGCGCGTTCAGCGAGTGGTTGAAGAGCATCTCGTACTCGCGCTGGCCAGCCTCCAGAAGCTGGGTGACCTTCAGGCATCTATTGCACACCTGGATCTGGAGATGGAAGAGCAGATCTTCGGAGGGCACCTCCTGCCAGCTCAAGTAGGTGTGCACGCTGACCTGGTAGAGCAGCAGCTGGAGCGTATCCATCAGCTTGTTGCCGAAGATCTGCAGCTGCTGGCGCGTGCTCAGCTGGTAGTCGTTGGTGGCGCGCGTGGACGAGCGCAGATCATAGACGAGCATGGCCCGCGGCACCTCGGGCAGCTTCTGCACGCAGTTGAGCAGCTTGGCCAGGACATCGAGTAGCATGCACATGGCGTGGCCCAGATAGATATTGCGGCGATCGCGGCTGGGCAGATAGTTGCGCAGGCGCTCCTCGTTGAACAGCAGATGGCGCTGGAGCAGGGCCAGGGAGTTGTCGATGATCGGCAAGGAGTAGTGGTGACAGATGGCATTGGTCACCGCTTCCAGGCCGCTACCGATATAGGGCAGCACCTCCAGCTTCTTGTCCACCAGGTGGGTCAGGCAGTTGTTCAGGCAATCGAAGTACTGCCCGGTGATCCAGTTGGGCCCGTAGGCCAGGAACTCGAACAGCACCTTCTGCAGGCCGCAGAGGAGGCTGATGCTCACGGTCACCACTTGGGTCATCGGCTGGGGCAGCTGCCTGAGCAAGTGCACGAACTGCGGGTTCCACGACGGCAACTCGGCCTCCTTCTCCTTGTTGCCCAAGGACGTGTTCAGCAACAAATACATGAAGACCCCGCGCAACTTGTCCAAGTCGTGAGGAGTCTTCGCATTGGCCTGCACCTTCTGCTCGATCTTGAGCGAGTTCTTGTCCTCCACGACCAGCTCGTGCTCCAGCAGCACGTTCAGCACGATCTGTGCCACTTTCTTGATATGCCCCTCATTGCCTGCAACAGAACGAGTCTTGGCATTCGGCACAGATTGATTCGATTCAAAAAGAACTTACCACTGAAATAGTTGAAGGTATTCAATGGCTTCACATCGTTATGATACTTGGTCAGTCCTATGCGCAGCTGTTTGAAGGCCTCGCAGTTGTTCAGCGCACGTAAATCTTGCATTT
Source organism: Drosophila mercatorum (assembly GCA_961210405.1). Lineage (NCBI taxonomy): Eukaryota > Metazoa > Arthropoda > Insecta > Diptera > Drosophilidae > Drosophila > Drosophila mercatorum. Next base: position 24,616,242 of record CAUIUS010000001.1, on the reverse strand, counting down.
TTAAGCCGTTCTGCAATGGAAGCAGCCAAGAAGCCAAAACAACAATTAAAAACTTAAATTCGCCGCAGGCACAAAATTCGAAATAAAAAAAAGATTACACCAAGTCGAGACGTAGCTTACGAATGAATGAAGTATATTAAAAACTGCTATATGTACTCTCCGCTGCCTACTTGATCTCACATTTTTTACCAAACATGTTCATATCAAATATGATGTTAAACAATTGTGTGTTCGTTCACAGTTTGCTTTGATTTGTATGGGAATCTGAGCGAATTCGCTGTGGGCATGCAACAGTATAGGTTGCACAGTTGACGAACTTGGCGTGTTTTGCACCAATCAAATTTAAATGATGCGGAAATTTAATTAATTTGCAATAATAGACATAACACCAGTAATATTAATATGCCATGTATATAAATGCGATTCATAAATACTTTCATACACAAACTATCAGCTGCGCAATTCTATCAAGCGGACGATTGGGACGTCATGGTTTCACTGAAAATTATGGATTTTTAACAGAAAACAGCTGTGCAGCCGGTGGCGGCAAGGCGATTGTTTGCAAAAAGCAACAATCGTCCAGCTCTAGTGCAAAGCAAAAGCCGCTATACTACAATTACTCTTGATTTTTGTTCAAATAAAATTACGTTCGCAATATATAAAAGATTGCGAAAATAGTTTGAATTATAAAATTTTAGTAAGTGCAAATTTGTGACATAATAATTTGATGAAAATCTGTACATCGATACAATTTGGCGCCAAACAGCTGCGATGCAGGTGGCGGCAAGCCGATTATTGACAATAAGAAAAGGGCCGACGTCTATCGGCCGGCCGTAACGCATAGGCAAAAACCGCGATACTGCACTGCGAAAAGCGTGTGTGTGCAACGGGACAGACGAAAGAAAAGAGCGAAAATTGGGTCAAACACAATGCAAATGGACACCAGGTAAAAGCCAAAGCACCGCCAGAGACTGCAAAATTGGACAATTCGACGACTGAGCAGTGACTACAGTTGGTTACCATGGAACTGCGCGAACTACGAGCCGCTGCCGCTGCCGCAGCCGCCGCTAATAGCGGCGAACTGGGCGGCATTTGCATAGGCAGCTCAGCCGAAGGCGTCCAGCGTGTGCCGACCAAAGCGGATATATTCATGGAGCAGTTGAACGCGACAAACGCGAAGAAGGTGGCCCTGCTGCTGGTCCTCGGCTTCGTGCTCTACCATGGCCTGCTCAACTGGAACTATGGTGGGTTATCGATTCTCTTTGGCCTAACGGAATTTGTCAAATACCGTTTGATTTCGTACTTTTTTCTTCCTCTCATCTAGGCAGCGACTCCTGCCAATGGCTGCTGTCCAAGGGTCGCTTCAAGGGCGACAACGAATGGCAGCCCTATGGCTGCATGATGCACAAATACAGTTACACGTGAGTTCGCGACCTTAAGATACCCTGTAAATGCACCTGAGCGGCTGGCTGTATTGAAAGCTATTGGCATTATATGTTACCAATTCGTCCGATTGCATCGTTCTCTTAACTTCTTTCTATATCAATATTTCTATATATCTATAGGAGGTATTCCTATATATATATACTGCGAGAATGTGGAGTGTTCCTTACTCCTTCCACATAATCCCCTTTTAACCAGAAAGCAACTGTTTCTTCACAATTTATCTCTGCCTCTGGACATATTCCGAAATTAGTTATATATCCTCTATATATATGTATATACCCTCTACATATATCTCCTTTTGAAACTCCTCGGATTTTCCGCAATCGATAATTATCGTTTGGCCTTATCAGAGGGTATTATGCATATGATTGATGCACAGAGCTCTCGCCGCGGTTATCGGTATTCCCGCCGTGATAGCCAGGGTGATTCACGCAGTGACAAATGCTTATCGCCCCGTACTTAATTGTTTTCCTCTTTTTTGGGCAGCGACACGCGGCGCTGCTTGCGCTATCTGGCGTTTTTCGGGAACAAGAACAACTTCGTGTTTATCGGGGATCAGAGCGTGCGGCTGCTGTACCAGAGATTTGTGGAGCAGCTGCAGCTGCCGCGCTCGAGCGAGTACGACTCCAACGGGTCCCTCTCCTCGAATGGCAGCCGGTTCGAGGACAAGAAGCTGCACATGCTGGCGCAGTACATACACGCCGAGGAGGTGAGCCCGGCCCTGATCGATCGGCTGTATCAGCTGGAGATGGAAAAGCAGCTGTCCTCGGTCTATGTGCTGGGGCTGACCTGCACCCAGCTGCTGGCTGGAAACATCACGGATGAGCTGCTGCATCAGTACAGCGTCAATTTGACGCTGCTCGTGGCACCGATCCACCGCCTGGTAGCGCAGACCTCGCGCGTCCTCTGGAAGCTGGCGGAGCGCGTCGACGAGGAGAAGCTGCCCGCGACATGGAAGCTGGTAGTCAACGACGACATCGACCGGCTGAACAACGTGGCGCGGAACGTCTTCCGCTATACGGACGCCAGTGTCTGGGAGTCCGCCTGGCACATAGCCAACGGGCTCGTGGACAGCGCCGTCGACGGGCACCGGCTGAGCGCGCACGGGCAGCGGCTGGAGGTGCAGCTGGTGTGGAACATGTACTGCAACGACCAGATGAACTACAACGACGGCACCTGCTGCAGCAGCGCCGAGCCCCACACGAGCCTCCAGATCGTCGCGTATGCTCTGTTCGGTGTGTGCATGGCGCTCGTCTGCGGCATGTTCCTGCGCCGCTGGGTGCTCCACCTGCGCGGCCAGACGCTCTACGTGCCGCTGCACCAGCAGCAGCAGCAGGAGAGCCACGCGAGAAGCCAGCCTTGCCACCAGAGGGACCCCGCGCACTCGCTCACCCTGCTCATCAGCGACTACGGCACGCCCTTGGTAGCGCTGTCTCTGTTGGGCCTGATACTGGCCTACTTCTATCTGTGCGACCGGACGAACTTCTTCATGAAGGAGAACAAGTACTACTCGGAGTTCAGCTTCTGGATACCCGTGGCGTACGTGTTCGCGCTGGGGCTCTTCTTCACCGAGGAGTCGGTCTTCACCAAGGTCCTCAATCGGCACCAGACGGACGAGCTGCGCGGCTGGATACTGCTGGTGGTGCTCATCTACTACATGACCGGCGCCCAGCGGGTCCTGCCCATTCACATGCACATCAAGCTCCTTATCTCTGGCTACTTCTTCCTCACCGGCTACGCGCACTTCACCGAGATCTGGCACACGGGCGGCAGCGGCTCGATGTTCGTGCGCTTCTTCCAGGCGATGTTCCGGCTCAACTTCCTGTGCGTTCTGCTCTGCTTCTGCATGAATCGTCCGTACCAGTTCTACTACTTCGTGCCGCTGCTCTCCTTCTGGCTGTGCGTCATCTACTTCGTGCTGTCGCTGCCGCCGCGCATCACCAGCGCCTCGGTGGACGCGTACCCGCTGCATTATCTCTACTTGGTGTGCAAGTGCATTGGGTGCCTCGGGGTCATTACGGTGCTCTTCATGTCGGAGGTCTTCTTCGAGCGGATCTTCGTGACGCGGCCGTGGAAGGCGCTGTTCGTGACCACCGACGACGACATCCACGAGTGGTGGTACCAATGGAAGCTCGACCGCTACACAGTGACCTTCGGCATGATCTACGCCGCCTGCTTCCACATCGCCCAGAAGTACAGCATCTTCGACGACAACAATCACGGCAATCTGTTCTCGCGCCGCACCTCGATATCGGTGACGCTGTTCGCACTCCTGGGCGTCGGCATCTACACGTCCTTCTCGTTCCTGTGCCGCAACGTCCAGAACTGCGAGGAGATACATTCGTACATCGTCTTCATACCGATCATTGGCTACGTGGTGCTCCGCAACATCTCGGGCATCCTGCGCACACGCTACTCCACCTTCTTCGCCTGGTTCGGGCGCATCTCGCTCGAGCTGTTCGTCTGCCAGTACCACATCTGGCTGGCGGCCGACAGGCATGGCGTCCTGGTGCTCCTGCCCGGCTTCCCCACGCTCAACATGATCATCACCTCGTTCATATTCGTCTGTGCCTCGCACGAGGTGCAGCGCCTCACCCAGACCCTGCTGCCCTATGCCGTGCCCAACGACTGGCGCCTGGTCATGCGCAATCTGGTCATCTTCCTGATCGTTCTCGTTCCCGTCGCCCGCTCCGACGGCATGTTCTAGGCCCTCTCCGACGTATTCCCTCCCCCACTTTTACTGGACTGCCGACCCGCAATGCTATGCGGGGTATATTAGCTCCCCCTGTGCATTGGAATAGCCAATTGTTGTATTTCTCCTAAACAGAGCATCGTGCAGTCGCGTTTGTCCAAATCTGACTATATAATAGGCATCCCCAAGCTAGTATGAGCATGAACAACCAAAAACTTAACAAATTTCTTTAACTTAAATGTAAAACAGAGCATCGTGCAGTCGATCAAATGTTTAGTCATTAAGCTCTAAGTGTATATTTCAACAAGAATAATCCAGAATATTTGCAAATGTCGATAATGTAATAAGTGACTAATGTAGACCCCAATTCAAATATCTTAACGAACGAGCGGAGAGAATCGCAAGAGCAGAGTATTGTGCAGTCGGTCACGTGCCGAATCGAAAACTTTTCCCCTTTTTATTATTTATTTTGCTGCACTGCAAAGATTTTCCAATTGAGACACGTGCGCACACACACACACACACGTACACGAATCTGCACACTATATTATATATATACATATATATACATATATATGTATAACGACTACGCTTTAGTCTTAGGCGAACACAAAATAATAATAATAATAATAATTTGAAAACTTTAGCTTTAGCCACTGCACAAAATATACTTATTGAAACAAAAAAGAAAAGAAATTGACTGCAGAAGCCGCCATCTTTGAAAAATGGCGGCCGGCGATTTTCGAAAATTTGGTTTTCTGCCTGCCGCAGGCGCAGCAATTTGCTCATGAATAATTATTTAAGTCGCGATTTAGTTGGGAGCCACGAATCACTTAACGAGTCAGCACTAGAATAACACTATTAAATAATATTAGAACTTACCTTACAATTGCAAATAAAAAAAAAAATAATGAAAAATTACTTGAGGCAATTTGGAAATTGATCTGAGCACTGCGACTGCCGTAGCGAGAATGAACGAGTTGACGGCGAGCAGCTCGGAAGCTGCCTGAGGCGGAACGCTGGGAATGGAACGATAGGAATTCCAGTGATGTGAAACTTCTTAATGAAAATAACATAGAATATCTACATATAAGTATGTAACTAGTATTAATACCCGATATATCTATATGTGTCTGTGTCTGTAAACGAAATTGTAGCACTGAGAAGGACTGTCAACGAAATAAATGCGCGCCTTGCTTAAGCCGACTTCACTTGCGAAAAAAACAATAACAAAACGAAACGAGTTTCATTAACAGAAGAAATTAACAGCAGTATGTATGTGTGTGTGTGTGTGTGTATGCAGTTGCGAATTCGCCGCAAGCTGTGTTGTGTCTGCGATCGCTGTGAGTGGCTCAAATATGGCGGCCTGTGGGGAGCGAGGAAAAGATTGAACGCCTTGCAGCAGAGCTAAGCAGAAGACGTGACGTCACACTCCTACTTAGACGCATTGTCCAGTAGGGGGCGTGACCTTTTCGCCGCTGCCTCCTTTGCACACACATTGAGACGGCGACGCAGTGCGCTCCTAATAATCGTATGCTAACAAATTTGTTGTGGTCGACTGCGCGCTGGCAACTGCGACGCCGACTGAGGCAGAGACTGAGACTGCGATGGCGACTGCAGCTCCAACTGCAAATCTGATTGGCATACTCACTGGACGTAGGCGTTGAGTGTTTACAGCGTAAGTCTTATATACAAACCTTGTCTAATTGCTGTTTCACTTGTTACATGCAAAGCACATGCAGCGAAAGCAGAAGAGGGAGAGAGAGCGAGAGACACTGACTAGACCCATGCATGTGTGTGTGCGTGTGTGATGCCGTTCATATAGCAGTTTCGCTCTCATCGATGAAATTCTGTGGAACGTGTATGTATGTATGTATGTATGTATGTATGTGTGCGTGTGTGTGTGAGTAAGCGGATTGCGTCGCACTGTTAATGCCATTCCACTTGTTACAGCCGCTGTTTGCGGGAGCGAGAGAGCGAGTGCGAGATCGATCAGAAGAGAGCATGCATGAGCGGCTGCGATTGGCCGGCTGAGCAGCTTGCGCACGATCAACTGTTTCATGCTGAGAGGAAAGTGCGAGAGGGAGAGATGATCTGTATTAAAGAACCTGCAAGTTCTCATTGAAAGGTAAGTTGGCAAATGTTAACGGGGTAAATTCTTCAAGTCGCTGTCGCAAGAGGGTGTTCTCCAGTGAGCCATGAAAGTTTTAACGCACGCTTAAAGCTTACGCGCTTGCGTCAGCTTTGCTCTCTCGCACTAATTAGCTTTGCGTGTGCAACACAGCCCCCACCGTGCAGTTGCCGTGCGTGCGTGTAGGTGGGTGGCTGGGTGGCAGGTGGCAGCTGGCCGGTGGATGCTGCTCGGCAGGTGCGCTGCCGCTGACGCCGCCATAGCTGCATAAGCTTCGCCTATGACAGCTTACATTCAATCGCTGCCTGACTGCCGACTTCAAATTAAGTTCAGTCCTCCAGGCGTACGGTCATCCGACCGGACGCGCGCTTACTCCCTTTTCATTTAACATTATTCCTCTGCAGGAACAGTTATATTTACAAGTGCTCAAAGTCTAAAGTTTTTTTTCAAGTGCAAGTGCAAGTGAAAGTCACCTTTCCTAGGTAAATAGCAACAACAAATTATTTCAGAAATATTTTTGTTTTATTTTTTTTTTTAATTCAAACTGAATATTTGCATTTTATTTATTTTTTTTTTTTTATTTTTGCTCATTAATGATAGACAGAAAATTACTCAAGTTTCTTATCATTTTACACTTTTTCCTGTTTTTCTCAACAATTTTTCTATCAATTTTTCCGTTTTTCCAATTTTTTGGCCATTTTTTGCTTTAGCTCGAGCTAAAAATAGAATTTTCCACTCACGGCCTTCGGCTGAAACTGCGACGCAGTTAAAAATTTTCCTTCTCGATTTAACGGCTTAAATAAACAAAAGGAAAACCAAGCTGAATTATTTTTTTTGGAAAATCTTAATGAAAATTTTCACTAAATGAAATTTTTCCCTAGCAGTGAGTGCTGTCAAATACAGTTAACGTCAAAGCCGAGAAAGTGCAACAAGTTCCGTTCGCTGCATTTGCAACGAATTTTCCATTTTCCGTTACAAATTTTTTTTTACAAATTTTCCGTCAATTTTCTTTGCCTAAGAAACAAAAAAAAAAAGTTGCAATAAGTTCCGTTAGCTGCAGTTGAATGTAGTTTACAAAGAATTTTCCACTTTCCCGGAAGAAAACTGATTGAAAATGTTAAATTTCCCAATTTTCACAAATTTTGTTTTTCCGCTATAATTTTCCTTTGTCTGAAAAAGTTAGAAAAAGAAAGAAAAGTGAAACAAGTTCCGCTAAATGCAGTTTTTGAATGCATTTTCCAAGATTTTCCCCATTTTCTTCGACAGCCAAAGTGTGAAAATTTTCGTTCTTTTAGAATTTTTTTTACTAAAATTCAGTGAAAAGTTTCTGATTTTTATTTTAATCAACTTTTATTTAGTTTATTGAATTTCCACAATTTTTCCAAATTTTCATAGTTTGTTTTCCCCATATGTTTCCCGTTTCGTCTTTGGCTGCACTTCTGTGCATGCATAAAGCAAGCATATATACGTATATATATCCATATATATGTCTGTGCATATAGCAAGCTGAAGAGCAGCTTCAGCTCGAGCTAAAAATAGAATTTTCCAGTCACGGCCTTCGGCTGAAACTGCGACGCAGTTGAACATTTTCCTTCTCGATTCAATGGCTTAAATAAACAAAAGGAAAACCAAGCTGAATTATTTTTTTTTTGGAAAATTCGATTCTCATCTTGAATGAAAATTTTCACTAAATAACATTTTCCCCCAGCAGTGAGTGCTATCAAATACAGTTAAAGTCAAAGCCGAGAAAGTGCAACAAGTTCCGTTCGCTGCATTTGCAACGAATTTTCCATTTTCCGTTACAAAAAAATGTTGCACAAATTTTCCGTCAGTTTTCTTTGTCTAAAAAAAGTTGCAATAAGTTCCGTTAGCTGCAGTTGAATGCAGTTTACAAAGAATTTTCCATTTTCCGGAAGAAAACTGATTGATAATTATTTCGTAGTACATTTTCCTTGACTGAAAAAGCTAGAAAAAGAAAGAAATGTGAAAGAAGTTCCGTTAAATGCAGTTTTTCAATGCATTTTCCAAGATTTTCTCCATTTTCTTCGACAGCCAAAGTGTGAAAATTTTCGTTCTTTTAGAATTTTTTTTACTAAAATTCAGTGAAAAGTTTCTGATTATTATTTGAATCAACTTTTATTTAGTTTATTGAATTTCCACAATTTTCCCAAATTTTCATAGTTTGTTTTCCCCATATTTCTCCCGTTTCGTCTTTGGCTGCATTTCTGTGCATATATAAAGCAAGCATATATACCTACGTATATATATATATACATATATATGCATATAGCAAGATGAAGAGCAGCTTCAGCTCGAGCTAAAAATAGAATTTTCCACGCATGTCCTTCGACTTCAGCTGTGACGCAGCTGAAAATTTTCGTCGCTTTAGCCAAGAGCTCGACTCAGCTCTCTGACCAAATAGAAAAATGGAATAGAAAAAATAAATAAAAAATAAAATAAAATAAGATTTTGGAGAATTATTAATTGATAATGAAATTCTTTTCAAATTTTTAAGTTTTTCCTTAGAGTTCGAACATAGTGAAAATAGTGCGGGAAGATTTATCCATCACAGATTTTGAAATGTGGAAAATGTGGAAAATGGTTAAAAAGTTCTGAAAATACATTTAAAAGTGGTTATTTAAATACATTTTTTTGCAAATTTAACAAATTTTCTACATTTTTCATCAATTTTTCATCTCAACTCATGTGATGGAAAAATCTTTTCGTAGGCAATCAATAGAGTGAAAAGTGCAACAGTTTTCCTTGATGCAGTTGCGGGCGTTTGCAAAGATTTTCCATTTTCTTCAGTTTTAGGAGTTTTTGAAATCAGCAAAATAAGAAAAGCAAGAGACAAAACAAAAGAAAAATCAATTTTCTTATTATATTTTTCTTTTTTCATAATTTTGTTTCTTTGAAAAGGCGAGAAAAACAGAAGAAAATATAGAAAAAATGATGAAAGATGATGAAAGGAAAAAATAAATAATGAAAAATAAAATGAAACAAAAAGTGGAAATCCAGAAATAGTTAGAAAAGAAAAGATAAAGCAATGGCTAAAGGTAATAATAATAGGGAAAAAGGCAAAAGTTAAGGGTAATAAATATGAAAAATGAATGAAAAGCAGAAAAGACTTAAATATAATAATAATAATAATGGAAAAGACAAAAAAGAGAAAATGCGATAAATGAAAAATAAGCTGAAACAGTTGGAAAGTCAAAGAAGAGAAAATGAGTTAATGAAAATTAAGAAGACTCGGGAGAAGAGACAAAGACAAAAGATAAATAGTACAGATAATAGAAAATCTCTCAACCTTTTCCATTTTCCACTTCTTTTTTATTTCTTTCCCTTTCTTTACAAAATATGCGAAAGTTTCCTTTATTATTATTGGAATAATATTTTGAATAAATTCAAAAATAAATTTCGAGTTTTTTTCTTTCAATTTTCCAATGACTAATTTTAGCTTGTAGTTTTCCTCTCGCAAAAAGTGATTTTTTATATACACTCATGATGAAAATAATAAGTACACCGAAATAATCTTGGAGTCGTCTTAGGGGTCTGGCAGGGAGTAGACCTCCTGCGAGTAGGCTTCGGTGCCGGAGCAGTCTATCAGAGTATCTCCTAGTCCGTCTACCAATCTGCTCTTCTACAGTAGGCAGCTTGAGGTCTTCACGGAGTGGTGAGCCGCGTATATACCAGGGAGAGTTGGTTGTCTGTCGTAGTGCTCGGCTCTGCAATACCTGTACCCGTTTCTAGTTCGATTTGCCAGCAATCCCCCAGATGTGCACTCCACAGAGACATATCGGTAGGTCGTTTTGATAAACTAAACTAAACTCAACAAAGTTTTAAGGGGCGTACCTATTATTCTCATCATGACTGTACGTATGTATATATAGTAATTATAAATATATATTATATTTATATATATGTTTCTATATATTATTAAAAAATATATAAAATATAGAAGAAAATCAAAGTATCTTCAGATTTCTCCAGCTGCTGTCCTTTAGTTAGACATTTCATAGAATGGTACAGTTGTGTTGGCTCTTACTAGTTCAGGTATATACATACATATACATACAGACATACATACATACATACATACATATGTACATATGTATATAGTTCCACCCAAAAACCTAACCAATGAGAAAAAATGTCTAAATAAAAAAATAAAAATAATAATTTTTACAATTTTAAAAAATCTCAATAAATTTGCCTGATAGAAGTTGGATAGTTTAAGCTGTTCGCCTAACGCAGGCTTCACTGTATGAGCAGAGCGAACATTTGACATTTGACATTTGGCATTTGCCATTTGGCAGCTTCACTTGCAGTCGCAGTCGCAGTTGCAGTTTACTTTGTTATAATGTCAAATAGAATTTGAACAATATGTATATATGTATGCAAATACATATGTATGTATGTATTGTGTGATTGCCACTTTTCATATATCTTCCAGGTAGGCATCATCCCCACACGCGCTCACCCACACGCACGCATACAGTCATGTATATTGCGTCTCCACGCATCGCATATGTGACTGCAGCGGCGGCAGCGGCAGCGGCAGCGGCGGCGGCGACTGCACTCGCTGCGATCTGCAATGGGAGACACGAAGCGGGTTCGTCCCATTCGTGTCCTCCCATTGGTCGGCTTATGCGCTGCCGCTCGCCTCGCCGCCGCGTTTGCTCAGCTTCGTATTTTTTGGCATTTCTCTCTCAATACATGATCCAGCAATGATGGCAGAGCAGAGCAGAGCAGCAACAGTTGCAGCCGCAGCAGCAGCTGTAGAAGCAGCGACGTCGCTGCCCTCTTGCAGTATGCAGCGGCCGAGAGCTTTTTTTTGAAGCTCTGCGTCTCTACTTCGGCTGAAAAGCTTGGAGGCGGCCGCCTGTTCGGGTCTCAGTGTTTAAATTGCTGCCGTTCGACGCTCGCTGGCTCAGTGTGCGGCTGAACGTACGCCGAAACAGTTCGTTTCACAAACGAAACAGAGCAGCGCAGCGGCAGAGCGGCAGCGGCAGCGACAGTGGCAGCGGCAGCGGCAGCACAGCAACAGGAGGCAAAGCAGCGCAGCTCGGCGCTCGGTGCTCGGCAAAAGCCGAAAACTGCCTCCCTCTCGCTCTCTCCCACACACACACACACACACACACACACTCTCTCTCTCTCTCTCTCTCTCTCTCTCTCTCTCTCCCCCTCTCTCTCCCTATTTGCACTGTGCACCCACCCCTGCCGCACTCCCTCTCTCTCTCTCTGCCACAGCGAACACAACAAAAACAAACCGCGCGCAACTTCGCCGTTGCCTACTTCTCGGATCCTGAGAGCGACTGCAGCGTCAGCTGAGTGCGTGCGTGCGTGTGTGTGTGTGTGCGTGTGTGTGTGTGTGCGTGTGTGAGCTCTGCTGCCGTCGCTATTGCCTCAATTGTCGTATCTGCCGCTGCCTCTGCTGCCGCTGCTGCCGCCGCTGCTGCTGCTGTTATTGTTATAATATTTTGTTGTTTTTGTTGAGGTGCCGAAACGTGCGAAATGAAGCTCGTGCCATTTTTTTCTTACCGTTGCTTCTTGTGCTTAACGCGTTATTGTTGTTGTAATCGTGTTTGCAGGAGTGCCAACAACTTTGAAGCGAGTCGAAACTAAAAGCAACAAAATCTAATACAATTTTCGATCAATCAAATCGAATCAAATCGAATCGAATCTAATTAAAATCAAAGACCGATAAAAAAGAGACAGTTCTAGTTCGAGTACTTTGCCAGATCGAGTGCTCAGTCACACATACATACATACATATATGCATATATATATTTACATAGATATATCAATAATCTCACTAATTATCATCATCAATATAACATAAATCATGTCTCTAGATCTTCTCTTCAAGCCCTGAGCGGCTTCCGTTCCGCCTTTCTCAGACCTTCGATTCAGGTGACGATTCTTCAACTTACCTGCGCAGCTAAACGAACTACTTGAACAGGTGAGTGCTTCAATTGCCACATAACTGTCCTATTTTCAGTTCCTTCAGTTTGTTTGTTTGTTTGTTGATGTATGCCTTTGTTTCTCTATGGATTCACTGTTATACTACTGTTATACTCATAGTATTTCGAGCAGTAACTGATATATACGATATATACTGGTCTACTGTTATACTGTTATACTGTGATGTATATTGTGCTATAACTGTTATATATATATATTCCGTTATACAGACAATGAGCTTCCTCTTGCTGTTATATGTATTCTGTTATACAGTTGTATCTTTAAGTACTTGCTGCTATAACTTATAGCTTAAAGTATTTCTTGCTGCAACTGATATATATGTACTGTTATACTGTTATACTGTCACAGCTTGAACAATTTCTTGCTGTCGCGGTCATACATATAGCAATACTGTAATACTACTAAATATATATATTTTTTGATGTAACTGTTATATATACGCTGTTATACTGGTATACGATTAACTATTTACTGCTACAGCTAATAGTATATCGGGATAACAGTAAGTCATCTTAAGTATTTCTGGCTATAACTGTTATACATACTGTTATACTAGTTCATATCGTAATACAGTCATACTCTTAAGTATTTCTTGATGTCTCTGTGTACATTCATTCAAATGTATCGAATCATACTGTTATACAGTCATACTCCTTGATGTGTCTCTCTACATTCGAATCATACTGTTATACAGTCATACTCTTAAGTATTTCTTGATGTCTCTGTGTACATTCATTCAAATGATTTGAATCATACTGTTATACAGTCATACTCTTAAGTATCTCTTGATGTGTTTCTCTACATTCATTCAAATGTATCGAATCATACTGTTATACAGTCATACAAGTGAATCGCTGATATGTTTGAATCATTCACAATCATATGGGGAGGCAATCTCCGACTACTCTGTTCACTGGGCCGAACACAGAGAAGCCCTGATAGTAGAGCTTTCCATTCGAAACTAATATGCTCAAATTCGAGGCTGGTGAACAGTGTATGGGAACGTATATAGCACGCATCTCATGTCCACTTCACAGCCGGGCCGAGAACATGCTGAGTGTGAATCTTTTTTTTTTTTGTTTTTTTTGCGAGCTTCCTCATTCTCATGCCCATTCGCATTATTTTCAACATCTTAATGCGCATTAGTAATCAAAAGCGAAGGCCGAACAAAGCAGAACAATTGCAATTTTAGTGTCCAACCATCCATCCATTCGTCCACCCACCCATCCGTCCAGCCACCTGACCATACAGCCCTCTGTACGCCTATCTCTGCCTCACAGATTACGCAGCTTAAGTACAAATTGTTTTTCGTAAAAGTCTAATTGAATCTTCTTCTCATCGATCCGAAATGACTCTTGTTTCACACGGGTCTAGTCATATGAGTACCTCGTTCGGCTCGTTTCGGTGGGTTTCAATAAGGCAACAGGTGGGGCATTCTTTTCCAAGCAGATTGACGATTTGCTCTTGATTTTCTCTGTCTTTTACCTTCACTGTCTCCCCAAATCTCATGAGAGATCAATTCTCTCTTATGTTCTCTGCTCTCCCTCCACTCCTCTTCTAGCTCTTTCTTTGCCTCTTGCTTTCTATCTCTCTGTGTTCTCTATCTAGCTCCGCTACTGCCTTTCTCGCGTTCTCTTTCCAACTCTGCCACTCCTTTTCTCACTTTCTCTCTCTCTCTCTTTTACTCTCCGTCTCTTTCTCTCTTCCTTCCTCTCACATCTTATTCTTTCCATGCCTTTCCTTGCCTTGCCATCTGCCTCTGACTTGCCTCTCCCTTCAGCTTCTCACCCTCTCTGTCTCTTGCCTTCCCGTCTCTTTCTCTCTCCCCCCAATCTCAATGGTAATTAAATTCAGCTTACACTTCGTAGACATTTACAAAATTTCTCAATAGACCGTCAATGCAGTTTCCAATTTCTCTAATACCCAATTTATTTATCTCACTCTCTCTCTCTCTCTCTCTATCTCTCTCTGTCTCTCTCTGTATGTTTTCCTGTTGTGGTTATGCCAGACAAAAGATTTGTTGGCCCGCCCCTTTCAACATTTAAAGCTGTGAAATCCGAATCCAAAGAGCCAAAGACCAAACACCTGTCAAACACACCTGTCTACATTCATGCCCCCCCCCCCCCTCTCTCTCTCTCTCTCGCTCTCTTATTTGTAGCAGAAAATGAATCAATAGCTCGCTAGCTCAGTTGTTGCATTGCAACAATCGAGTAAATTCCTGCCTGGCAAAATAATTGCTGCAATCCTCAAAATTGTTGTCAAATATGAATAACAATCGAATTGAACCGTTAAGTGCTTAAATACCCTAGCAAGCGAGTGGCTGGACGGGCAGAGTCGTAGCGACTGTATGGGTAGGGTTGCTCATCTCTGCAGAGTGGGCGTCTCGAACTGCTATGGTCTAGAGGGGAACTAGATCTGTGATGGCTGACGAAGTTGAAGTTAATCGAGTTCGTTTCGATTAAAGTTATCGATAACTTCTCTCTTTGGCCTGCTGCACAAGTAGCTTCCATCGATTAGAGTTGCTTATCCAAGTACTAGTCGGGCATAGCCCCTTGCAGCGTAATGTTGGCAGGGTATTTAATATTGTTACTCACTTGACTTGGCATGTCCTAATACGCATGCTATCCAAAATAATTGTAAGTGCTTACAGCTGTAAACACCGCCCCCAACAGCCATCGGACAACTGAACTGTGTTTCCGACTCCAGATAAGACCATTTTTGGACACAATTAGATAGGCATCGAGACAGATAGATAGGTAGATAGATAGATACGAGCTGCGACAACAGCTGAATACAATTGCTCGGCTCTGTTTAATCAGTGGAAAAGGTGTACGAAGCAGGTGGACAAGGGGCGGGGCGTGGCGTGGCAAGCCTTGATGTAATCACGTCGATTTGTCTTAACAACTCGATAGCTAGCTCCGAGCTGCCTGAACCAACGAAGGATGAATTCGGTTTTCCTTGTTCGATGTCTCATACGAGGAGGAACCTGAGTGAGTCTACCTGCCACATAATAGAGTCGTGACAAGTTTCAGCAGCATTGTTTACTTGTGTTGTCGTCTTTGACATCTCTCAAGTGCCAGTGCCAGTGCGAGGTCCTTTGGGCTCCTGTGACCTTTAGAGAGGACTCGAGCCAAACATATGAATAATATTTGTATACACAACTACTCTTAATGAAATGAAAACTAAAGCTCCAGCTCGATAAATTCATGAATTTCTAGTGAAGAAGAAGTTCATTCTGATGAACTGGCTCGAGCTGAGTTGTTCAATTGAACTAGAATTTGTCTTAATGAAAAGGGAAGTAACTGATCGGAGTGTAGGCGCTATCCAAGGGAAGTAGTTTAGCAAATTGAACTAGTTTATTAATGTGAACTAGTTCGTCAAGTGAACTAGTTTGTTGCAAATTGAACCAGCGCTCTTGTATGAAAGTGAACTGGCTAATCTACAAGTTTATTGCATTGAACTAGAGTTTCCATTGGAAGCCAATGAGCTACGGCCACAAATTGAACTAGTTCCCAATGCTGAAGTAGTTGAAGTAACTCTCGATTTGCTTATCAAAGTGAACTAGAGTAGTAGAGGAACTAGTCTATCAAAGTGAACTAGTCTTTCAATCTGTGCTGGCTCCATAAGTGTAGTTCACCAAGGTGAACTGGCTCATCACTGCAAATTGGTCTTTCCACAAACTCAAAGTTGAACTAGCTCAACAAATGCCATTCCTCAATCAAAGCGAACTAGTGCTCAGCTCACTTCATGCCCACGCGCAATCTGAGAGACTTCAGCTGTAATTGCCTCAACTATAAATCAAACATGTTAATTCCCTTAATCAATTCTCGATATGAACCGTTAAAAAAGCACACGCACACCCACACACACGCACACCCACACACACACACCTGGAGCGCATCCATTAAGCGAAACTGCAAATATGTGCGAAAATGGAATTTGCTGAACGGACATTTTAAGTTGCCTAATCCCCGAGTAAGTGCTTCGCTTCGACTGAAACAAAACAAGCAAAAACAAAACAAAAACAAAACAAAAACAAAATGCAAAATGGAGAAAAAGAAAAGTCCAGGCTGTGTAAGGATATTCCATGGCTTGTTTTCACTTCTCTATTTTTTTTTTTTGCATGCATCATATTTTGTTGGTATTTTTTTTGTTTTTTTCTTTTTTTGTTGGTTTGCTCTCGTCGAATCATGAAGCGTTTTTTATTGAGCCGCAAAGTGCTTTACGTGTGCGAGCCGCTGCATAATGAAGGGCATTAGAATGAAATCGAATACACACTATATAGAGATAGAGACAGATAGAGAGAGAGAGAGAGATATACAGAGAGAGAGTGACAGGGGCAGGAGCGGGTCGAGTATAGCTGCAGCTGAAGCTGAGCAAAAAATTCGGTTTCGCTTCAGCTCAGAGTCAATAGATTCTCAATTTGTCAATTTTTCAATTATCACTTTCATTATTCATCATCTGCAGCTACTTCTACTTCTTCTTCTTCTTCATCTTCTTCTTTTTCTGATTCGACATTTTGTTGTTGTTGTTGTTGTTGTTTGTTTGTTTGTTTTGGTTTGTTTGTCTGACGCTTGTTGATTTTTCATTATTGCAAAGTACTTTAGCACATTATTCTCACTCTCTCACTCTCTCGCTCCCCCCCTCTCTCTCTCTCTCTCTCTCTCACGCTCATTCTCTCTTCATTGTAGTTGTTTTTACCGTTTAGCTTATGTCTTCTACTTGTTGCTTTCATTGTTTGTTTGTTTGTTTGTTTTCCTTTCAGTATTTTTCCCTGTTCTTTTCCTTTCTTTGGCCAAAAGGCATTGAGACTGAAGTTCTTTTTGATTTCTATGCTCGTTCACGTCAGGCTGAAATAAGAGTATATTCGTTTTAGGCAATGCTTATATCTTACCCACAGTTCAATTGAACTAAAGTTTTCTCTGCCACTTCTCACTTGTTCTGAGCGTGAAAGGCGAGTATATTGGTTTTATGCAATATTTAACTTTTTAACTATAAATAATACTTCCAAAGTAGATCTAGAGCTCTACCTAAGCAACACTAGAAAACTCAATATTTCAAGCCGAATCCACTCCCTTCACGTTAAGCTCTATGAAAGTCGAACAACCAAAGTTTGTTTAGTGAATCAAGCTAGTCTGGAGCGTGAACGAGTATTAGGCAGTCAGCTACGCCCAATTTTTAATTTTTATGTTCCCTTGATATTTGTAAATAATCATTATATTTAAACATATTTATAAATGTATATATACAAAAATCTTTATATAAAATATCTTTAAGTATTTTTATGCTGAATATTTTCCTTGAGTCTCGAGTTGAGCTCAAGGCCCTATATAGAATAGGCACTAACAGTTAATTACTAACATAGATTCTAATGAAAAACAGTTTTGACACACATTGAAGGCAATTGATCGAAACTTGAAACTAAATTTGAATAGCGGGAAGTGCCCAACTGGGAGATACCCGGTCTAGCAAAGTTTCTATGGTAGATGCTATCAATGACTATGGACAATGAGTTTAACTTAGATCACATTTATGGTTCAGCTATACACTCAACATTTAAAGAGAGTGGGGAGTGTCTGACTCGAAGATACCCTGTAGGAACAAAGATTTCGACCCATTTCGACTTTCCCTTCTCCACCTTCTACTCTCTCCTCTCCACTCGCTCCTAAAGAGCCAAAGTCGTGACTTGGATTTTCATCCTTGCTTGCTATGGAAATACTTAACTTGAAGCACTATCAAATTCCGATATGCCCAGCTCCTAATTAGATTTCTGTCAAATATGTGCGAAGTCAACTTCCATGAATGCGAACCGAAACGCGCTTCGTTCGATGTCTGATTAGATAGCGAAATTCTCGTGGCTAAACTTAATCGAAGCTGGGCGATAATAATGCTGATATATTATGAATATATATAGATATAGATATAAATATATATTTATATATAAATCGATAATATGCCTAGAGCTATAAAAAAGCTAAAAAAAAGGCCAGTCAAGTGCAGTGCGATTTCTTTTCTTTTCTTTTTTTTTTTTTGCTCAGCTCCATTAATCAAGCCCAACAAATCCCATGTGTGTGCATGTGTGTGTGTGTGTGTGTGTGGGTGCGTCTCGTCAGCATACGAAATGAGGTTAAGGATGCCATCGCAGCGTGCCACAATGCCAAGCGAGGAGGCGTGCCACAAGCTGCATGCAAATCAGCAGTGAAAGTCTCGATGCACGTAATCGATAAGCACTTAATATCGAAATCGACATTCGAATCGATATTAATCAAAGCCAAATTAAATGAGCATAATTTACTGTGTCTTCTCTCATTGGCTAAGGCGTATTGCTTGGCGTTTATCGAGCCATAATCGATAATTATCGATCGATAGACTCACTCTGATCGATATACAACAAAATTATCTTTGGCTTTTACAAGTTTTGTTTACATACATCTGGCTAACAGGCTCAGATGCTCAGACACGCACCCAACTGCCATAAATTTTGATTGACTTTGATTGACGTAATTTGAATTCTTATCTTTCGCTGCGAAAAACTTTTCGTTCAAATAGCTTTAAAAACTTTTGATTTGTGTGGCGTTTGCGGCAAATGCCGAACTGGGTATGCTCGATGCTGTATGAATGATGTCGCGTTCAATTTGATTGACTTCGATTGAGTCTGATTGAATCTAACCCAAAAGCTTGTGGCTGGCTTACCCTCAGCATACGCTCCAATTGATTGATGATTCACTTTCAATCAGATTGAGTCTGAGAGCGGAGTGGAGATGCGAGTGTGTGCCTATGTGTCTGTGTCTGTGTGGGCGTGTGTGTTTACAGGGTATTTCCGGCTTGAGCACTTGGCTTAGCTCTCGACTCTTGGCTGTTATTGTGCTGTTTGCGGGCATAGGTAAGAGTGTGTGGCCTGTGTGCCTGCCTCTGTGTGCAAGTGTAATGAAAATACACACACACACACACACACACACACACACACACACACACATATGTATGTAGTTGCTGTTTGCTTAAAGTGTGAGAAGTCAGCCAGAGTGCGGAGCGAAGGCACAGTTTAAAGTGAAAGCGAGAGTGAGAGGGAGGGAGGGAGGGCGGAAGGGAGGCCGTATTTGATATGCTAATGCGTTTAGAAATCATTCAAATCTCCGTATATATATATATATACATATATTGCGTATATTTCATTCCATCTTTTCAACTGTCAAAAACGAAGCAGAAAAACTCACCAAAAATGTTGTATGTATAAATATTTATGACTGCGACTGTGCGTGAACTTGTTTCAAAGCACAGCAGGAGCCACAGCCACAGCCATTGCCACAGCCACAGCCACAGCCATGGCCAAAGCCAGAAGGAGAAGAGCAAAGCATATGTACGTTCAAAACAGAAAAATAAAACAGAAATGGTTTGGCAAACAAACTCCTCAGCTTCTACTTCGTTTGCTACCTTTAGCCACCCGCCTTGGCCGTTGCCGTCGCCTGCGTCGTCGTGGCCTTTGTCTTTTGGCATATCGTTTTGAAATGGGTAAAGAAATGTGAAATAAGATAAATGAGCCAATTTGACTTTATATATTATACACACACACACACACTGGCATACTGTGTGTGTGCGTGCGTGTGGTCACTATGTGTAACATCTGTTCATATGTTGATTTGCGCCCAGAAGTAGGCAACAGTTTCGTTGCTCGTTTAGCTAGGGCAGAGAGTGCTTTTGTTTTGAGCAGTGTTCGGCTGTCTGTTGGTTTCTCTTGAGCCTTCTTAAGACCTTCTGCCTAGCTCTTCTTCTGATCTTCTGTTCTTCTGAGCTCCTTGCCGAGCTGCTCTCCTTCCCTCTCATAGTCCATCTGCCTATATGAACTGTAGAGAGTTGTGCATAGTTTGGTTTACCTAAAGGGTATCTTCTAGTCGAGCACGCTTAGTTCTAGTTTTTGAGTCTTGTCAGGGTTGTCAACTTCATTTGTTGTGTGCTGTCTAGTGTTGTCATCATCAACTAGGTCCATTTCCGACAACTTAAAGCAAATGTTTGTTGATTTTCTACAACTGTCTGGCAGCTGCTAAGCACTGCCCCACGCCCCTCTCTCTCGCTCTCTCTCAGTCTCACTCTCTGTGTTTATATGTTGGCTATTGTTTTGCTTGTCTCAGCGGCGCGTTCATGTGTGCCCTAGTGTGAATGCCATTAGATGTGCCACTGGCGGCTATGCTCGCCTGTCTGACTGAGTGTGCGATGAGCACGGCTGCCAGCAGAGTCGGTTGAATATGGGTTGGAGTGCGGCTAAGAGCTGCCCGCAAAATAAAAACTCGAATACGAAAAGCCATTAAGGCAAAGTCAACGCACTGCCCGCAGCCAGAGCCAGAGCCAGAGCCAGAGCCATATCCGTAGTCAGAGCCGTAGTTAGAGTTTAGCCGTAGCCGTAGTCAGAGTGGCTCACATAGTCGCAGCCGTAGTCAAAATTACAAACGTGGTCAGATCAGAGCCGTATTCAGAGTCTTAGCCGTAATCAGCTCCGCCGTATAGTCGCAGCCTTTGCCTTGATTCACAGAACCGAACTTGAGTTGAGGCTGTCTGAGCTGCGGTTAAGTCTAGCAAACTCAAATATAATTGGCTAAGTAGGCGATAAATTGTAATGAAAACGTGACGGAGCTCGGGCTCTGAATATGCCAACTTGTGAGTCAGTAGCCACGCCATTGTTCATCAAATTTAATTACACCAATCAAGTTGAGTCAATCAATAGTTGGCAAATATTAAGCCTTATCGCACAACATATATCACATTCATCCGGCCACATTTCCTGCCCCGACTCCGGCCTCGCCGCTCATTATCATTGCTGTCACTTGCTATACCCTGCACGCGCCCAGCCAAGGGGTATGCCACTCGAGTCCATAACTCGAGTAAGAGACTTCATATTTGGCACTAGAATATATATATTATCCATTTATGAGTTTAGTCTGTTCTCCGTGTTGGTTTGATTAATGCAGTTAGGGTATCTGCTAGTCGAGCAACTTGACTCGCAGTTTGGAATTAATCAACTGCGTCGCCTCGCAGTCGTAATGAAGCTAATCAGTATTCCTTTCAGTCGCCCATTCACTTGCTCACTTGTGGCTCGCTTCTGGTTCACTTTGCATTCGCTAAGCGCTGATGGATAATATTTAACCAGACCCCAACTGTATGTGGGCTCATTGTCAAAACTAATTATGAAGGCCAGCGCTTGGGGGCGTTGTGATTAGGCGCAAGGCGTCGCCAAGGGGGCGCCCCGAGAGGGGCGTGCCGAACACTCTGTATGCTGTTGCTGGATATCTTATCAGCCGGCTGCCAGCTGGCTAACGAGTCGATGAATGCCAAAAACGAAAGGAAGCCAATCAGGCTTCGAGCTGTTGTTGCTGTTGTTGTTGTTGTTGTTGTTGTTGCTATTGCAATTGTTGTTGCTGTAATTGTTGCTGTTATTGTTTCCCATTGTTGCTGGCGCATTTGCTAAGCAAACACAACACACGACGCGATGTTTGGTTCAAGGGACAAAAGGCAGCAACAGCCACAGCAACATCGACAACGATAACAACAGCAGCAGCAGCAGCAGCTCAAGCGAAGCGAAGCAAAACGAATATGAATGAATTCCCTATATATAGATGTATTTAACGGTGTATGTGTGTGTGTGTATGTGTGTATCATATGCAAAGACATTGCTTAACTAATTTAGAGGTAAAACAAAGGATGAGGAGGGAAGAAGGCACAGAAAGCTGGAGCGGAGAAAGCAATGAAATGAAGAGAAGAGCAAGGAGAGAAGAGACGAAGGCAGAGAAAAAAGAAGAGCGAAAGAAAAGAACGAAGAAACGAAGCGTAGAGACGAGAAAAGAAGACCAAAGAGCAGAAAGAGAGAAAAGTAGAAAGCAAAGAAGTGAAGAGTTGAGAGCACAAGAGAGCAGAGCATGAGAAGAACTTAGGGTAAAGCAGGAAAGGGACCAGAGCAGAGAAGCAAATACAAGATGAGGAGAGGTGAAGAAAAGAATAGAAGAATGAAGAGGAAAGCAAGGCGGAGAGCAGAAGAGAACACAGAAGAGTAGAGAGGCAGAGAAGAGTAGCACGAGCAGGAGAAGAAGAGAGATATAGAAAGCTAGGCTCACAAAGCCAGCTTTAAACATCAACATCACGCATACGCCTCTTTGGCCAGCCGAGCCAGACATTAATTAAGTATACGCGCCGTGGGCTTATTGGTTTCAATGCTAGTTTCAATGCCACTTCAATACAGGCAACAACATTTCTCCCATCCCCTTAGCCTATTGACAATGCATTAATGCAGTTGTTTGTTCTTTTTTTTGTTTGTTTGTTAACAAATGACAAAAAATGCAATTAATTGCTAACGTGATGCAAATATTTGCGCAGTGCTCGCATTTTGTTGATCAAAGTAATTCCAAATGGCCAAACGCAGCGTCAACAGGACAATCAGAAAAATGGCTTATTGGCTATTGGCCGTTGGCTATTGGCTATTGGCCGTTGGCTATTGGCTATTGACTATTAGCCGCAGCTTAATGGAAATTTCCGTTTGATGAATGCCACAGGTGGAGTGGGTGGGTGGGCTGGGGAGAGTAGAAAACAACAAATGCTCAAAATTGTAATTGCATCATAATTATATCCATGAGCCATGGCTATGGCTGCCGAAAGCTGGATGCGAAAAGAAATGATTTTTCGCCTCGCTGCACTTGGAAATGTCAAAAAGTCAACTGTCGCTAGGCCACGCGGCCTCCACCCTCTGACTGCCACCCGCTTGACCTTCATATGATTAAATCTGACATTCTCCATGCTCCCCGGGCAGGGCAGAGGGTGCGCATGAAGTTTCGTCATGTGAAAATGATGTTTTAATCAACTCGATATTAAAAAGTTTGGCCTGCGCTCGCTCGTTCGTTCGTTCGTTCGTTCGTTCGTTCGCTTCCTTTCACAATTAAACAGAAAATTGTTTTCCACTTGTTTGTTGTGTTTTCTAAGCTCGCTCCTGTAACTAATTAGAGTGCAAAAGTTTCCCTAATGCTGAGCGAGTTGCAAAGCGAAAGCCAACAAATTATTGCAGAATTTTTGCGTCTACCTCAGCTTTTTAATTGTTTTTTATTTGTTTAATTTCGCCCTCCCATAACTTTTGCACATATTTCGCTAATTACGAACACGCGCTGCCTTTTGCGCAGTGCATTTAGAAGCTGGCAACGGGCAACTTTTATGCATCTTCAGGCATCCGTGACGGGATTGCGCCGAAACGCGTCAGATTAGCGCTAATATTCAGATTCCTGAAATGCGTTGCCACCCGGGGAAATGCAAACATTTTTCACTGGATTTTCATGGCGTTGCTTCCGCCTAAGGGTTGGACCTGGGATTGGGGTTGGGGTTGGGGTTGTGGACGGGGGTTGGGGTTGTGGCGCTGCTGCCTGTTGCGCTGCCTAGCGATGCACAGGTTGTCTGGGTAGAGCGCATGTGATGCTAATGCGTATATTAGCACTTAAGCATATGCAGTTCATGTCGATACTTATCGATCCATAGAAGCTAGTGTTTCGTATCGATAATTATTGGCACTAATTGTTGTGTTAGCAAACATGCAAAGACAGCCATCAGCTCATCACAAACTATAGTTGTCTGATGTTGCCTATTGATAACTGACGTTTTGCAATGAAAAGCGAATGCTACAAGTTATCGATATACATACAAAGCGAATAGACATTTCACACTTTAAGCCAAGACACTTTGGAAACTAAACAAAATGCTTTCTGCTATCTGTATATACGGCTCTAAATGAAACCCAGCAAGTTATCGATAGTTATCGATGATATACAATAGAGAATTTCTAGCTCCAAAGTTCAAGGGGTAGTTTTTCGGAATCGACTGAATATTTTGAAGACTATTGAGATCATAGAAAATCTGTGAACAGAGCTCAATTCTTGGGTTAAATACGCTTCCAAAATGGTTAGCCGTATCAAAATCGGATTAAAAGTACCCTAGTTATGGGCAGCCAAAGTGCAAGATTGGTCCATTTTTTGCACTCGGTCCGATTTTGACAAAAATGATAAGGGGTTACATCACATTTTTGTCAAAAATGGCAAAATTTGAAAAAGTCTACTTTTGAATGTCGATCGATAGTCGTACTTCGTACGAGTCAAAATCAGTAAATCATTCCGCAATCGGGCAACGGATGGCCCTACTAGAGTCATGCAAAGTTCAAGGGGTAGTTTTTCGGAATCGACTGAATATTTCGAAGAGTATTAGGACCATTAAAAATCGGTGAATAGAGCTCAATTCTTGGGTTAAATACGCTTCCAAAATGGTATGCCGTATCAAAATCGGATAAAAAGTACCCTAGTTATGGGCAGCCAAAGCGCAAGAGAATAGTCCATTTTGGCCTGGCTATCGATATTTGATCGGTTCAACTTTAGCAAAGTCTGCTATCGATAGGATTCATGCCACTCAAATTAAGTATGAGAGTTTGATGAAAGTAAATTAGGTCCTGCATATGTATAGCGTATGTGCTTATGTGGCAGTTTGCCTTCACGGCATTTACAGGGTATCAAAACAGAAGCCAGAAGTCTAGCAACAACTGCTCAGAGCACTGAACACAGAGCGCAGAGCTCGTTAGGCGAATGAGCTAAAGAGCGACCACACTTTGTTGATATGCTTAAATATACATGAGAATTGCTTTATGTGCATGGTTGTGCGTGTGTGTGTGTGTTTGTTATGTGCATAAATTGGGCACATGTTGCGCGTCGCTTGAAATGAAAAACTTGTCTTTTAGGCTCCAGTCAGTCACAATTTGTTGTTGGTTAACACCAACTGCAACACTTATACAGTCTGCGAGAGAACGGAGACAGAGACAGGGAGACAGAGAGACAGGGAGGAAGGGAGAGAGAGAATGCGAGCGAGACCGACGGCAAATATCGATTAAATATACTTAGACGCGTTGTCGCGTTGTTCCGTAATTAAATGATAAAAATGTCGCACGCACAAAGTGCCAAGCATTTCCTCTGTCTCGACCTCCCCTACTCTCGCCCTCGCCCCACGCCCCTCGCCCCTCGTCGCCTGCTAACCAAGCTTGTTCGCTCTCTATTTAGAGTTACCTAAAAATCAATACCAAAAGTTGATTTTTATTCGCTTAAAGCTGCCATCAGAACGAAGTAGTCAAAGTGGCCAGCCGACGCTCGAATTACAATTGACAACAAATGCTTTGCATCGAGCCTTCGGCTGGGGCCATTAGCCGCGCCTATTTAGTAATTCACTCTGGGGAAATAATTCCTGAATTGGCAAATTTTTGAATACTTAAGCAGAAACACGATGATTGGGCTGCCTTGAAGGAGGACTACGAGGAGTGCGCCAGTCGAGGAGTGTCCGATTGGAAGATACCCTGAACCCTGCTCAATGCTTTGGCAGTCGAATGCACTTTAGAGCTGCACTCGCTGGCTTTAGCTCTAGTTGAACTTCTCTACTACTGTGATTGGGCCGAGGTAGGGTAAAGTACACGACGACTTTAGCTCTATAATACTTCAGACGTATAGTTTCCTCCTATTAGCTAAGGGATTGTCTATTGTCAGCATATCAGGGTCAGGTTTCAAGTCTCGTAACACCTTAAGCAAGAGCATTTCTGTTACAACAGCTATAGGATTTCTCGATTGCCACGTGCTTAGTGGGTGCTACGGAAAATCTGAGCACTTTATGAGAGACGAGGGACGGTGCGAGGCGCGCATTGGTATCAAATTTCGATAGTCTCCGCTTGAGACGGATGAAAGGACATGCGAGTGAAAGGACTGACGGGCATTGTGCTAAAGCAATATACGCTTTGCGAGCGTCAAACGAAAGTTTGACAAATGAAAATTGAGGATAGCTCAGAAGCATTTCTTAGCTTAGCTCAAGTCGAAAGTCAGCTGCAGTCAGCAGCTCTGTTAAATTTTGCATGCACTCGCCCTTTGGCAAAAAGTTAGCTAAAATGTGCGTAGATAAAAGTTGCACGAATTTGCATTAAATTCAATTACGAAATATCACGATTTCGCGTCTGCTAATTATTTGTGACGAAACAAATTCAGTAAGTAAATTTGAGCGAATTTGCGTGGCCGTCTGAAATCAGATAAATTTGTTTGTCAACTCGAATTACTCGCTGCACTCCGATAATGAAGTTACAATAGGAAAAACACAACACAAAACACAAAACGAAACACAACAAAAATGAACATTTTCACAGGCGACTGCAAATCATTTCAGGGCTCAATAATAATGGATGATGTGGCTGTTGTTCACGTATAATCAAATTTACATCAGCTTTTGCCGCGACACAGTGCCACGCGCTTTTCATTACCCCGAATACCCTGTAAATGCCAATAGAAGTAGAAGTGGAAGTGGAAGTGGAAGTAGAGTTTAAAGTTGTCTTATATCTATGCGTCTCCCTCTTAATGATGTAAAGTTGCCCTGTATCTGTATTTCTCTATGCGTCTTTCTATGTGATTCTCACTTGTAGTCTAGTTGCTACAGTTGTATCTGCCCTACAGTTGCCTTATACTAACTACAGCTGTCTATCTCTCTATGCGATTCTCTGGCGCCTCTCTTTGCGATTCTCAGCCATACTTTACCGTATTTCTCTAGGCGTCTTTCTATGTGATTCTCACTTGTAGTCTAGTTGCTACAGTTGTATCTGCCCTACAGTTGCCTTATACTAACTACAGCTGTCTATCTCTCTATGCGATTCTCTGGCGCCTCTCTTTGCGATTCTCAGCCATACTTTACCGTATTTCTCTAGGCGTCTTTCTATGTGATTCTCACTTGTAGTCTAGTTGCTACAGTTGTATCTGCCCTACAGTTGCCTTATACTAACTACAGCTGTCTATCTCTCTATGCGATTCTCTGGCGCCTCTCTTTGCGATTCTCAGCCATACTTTACCGTATTTCTCTAGGCGTCTTTCTATGTGATTCTCACTTGTAGTCTAGTTGCTACAGTTGTATCTGCCCTACAGTTGCCTTATACTAACTACAGCTGTCTACCTCTCTATGCGATCCTCAACATTTATGGCTTGGTTATCGTCGCGCCTCTCTTTGCGATTCTCAGCCATACTTTACCGTATTTCTCTATGCGTCTTTCTATGTGATTCTCACTCATAGTCTAGTTGTTGCAGTTGTATCTGCCCTACAGTTGCCTTATACTAACTACAACTATCTACCTCTCTATGCGATTCTCTGGCGCCTCTCTTTGCGATTCTCAGCCATACTTTACCGCCTTTAAATATATATATATACAAATCAAGAGATATGCAGCTGGAAATAGATGCAATTGGTTTCCAGAGTATCGGCTAGTCGTGCCAATCTAACTAATCAAACTGCACGCATATTAAGCTAAAACATTACAAATGCAGCCGCTGCTCTCGCTGCTCTAATGAGTGAAAATAATCGCCCATAGATATGTATCTGAGTACTCGATTCATAGATTTTTGTCATGTGCGGAGCCAGAGGTGAAGGGCAGAGGGGAACAGGATGCTGAGCGGTGGTGGGCATGGGTGAGTGTAGGTAGAGGGCAAGTCTCCTCTGATATTCGACTCCTGTTCCGGCTGCTGCTTCATAATTTTGAGTCGATGCTGCAAATGATGTCAAAGCGTTTCAATCTGACAGACAGCGCACCCTGCCTCTGTCAGCGAGAGCTTGAATATATATATGTATGTTCATATACATATAATACCGTGGTAGCGGGCTTATAAATATTTTCATAAAATATGCAAAACTTTAGCTGAGCGAACTTTTTCCACAGCCACGCGAAAGTTGCAAGAGACCAAGCGGTTCTTCCGCCGCTCAAATGAAATGCCAGAAGCCAGCGCACAACTATTCGCCAGCTAACTCAATCGAGAGGCAATGGAATCAACAGTCAACAGCAGAAAAGACACATTTAGCATTGGCCAGCAGCGAGGCAGACAGGGTGAATGCTAGATGAATCAATCACTCAATCATATAACTATATATATATATATGTATCTCAATCAATCATCATTCAACCGTCAATCAAGAAATCAAACTGCATAGCTTGTCTACAGAGATATGGCAAGAGCTGTCAGCCCTTCAACTCTTAAGAGTTTCCTGCTGCATCAATCAGTCAATCATCGGCCAGCAGAGAGGAGCCCTTTCAATATATTGTAACATACGTATATAGACTTCCAGCTCTCATCCGCTTCAATTGATTTCATTCAATTCGCATCTCGCTTCACTGTGTGAGCGCATTCAACATATTTTTTGATGCTGATTGATGATGATGATTATTTTTCAAGCTCAGTCTCGTTGACAACGTCAGCGGCAACAATGGCGACGACATCGGAATCTGTCACAGAAATGTTTTAAAATGAAAAATCGCTTTAAGCATTTCCATATAATATAATCAAAATGTAATATGCTCTGCATTCGACTCGTGCCCGTGTGGATGGACTGACTGGCTGTAGCCAGCCAAGGCTGTGAAGTCAGCTGCCTGGGAGTCGGCCAGTTTGACATTTGATTCGAGCGTCAATCTGTCAATTACTTAGTCAGTCAAGAATTAGTCAGCCAACGTGTGACTAGTTAATCATTTAATCAAGTCACGCACTCATCAGCTGTTAGTGCTCAGCTCAGTTAGTCGAATCATAATTCTATCAACTAGTCAGTCTGCCTAACACTCACTCAATCAACAATAGGGAATCAGTCGGAATCAGTCAGTCGACAAATTAGTTGGTCAGGCATTCGGTCTGCCGATAGACAGATAAGTCAGTCTGACTGAGTCAGTCCATCTGTCAATCAGTCTGTCAGTCAGTCCATTAGTCAATCAATCAAATGGACAGTCTGTCTCATCAGTTAGCTATAATTCAGGCAGTCTATCCGTCCCTCAATCAGTCAGCCTTTCAGTCAGTCATTCATCGCAGATCAATCATCATCAGTCAGTCAGTCAGTCATAAAGTCACGCCTTCAATCCGTCAATTATCAACCAATCTCCCAGTCTGTCGTCAGTCCGTCAATCAGTCATAGGCAATTCTCAGTTAGTTCAATCAATCAATCGTCGGCTAGTCAAGAGAGCAAGCCTTCAGTCCTCATTCAAGCTCGACGAAGGCAGCTCCAAACTACGTTTTTCCTTTGGCTTTAGAATTGTTCTCCTGCTGCAGTTGTTTTTTTTTTTTTTGAAGCCATTGTTAAAATGGGAATCCGAATTCGCATTTAGTCGTCGACGAAGGAAGTCCTGCTGTGCTTGGTGTGGTTTCTCGTAGCTGCGGTTGCCCTTTGACTCAGCCGCCTGGCTGCAACTTGTTATTAAAATGCAATTCGATCGGGCTCAGAAATCAGGCGAGGACGACTGAGACACACGCCCACGCCCACGCCACGGCCAGGGGGGCGCATTCTATAAAATGCAAGCAAAGGCAAGGTAAATCAAGCTTTTCGAGTGTCGGTCCGCTCCCACACTCCCGCTTTATTGTGTATTTGCTTAAGGGAAAAATCAACTCGATTATTTGTGCAATGCTGCGCCGGACAGAGCTGAGGGTCAGTTGGCTGCTGCGCTGCCAACTTTCCTTGATTTACCTGTCTCACCTGAGCGCTAAGTGCCATTATTCTCTGCTGTCCCTTGCTGCGGTGCGCTTCAATAAAGCACATTCCTCGCTGCTGCTCCATGGCTAAAACAAAGACGATTTCCCGCCATGAACAATACAGAAATAGACATTTTTTATTTATAATATTTTAATAAAGCAAAGCTCAGCCCTGCTCTGTCCTGGCGAGTCCTGGCTGGCTGCTCTGCTCTCTTCCACAAAATTCCACAATTATTTTATTATTTTTCTAAATTGCACTTCAAACGAAATTTGTGCCCTGCTCGCTCGCCCACGGAGCGAAAGGAGATTAAATTGGAAATGACAATGAAATGAAAGTTGTAAACTTTGATTATTTTTCTGTTTTGGTGCGAGTGCATTGCCTAAGCTGATTTTGTTGGCCCTAACGAGCCCCCACTCGATGCACTGGCAAATTGGCAGAGAAAATACTTGAAACTCGGCAGCTTAAGGGCAGCAAACAGCTAAGCCTCTCTAAAGATCTTAGTTCAGTTCGGGATTACAAATTGTAAATAAAACTCGATTGAAAATACAAATTTGAAGCTGCGGTTCAGGCAGCAGCTGAAGCCCACTTGGCCCAAAGTTTGCTCTGCTCTTTTCATGCTTGAGTAGTGAATCGCTTAAGATTTTAATTACTTTCGATGCTCAGGTAGTGAAATGCATATACACATGGGCTTAGTGCAATGCAATTCACTCGACATCGCCAATATCGATGTCTGTTAAGACTTAAGCAACTTGAACCTAACTTGAATTGAATTGACTGTTGACTGTTGAGCTGCTCTTTGGCTCTTGAAGGCTCGAGCAGCTCGAGGTGCCTGCAGAGTCCCTGCAGAGTCCCTTTGATAAAGCTGGTTTAGCATCCATCAACAGCCTGAGCCATCAACAGGACTTAGCCTTCAACTGAAAATTTACCTCAAAATCCGCTTCAGCTGAATTCCGCTTATTTTATACGAAGTGTGGGCTGACCGACGCCGTGCGCAGCTCATTTCCATGGAATCTGCTGCGCTTTGCTTTGAGTGCCGCTGGACCTAATGGATTCCCAGAAATTTGCATCCGCTCAAAGTCCATTTGTCTTCGAGTTTCAAATGCGATTTCTGTTTAAATCTAATTAAATTACGTTTGCTGCACCACCCACTCGCTGCATCTGCTGGGTGGCAGTAGCTGGGGCACAGTCCGAGGCCCAGGTTGGGGTATTTAATTACCTGCTCCAATTATGCCCTGCAGCATAACTAAATTTGGGCTAAGAGATGCCGTATCGGGTGTCAGCATCGCAATTAGTGAATCGGCTCCCGCTTCAAAATTCATATTACATTTCGCTGCTCTCCGACTGCGACTTCCCCTTAAGCAGTTGAATTTTCGGATTCCACTCAGAGCAACAAGTTCCGTGCGTCGAGCATAAAACATTTTTAGTGTTTTCCATCAGCTTTGCTTATGACTATCGGCCCGCTCCCTCTCTCAGCTGCTGCTAATGAAAACTCCATTCCATTCACACTTTCTTCACATTTGCCATCAATTTTCCTTTGCTATCATGCCAGAGTTTTCTTGGTTTGCCACTAGTTTCAGCTAGTTCACCTAGTCCAAGCTGAAGTAGATAAAGATATAGATACAACTTCGTATTGGATGCTTCGCATCGACAGTTGCTTACAGCGCACATAAATGACTTGACTTGAGAAGGCGTTGAAGATGTTATAAAAAATTCATAGCATACTTTTTGGCATGCAGCAAGAGGAGCTAAAGGCAACGGCAACAGAGAGAGAGAGAGAGAGGGAGCGAGAGAGGGGGAAAGACAGACAACGACTTGAGTGCCGATAACTGATTCATTATTCAGACTGATTGATTGATTGATGGTCTTTAACGTGTTTATTACTACATAGAATGTGGAATGCATAAGATCCTTAGCATACTTCTTGGCACAGAATCTGGGCAAAAATGTGCTCGGCGCATTCCAGTGAGCGACGCTGGCATGCGAGCATGTTGCCAAGAAATGCCTAGCGAAAAGCGCAGCGAAAATGGCCAACGATAGCGGGCCAAGGGCCAGGGGCTGGAGGGGCTGGAGGGAGTGGTCAGGCGGCTACAAGGCATCCAAAATTCAAATGCCGAGTATAAAGGCGAGAGCAAAGTGAGGAGAGATGACGAAACGATTTAATGACAGTTGCTTAGCGACATAACTGTTGCTAGATGAGGACAGACAGTGAGAGGGTGGGAGAGAGTTGATGGAAGTTAAGCGAAAGTGTCTAATGCTGATTTCCGTTTCCGTTTCCATTTCCGTTTCCGCTTGCCTGAGTGCCTAACAAGCGGCGATTGAACTGCTTGACAAACTTTTGGCCGCATTTGCCAACTGGTGAGCCGTTCGACAATTGTCAAACCAAATTCATGGGAAGCCATTCAAGGCGCAGCCCGAGCAGTGGGGGGCGTGAAGCCTCCCAGCTACCCCCCACTACCTTTGCCTACAATGGACACGCGTGTGTGTGTGTGTGTGTGTGTGCACCCCTCTTGCTTCAATTACAAGTCAACCTCGCAACGGGTTGCTTGATTGGTCTCCAGCTGAATATTGTTTGCTCTTGGTGTTGCTGCTGCTGTTGTTGTTGTTGTTATACATATCAATTAATATCGCCCATGGGCGTTAATTAGCGGCTGCTTAATTGTAACCGAAGCAACACAGCCAGCACAGGCACAAAGACGACCTACGGCACCAGCACCAGCACCAGCGCCAGCGCCAGCAACAGAACCAGCCGAGTTGCCGCTGTGTCTTCGTCCATTTTGGTTTTCCGCATTGCACAGTGCTCATTACCCTTCAATAGATATCAGATTGCCAACAGTTGGTCAAAACTATTCGCTTTGCTCAGTTATCAAACAAAAAGAGAGAGAGAGAGAGAGGGAGAGCCAGGTAGGGGAGGGCGCATTGCAACCACACATTTGCTTGGTCACAGCCAGTTGAAATTGCATTTATGAGTGACTCAATTAACGTTGCCTAAAACAGCAGCTTCGAGCTGGACTTCCCTTTTGGCTTTTCCTGCAATATAGACAATTCCTCTGTAATATGAAATTTCAAGAATATTTGTACATTTTTCCAGCATTTTTCTTTCTATATAAATTTGCTACTCCAAATAGCTTTTCATCGTCCTTGCACATTTTTCTTAGCATATTAATGCTGTAGAAATTTTTTAGTATTTTTCTTAAAGTTTTTTTTTGAAATTTAATTTGGAAAGTGCTTCAAGTTCTTCTCTTTAAATCGCAGTTGAGTCAACAGAGCTATAGACATAGCCATTGGCTAGCGTTGCTCAGCCGTCAATCAATCAATCAGTTAAGTTCGCATCTGATAGCTAAGCGGAGAACTGGAGTAGCTCAGCTGTTTATTTTTCCGGTTAGGAAAATGCAAAAAAAGGCGAAAAGTGCAGTGCGTGTGGCCAGTCAATCAGGCAATCTGGCAATCAAGCCAGTAAAAGGACGCAGCCCCAATGCAGCTCAAGTGACAGCTGTTCACATTCAGTTGGCAAATGGCTGGCGTGGATTATCAGATTCAGATTGGTTTGCTCTGCTGCTTCTGGGCTGGAGCTGGAGCTGTAGCTGCAGTTGAGCCGCTGCTTTTATCTACGGCTGTTGTTATTCCATTGAGCTGCTCTTCATCATGCGCTCCTTCATCCAGTCCGCCATTCGAACTTTATCTGTGTCATTACAACGCCTTAACAACTAAATCAACACACCGCAAGTGGCCATTGGCCGCCTGTCCAAGCAACTGAGCCTCGGCTCTCGCATTGCTATTGTCAACAAACAATGAGTGCTCCATGTAAAAAACAAACAAACAAAAGACTTTCACACAGACAGAGAAAGGCAGAGATAGAGGCAGATAGAGGCAGAGGAGGAGAGGGGCAGAGGGAGACATACTTTGCCTAGGCCATGATAAATGCAGACTCACATGTGCATATGGGAGCTCTGTGCTGCTCAGCTAAATGAATTCATACAAACGCGCTGGAGCTGTGAAAGTATCTTGACAGCACTACAATATACCCTTGAATGATTGACTGATTGACGGATTGAGCAATGTTTTCCTATACAAAAATAGAACAGCTCGACTGCTCATCTTTTATGCTTCTGAGTTTCTCTTTGAATCAGATCATTTTCAGTGATTGATTGATTGACTGACTCACAATATCGACTGTAGTCTGATTGATTGTTTGATTGACTGAATGTATAGTTTGTTAATGGAATTTATAGACTGATTGATTGAGCTGAAGACTTTCTGTATGTTGATTGACTGATTGATTGAGAGAGTAAAAACTGACTGATGGGCTAACAAACTGATTGACTGATTGATTGAGAGAGTAAAAACTGACTGATGGGCTAACAAACTGATTGACTGATTGATTGAGAGAGTAAAAACTGACTGATGGGCTAACAAACTGATTGACTGATTGATTGAGAGAGTAAAAACTGACTGATGGGCTAACAAACTGATTGACTGATTGATTGAGAGAGTAAAAACTGACTGATGGGTTAACAAACTGATTGACAGATTGATGTATTTGCATATGAGTATATACGATATATGTTCTATCTGACTGATTGCTGGATTTGTTCATCTGAATGACAAACTGATTGACTGATTGACTATGCCTGTTCGCTTTCGCTTCATACTCTGCTTTCTCCTTTAATATTGCGCATATGTTTACAAGTAGTTCATACAAAACGTAAACGCGTGTAAGAAGCTTTTCATCAAACAATCTCTCTCTCTCTCTCTCTCTCTCTCTCTCTCTGTCTACCTCTTTCTCCCTCCTCTTTAGTGTGTGTGTGTGTGTGTGTCTGGGGGCATACCTCTTGTCGTTCGGTTAGCTGTGACGAGTTTTGCCTTTGGGTTATTGCTTTATTCGCTTGGTCATTTATTCATTCATTTGGCTTGGTCATTCAGTGGTTCTCACTCTCTCTCTCTCTCTCTCTCTCCCTCCCTCCTGGTCTCTTTTTTGTCCTGTGTGTACAAATCCAATTTCATGTGTCTTTTAGCAGCTCTTTTCATTGTCGTTGCTAGCTGCTTGTTGCCCGCTGCCTGCTGCCTGCCGTTGCCCATCGCAACGTTCGTGGCTCGCAATCAGTTTGATTTTCGGTTTCAGTTCCGATTCCCTTTCTCTCTCTCTCTCTCTCACACACTCTGTTTTTCTCTCTTTTGTGGTATTTGGCTGGGTTCTGGTCTCTGGCCTATGCAAACAATTGGGGCCAAATGATATTTCGAAATGCCAATGCTTATGGCTAAACTAACAAAGGAAACTAAAAAAGAAACCAGCTGCTGCTATTTATAGAATTTCGTATGTCTGAGATTGCCAAAGTAATTTGAATTTTACAAGCACTTTATAGAAATTTCCCTCAGAACAAACCATTTTCCCAGACACATGCAAATATTGAGATTTCCTCTGGCTTTGCCATTTCTTGAACTGAATCTTCCCAAACTAGAAAGTTTTTCAGCTAAACTTGCATCCTGCAGAAAGTCCAATCGGTTCCTAGGCATAGCTCAGTCAATCAATCAGCGATAGTTGATATGAACAATGAGGTTGCCTTGGCTCAGGTCTTCTTAATCAATCAAGTATATATATATATCTAGATCCTTTTTTGCTTTGCTGTTTGCTTTTCGCAATTCGCTTTGCTTTGTTTGCTTTTCATTTGACTGCATCGGTCAAAAGTTGTGCAAATAACCCAATTTCTGATTTCTGGCCAAAGCATTCGCATTCGCATTCGCATTCGCATTGAGTTCGTTTGTTTTCTCAAGTGCCCATTGATGTGAAGGAAAAGGGAAAGATCGCCGTTATCCTTGCTCTCAAGGAGGACATCCACTTGACATTTACTCGCCATTTGCTTTGCTAACTTTTAAATCTATATATATATATATATATGTTTGCCTGACACTGACTATATGTATATGTTCGCTCATTCGAATGAACTGGTTATTCAAATGAACCATTGAACCAGTTCCACACCCGCTCATACCCATGCTCAGTTGTTCACGAACTAAAGTCAACTGCTCTCTGAATGAGCCACCAAATAAACTAGTTCTAAAGAACTATGAACTAGTTCAGTGAGCAGCTGCTTTGCTCTTGAATACTTAATTTCCATGCAGCCACGTCTAAGTCAATTAAAATTCTCAGCAGAAGCGACTCGAATTGAGCTGGAGTTCGATTCCGACGAGCTTCATTTACTGACTGGTAACAGGTTCAATCGGAGAGTTATTGGCCTCGTCGCAAGTTTTGAGATGAGCATGCTACGAATTAGTCATTTTGGCATTGCTTTCGCTTGCTGTGAGACGTGTGCCTTGGCGGCTGTTCATTAGTTGCTCGGTTTTATCATTCATTTGCCTCGCCACATGCCACATGCCGTATGCCGTATGCCGTATGCCATTTGCCGCATGCCGCATGCCACATTCCACTTGCAATATGCCACATGTGCTACATGACAGCTGCAGAGTACCCTTGACGTTAACCTCCAGCTGCACTGCCAGCAGCGGTGGCTCGTCTTCTCCGTTGGCTTCTTTAGCTGAATACCCTAGACTTGTGGTCCACCAAGCGGGTATACCGTCTCAGCGAAGATATGTTAAAAGGAGCACCAGTGCAGGGTATCTACCTGTCGTACCGCTGACTGTGCTGCTGCAGGCTATCTTCGAGCCACACTTGTTTGAATTGTTGCATAATTGTTTGGGCAAGTTCAATGCGCAAGGACCACAGATGTCCTGTGTCTCTCTGTGTGTGTGTGTGTGAGAGGGTGTGAGTGGGTGTCTAGGCCACATATCTAGAACTGAGCTGGTTATGACAGCGACCAAGTTGACTCGCAGTTGCCCGCTTGGGCCTTTGGCCCATTCTCTCTGCTGTGGCTAGAGGGAGCCATCTCCCTCCGCTTGCTGCTATGCCTCGCCTCAGTCGGGCCACCTGCTGCGGCGGCTAATTAAAAATTAGTGATAACTGGCTGAAAAACTTGCTCTAATACTTTAAGACACTTCGCGCCGCCTGCCGCCACTCGACAGCCGAAACTCGATTGGGCTGGGTGGGCTTTCTCTGCTGGCTCCTAGATACTTGTTGTTTGCCGTAATCAGCTGAGTGAGCTAAACGCTTAAAACACTCCGCGAAACGTTGCCATGGCTGATGGCTGATGGCTGGGCCTGGCCTGGTCTCGCCTCACCTCTACCCTTCCCTCTCTCTCTTTCTCGCTCTGTTTCCTTTCTCGCCCCTCTCGGCTGCTGCTTTTTTAATAAGCTTGACGCGAGTCGAGCACCAAAAGCTGAAACACCCACACTTGACATCGTTTCCTAACTGCCGAGAGCCAGCAAATGTTTTGCTCTCTATAAGCCACACACACACACACACACACACACACACACACAAAGCATATCAAACACCCAGCAAACTTGCAGCTGAACGCCTGTGACTGACTAGAAGAAGCCCTGATAAAGAGTCTGGCAGATAGCCACAGAGCTCTATAGATGAGGGTAGCTCACAGAATATCTCGAAGCACACGAAAGTAGATTTTCAAATTGTCAGTCTTAAGGACTCTAACGTTTAAAGTACTTGAGTTAGGGTCTGCATTGACTTAGGAGCGAAAACACCCTTTTGCCATGGCCAGCAGCCTTAAGGGGTAGCTAAAGCTTCCGGCGACGCCTCTCAAATTGCCGCGCCGCAAACTTTGCAAATTTGCAACACGGCAAAATTAGTTTGCATTAGTTTTGCACCTTTTTCAAGGCACTGAGTGAAGGGTATATTGATTTTCTCCTTATAGATATATGATGTGGGCTGTAGCTCAGCTCAGCTAGCATGATAGCAATGATAACAATGCTAATGCTAATGACAGTGTCATTGCAGGGTATCTATCCGTTGGGCAAGCGCTACTAGAGCATCAGTTGTACTTTGATATATTAAATTGCTGTTCCTTGTCTGCGTCTCGATTGCTGCGATGCTTGACCTCCTGCACAATGGCCCATTCATTAGAGCAATCGCTTCCATTGATGGACTTGACAAACTGACAAAAAACACTCTCGAATCAAATGGAAGGTTTTGAGCTTGCAACTGAACTTGTCTGTTTCCCCCCCTCCCTCCCTCTCTCTCTCTCTCTCTCTCTCTCTTACTCTCTCCCTAATGCAGCTTCTGTTGTCGGCTGCCTTCTGCTCTTAGCTGTATCTGTCCTTCAGCCGTGGGCTATCGAGTAAATTGCGAAAGGTTGCTAGAGCCTGTCATTAAATAATATAATCCAGTGGACTCTACGCTCAGAGTCGAGTCTGAAGGCGGCTCACATTTTATTTCCATGCCCTGACTTATCATCTTGGGCCTCTCGTGAACTCGACTCGAGGTGCTGATATGATTGATGAATAATCTAAATCTTTCCTAATTAGCTTGAGCTATTTGTCTGGCGCGCCTCTTCAACACCTTCATCTGCAATTCAATTAGGTGCCAAAAATGAAATTGGAATTCATTAAGTCTATACTCGTTTCGTACTCCCCTCCGACTCTCTGTTGAAGTTGAAGTTGACAGACAGAACGTCTCAGAGCCAAAATATTCAGTGCTCAGCTCAGTTTTCAGTTCCGTTTAGCGAGTGGGAAAAACAGATGCCAAAGGCCAAACGAGAAAAGGGAAAATGATGAGAAGGAAATGAGGGAATAGTGAACCAAACAAAGAGAGGGGGGGGGGGAGCAGAGGGTTAGCGCCTAGGGATTGGATGACAGCCAAAACAACCGCAGCCAGTCCATTTGCAGTGTATAAAAGTTGAATGGGTTTGCGTTGTTGTATCACTACTCGCTCATCGAGCTGAACCGGGTAGATGCGTTTGACTAGGGGCATGCGAGTTGTATGATATTCAAGAAAGTTGAAGAGCATGGGCATGGGCGAGTATTAAGCAGTCGTTACTATGCTGCTCAAGGCAAAGCTAAAGGTAAGCCGTTGATAGAGTTCCTATAGAAATCGATTTCAGTAACAAACAACTTGGGCGAGCATGAAGCAGTCGAGCGAATGCTACCATATGTGTTTTCTTAGACTTGAGCAAGTCTCAGCTGTGAAGCTCGCTCTTTAATGCGAGCGAGCATCGCGCAGTCGTTAGCATTCATGCGTAGCGAGCTAAGTTGTTTTTGCTCGCCTGACGACCGAAAAAACCGCCATTAAAATAACTTTTTAACTTTGGAGGTGAGGATGGCTGGGTGGCTGGGCGTCTGGGCGGCTGGGCGGCTGGGCGGCTGGGCGGCTGGGCGTCTGAGCTGCTGTGTGTGCTTGCTTTGGCCTGGCCAAGTGGCAGCCAGCAGTTTTGAGTCACAGCCCGCGGCGTGGCAACTTTTCAAATTTAGCCGCTTGGAAAAAACAAAAAACAGAAAAAAGAAGAAAATCATCAGCAGCAACAGCAGCAGCAGCAGCGTCGAGCCTACGAAAAAGAAAATCTTCTCAATGGCAGCCACTGCGTATACATAATGTGCTCAACGTGCCTTTGTTCCACTTGTTGTCGTCGTCGTCGTCGTTGTTGTTGTTGTTGTCCTACCCGGCACTTAGTGTATACATATATATATGTATGTACGAGAGATACGTGTATATATAGTGTAGATTACAAAATGTGAATCAAGCTGTAAGCAAAACTTTTGAAGCCCATCAACTGGCTAAGGTGAGTCGGTTTCGCTTCCTGCCCGCAGACAGTCTCAAATTACATAGATCATAGGGTGTGAAAGTGAGAGGCCGGGTACAAGCTAGTCGAGCATGCCCTGCATGAGGTCAAGTCTAATGCTTTTAATGATGGAGTCTAGTCTAAGCAACAGATATATATATAGAGGTATATCATAAGGAAGGGTATGCGCTAGTCGAGCATGCCCTCCCTCTGCTGTGCAGATAATGCTTCTTTGTTGGCGTGAAATAAAATTTGGCATTTGCTTCGTGGAAGAGTCTCAACGCGCATTGTTCGACTCATTTAGGCCATTTAACAGTTGAGCTCTAATTGTTAACACACACACACACACACACACTCTCTCTCTCTCACACACACACATATATAGTCACCGACACGCGCCGAGCTCAACTTGAAGCGCTGAAAACTTTAAAACTTTTTGCTTTCACGAACTTCGTTTTATTTTTGGCATTTTCTGTTGGTTTTTCTTTGATTGTTCTTTGCGTTTTCCTTATTCGCTGTCGCCTGTTGTTCACTCTAATTACTTGATGTATGTTCTTTATATTGCATGTTGTTAAAATCGTTAGCAAAGCGAAAAGCGATCGAAAAAGACTCTAAAGAAAAGCAAAAAAGAAAAAAAAAAAACAGAAAACAGAAAACAGAAAACAAAAACAAATAAGAAAAGAAAAAAGAGAAAATTGAAAAATGGATACGAAATTGGCGCAGGGTCAATTTCCGGCCACGTTTCCGGAGACATTCAAGAATTTCTTCGAAATGATGAATGAGGACGAGGACCACGTCGAACTGTTTGCCAATCTGCTGGAGGACAAGGTATAGCTGAAAGCCAAAGCAAGTCCCGCACGGCGTATCGACGACACTCGCATTGCATCCATCCCTGTATCTGTGCAGACTGTATGGGCAGCCGCTAACCTGATTTCTCTGTTTGCTCTCTTCTCTCTTGTCTCTGGTTTAGGTGATACCGCGCCGCACGCCGATGCATGCCCAGCGGCAGCGTTGTGGTGGCAGCTTGCGCAGCCACCTCAACCGCCAGGCTGGGCATGAGCGCATCCAGGCGAACATCACAGCGCAGAGCCAAGGGCGAGCTCAAGTGATTGCGCCAATCCAAGATCAGATCCAGGAGCAGATGCAGAACCGTTCGCGCTCGCGCTCCCAGCAGCTGCGCCACTCGTGGCAGCAGCAGCAGCAGCAACATCCGCAGCAGCAGCCGATTGCCCACGTTGCACCACGCAGCCGCAGCGGCAGCAGCGGAGACATGACTCGACACCTAAATATGGACCCGGAGCTGGCCTCGACCTCGGCCTATGCCTTGGCCCAGCGTAGTCGCAGCCGCAGCTCGCGCCGCAGGAGCGTTTCGGGCGTCGATGACCTTGGCGACTATGGCGGCATGCTGAGCCTGTGCTCCAGCAACGGCAGCAGCGTCGAGAACGTGCACCACGCACCGCTCGTGCCGCGCAGCCCGCACCACTCGACCCTGAACAATCTGAGCGTTAGCAACCGCTTGCAACGACCCAACTCTTCCAACTTGATGGCCGAATCGCATCAAATGCCGCTAGGCGTCTCCAACATACAGCCACAGCGCATGGATCAAGAGCATCTGCAGCACCACCAGCAGACACGCGACCTACAACTGGAGCTGAACCAGCTCCGACTTGGACCCGATGGTGAGGACAACAGCGGAGGGCGTGCACCACAGAACTACAGCATGCCCCACGTCATGGACAGTCCGCGGCACAGCCAGCACCAGCAACCAAGGCATTCGGTCATTCTTGAGCGAGGCTACGATTTTGGTAAGTGAGAATTGCATAGAAGGGCGAACTAATAGTCGGAGTGATTGAAGAGAGAGAGAGAGAGAGCGAGAGTTGGAGAGTGGAAGAATGGAGGAGTAGACTGGAGGATGAGAGATGGAGTGATAATAGAGAAGAAGGAGAGAGAAGGGAGAGCGAGAGAGAGAGAAGGGAGAGAGAGAGAAGACTGAGAAGAGAATACAAGTAATAGAAAGTGAAAAGAATTAAGATAAAGAGCAGAGTAACAGAATAGAGAAAATCAGTCACAATCACCCACAGAGAGATAGACAGAAAGTGAGAATGGGAAGGAGAGAGAGAGAGAGAGAGAGAGAGAGAGAGAGAGACCATCGGGGAGCATGGGACTTTGTGGTTTAAAGGCAAGCAGGTTAATTAGCAAACGGATGCCTTATTACGGCAAGTGACAGCTAAAAACTTTCAATGTGTGTTGTCGGCTTATTTGTATGTCTGTGTGAGTGTGTGTAGGTGTATGTGTGTGTGTGTGTGTGTGTGTGGGTGGGATAACACTTTGACTATGAAGTGGGCGACATGCAGGTACAACATTTTCTATAGCTCGTCTGCGAGAGTCGCTGTCAAACAAAGCGTGCAGACAAGCCCCATACACTAGCCAACACACACCCAGACACCCACCCACCCACACACACACACACACATGCACACACATGCACACACATACATGTACACACTTAATTGACGGCTGGAGAAAACAATAAAAATTGTTGAGGTTGAGCCGATTTCTGGTTGTGGCACAGCTGTGCGTCGGGTCTCCAGGTGGATGCTACATTCATATTTCAATTAAAATTTCCCAATATACACACACACACACAAGCGCGTGTACACCCATTGACACACACATACACACACCCGCACACACAGCGCCATTGATACTGAGAATTTTGTGGCGATTCGCTTTGCTGCCTGCTTTGGCGCTCATGGTTGTCGCCCCCATCAAAAAGGCATAATGCGTATTAAGTTTTCATATAGAGAAAGCAGAGAAAGAGAGAGAGAGAGAGAGAGTGAGAGAAGGCGAGGACTGTAGGTGACGGGGTTAACATCATCTGGGCCCACAAAGCGCAAGTTAAACATCAACTTAAAAAAGTGCCAAATGAACAGCGAACAAAAAAAGCTGCCAAGCGACAGCAACAACTCCAGAAGCAACAACAACAATAGCAACAGCAACAAACATGTTGCAAAGAGTAAAAAAGGTTGGAACAGCTCAGCGAGCTCAGAGCTCAGAGCTAAACCCAAACAGAACCGAAACGTTTTACCTTTTTTTTTTCGAGGTCGGCTTTAAAAGCGGGCAACAAACAACTTCCAACAAATAAAAGCAAAGGCAGACTGCGAGAAAAATCAAAAGTAATCAAGCGCAGAGTGCGCTGCAGTAGAGCATACCCTGTAAACAGTACAGTAAAGGGAGACAGAGAGAGGGGGAGAGAGATAGTTGCATTGAGACAGAGACTGGAATAAGAGAGAGAGAGAGCAAATGGCATGCTATTTATCTGCAGCATTATGAAGGTATGTTGATAGATATTTATCGATAGTTATCGATATTTGATAATATGTATTGATACGCAGCAAAAACTTAGTTTCTTCCAATAACACACTTAGGGTCCCAAGAGTCAGTTAGTTTTATGTCTCTCAGCTACTCAAAATCATATTGAGACTATCGATAGTTATCGATTTAATGATAGGCTTAAAGTTGGATGCAATCTGCATCGTTTGGCAGGTGTTTTCCACGGCCAGAAGGACACCTTCAGCAAGTGCCAGGGCAAACAGGGTATACAGGGTACAAAAAGAACCCTTGAAATGGGCTTCAGCTACGTGGGCGCCGCACAGACAGAGAGACCGACGGGCGGAGAGAGAGAGAGAGCTGACAGCTCGAATTTGAACATCGGTTAATCGGATCAGAGGTTAGACGAGCGAAACATCAATGCCCATTAGAAAGTGAAGGTTTCGGCTCAGGTTTAGGTTTAGGTTTAGGTTTAGGTTTAGGTTTACGAGAGAACATATTAAATGCTAGTAATTCGTTCGATAAACAACGACAAGAGCTCATTTAATTATGTCGCACTGAAGTAGTGCTCGACTAGGCCATGCCCTGAACGAGATAACTGTTGTTGGCAGCAGGCCAAATGAGGAACGTTGAGTGGCTGCCGCTCTAGCCAAACGACTCTCCATGGATATTTGCTAGGGCATTGAGACATTCCATTACTCTTCAGTCTTCGATTGCTTTTGAGTAACTTTTAATTGATTAAATTGATTTGTTGCATTGATTGAACTGCTTGGGTCTGCCCAGCGTTCACTTCTCTAATCACATTGGGAGCACTTTTTGACTAGATGTCAAAGTTCACTCATTAAATTGATATGCCTCGCGTCACTCTTAAGCGGCTTTTTGATGCAAACAAATGAATAATTCAATGAATGAATGTCCTTTGAGGGGGGCATGAATGCTCTTTGATGCTACATGAGTGAATAAATGAATGCGTGAGTCAACTACTCATGCTACCAATCACTCGAGTCAATCAATCAATCAATCAATCAATCAGTCATCAACCTGGCAGTCACCCAATCAATTCACCCAATTCTCTCAGTCAATCTGTCAATGAATCAAGAAATCACTCAATCAGTTAAGTCCATCAACCAAATCTCTATCCCTTGAGTCAGTCACTCAATCGAGTCTCTTATTAAATCTATCAATTATCTATGACATCAATCAACGACCTAGTACCTATCATACCCTTGCGATACCCTGTCTCTTCGTATCGATACTGTTAAACTTCTGATTCGCTGCGCCACATTCCTTCGCCCATTTTATGGCAATCATTATTCGTTTACTTAAAAGAGGCAAAGACAAACAAAATCTTGTTTTCTAATGTGCTCTTTATTTTAAGCCGAAACACATAAAACTTGC
This sequence comes from Drosophila mercatorum, assembly GCA_961210405.1. Lineage (NCBI taxonomy): Eukaryota > Metazoa > Arthropoda > Insecta > Diptera > Drosophilidae > Drosophila > Drosophila mercatorum. Next base: position 24,572,117 of record CAUIUS010000001.1, on the reverse strand, counting down.
AGTTTATGACTCAGCACGACTGCTACATACCCTAGACTCTAGCGACCCAACTAATATACGGGTCTTTAGATACGAATGTGTGTATACGCTATGTGCTTAAGCTATTGGAACTTGCCGTTCATCCATACTAACTAAGCGCTGTGGTAAACCGATGGCCACACACACACGCCCACACACACACACGCCCACACACACACGCCCACACACACACGCCCACACACACACACGCCCATACACAGAAAGAGACATATTTGCACTGAGGTCTTTGAAATATGTAAGCAGCCAAAGTTTTTGGGCTGAAAACATTCTCATATTTGAGTTGACTTTGACTTTGACTTCGATTTGGGTAACATATTTCTGCGCGCGTGTGTGTGCGTCGCCCAGGTGGGCCACATTTGGGCAGACTCCACAGCACATCAGGAGATTAAGAGCTGGGGCCATAAATGAAAATGTGAGCAGAGGCGAAAGGCAGCCAAAGGCGGCAACAGCAGCTGCCACAGTTGTGAGCAACATTTCTTTTTGGTAGTTGGTCAGTATTAATTTATGACTGTTTCTGTGGGTGGTTGAGTGGGTGAGTGAGTGAGTGGGTCCACCTGAATATGCAGCTGAAAGGAAACTTTTTGACAGGCCACAAACAAACAAAGATTCCGAACGCAATTAGAGCAGCGGCAGAGGCAAATGAAGTCGCAGCAGCAGCAGCTGCAGCAGCAGCTGCAGCAGCAACAGGCAACAGGCAGTCGAATCGATTCGAATCGATGTCGTGCTGCTCGTTGCCAAACTAATATGGCGCAGCACAAAGGACTGGCAGGCATATTTTGGTAGTTTCATGAAATGTTCGCTGGCTTTGTCGTTGCAGATGTGGACTTTGATGCGAGCGATGCGCCCGTGCCCTCGCCGGCACCCCAACAGCTGGCCTACAATATGATTAAGCCCATACTGAAGCAGACTGCGGCCGCACACCAGCTGCAGCAGCAGCTGGACCAGCATGAGCAGCAGCTCAACCATCACAATGAGCAGCAGCAGAAGATGCAGCACATGCAACAGCTGCAGACTATGCAGCATATGCAGCAGCAACAATTGCAGCAGCAACAATTGCAGCTGCACCAGCAACATCAGATACAAGTCCATCTGCATCAGCAACTGCAGCAGCAACAGCAGTTGCAGCAGCAGCAACAACACTTGCATCAGCAGCAGCAACAGCAGTTGCCGCCGCTATCACAACAGCCGAGCACTTCGGCCCAGGCACACTTGCATCGCATTCTGCCCATACCGCCAGTAACACAAAGCTCGTATCAGCGCATGCAGCAGAGCCGCAACAATTTGCAAGGCGCCGTGCAGCGGACGATGAGCAACGCCAGCAGCTCGGCGGTTGGCTACAGCTACAATCTGCAGCCGCAGCAATACGAGCTGCCCGAACCGCCAGATCAGCTGCAACTGCAACTGCAGCTGCAGCTGCAACAGCAACAGCAACATTACGCTGGCTACAACCGGACGTACAACAACCAACAAGAGTTGAGCACCGAAATCAATTGGCAAGAATCTCAACCGACCTCTTCGATGGGCATGACAGGGGAAACCCTACACAATACCTATCAGGATTTTCTGCAGGCGGCTCCGGAACCGCGACCCGGACCGGGGCCGGTAAGTACACATCTATAAGCAAGCCTCATACAATCTAAACATCTCTATAATTTACTTAATATTCGTATTGCTCTCAGTCTCAGTTTGTCAGTTCGTTCACCAGGCTGCGACTCCCTCCGACTTTCTATCCATCAGCCGGACATTGTTTAGACCCTGCCTTCTTCTGTCCTACCATCTTCTGCCTTCCTATCTTCCTAGCTTCCTTCTGTCCATCTGTTTGTCAGTCCTTCGATCAGACAGCTAATCCTTGCTTCTATCTGTTCTTCTATCACAAGTCAAGTCAATTGACTTCAGCTCACCTTTAACTAATCTCTCGATGCAACTCTCTGTCTTCTTACCATTGCAGCCGAGCATGAGAATGCAGAGGTCACCCAATATGATTAGACGCAGAAGCTCCTCTATTGCAACTGGCGTGCTGCACGGCGATCGCGTCTTTGGCTATGCCAATGACAGCACTTTTACCGCCGAACAACAACAACAACAGCAACAACATCAACAGCAGCAGCAGCAGCAGCAAGAGCGAGCCGAAGAAGTGAAGGAAGCGGAGGAGGAGGAGGAGGAGGAGGAGGAGGAGGAACTGTTTATGCTGCCGCATAACAGCCAAAGGTAGGGGTAATTAAAGCCCGCTTCCATTACCAACTGGGCTCTGGGCGGCGCAGTCGTCCAGCTGGTGGACTAATTAGCATCTTCCTGCTCTCGAGCTTATCTGTGGCTTCTCTAAATTGCAGCGAGGCGTCTTGCCTTGTTGTGGCCAACTCAATGGCAATCAAAGGCTACAGATGGCCCTCGTTCTGTGGTTAATGAGTTCGGCTTTAATTAGCCTTGATTAGTTTTCACACTTGCCGCTCGCTGTTGCTGCAGCGTTGCCCATATTTGGCATTCAAATAAGGCTAGACATTGCCAGGAATTCAATTTCGATTCAATTTATCGATGAGTAATACATTCCAGAGTTATCGATTGCTTTTATCGATGCACTTTCCTTTATAGACTTCAGTTCAAGCACACAAAATTAAATAAAATTCAGCTGAAAAGGGAATAAAGTTGTCGATAGACCAATTTGCCAATCGATAATTTGATTTTCTCTTTAAGTCCCGCCATGATTTAATTTCTTTTGAAAGCTCTCAAGACGTGGCCTCGGGCAGTGACATGACTCGTCACATTTCAGTCACCGTCCTTTGGCAAGTCCTTGCTGCGTTCGTCCGCTTCTTCTTTGTGAGAAATGAACAGGAAATTGAATAAGCCTCAAGTAGAGCTGACTCTAGCAGAGCCACAACTTCTCAGCTAATTGAGCGAAACGCGATCTCCATGCTGAGTCAGTTTCGTGGCCGATGCTGCCCGACTGGCCGACTGCCCGGCTGGCTAATTATCGACTGGCCATGCAATTTATTTGAAACGATGATGAAATGCTCATTGGGTGTTGGGTCTCTGCCTTGAATTCTGATTACAGGGACCGGATGACGCTGCCAAAGTCGCCCCTAGGCCGAACCGTCGAGAGCGGTGTACTGACCTTCCACCAAGCGATGTCCGGCGCAGTCTCGCCGCAGTACACTGGCGTTGTGTTAGGAATGGGAACTGGCGTGGGAGTGGGCTGCGGCTCCAGCGGCCAGTTGCCGGTGAATGAGGTGGACAAGTGTCGCCTCGGATCCTCCTCCGCCTTGGCGGCTGTGGCTGAGCACACAGCGGAAACAGCAGCAGCAGCAGCAGCATCAGCAGCAGCAACCACATCTGCGAGTGGCCCCAGCGCCACTGACTCGGCCACAGCCGGTTCCAGTGATGATATTCATTCGCCCGTCGCTAACACCAGGGGCCAGCAGCAACAATATCAGACAGTCAATAGCAGTCAGCAGCAGCGTGAACGAGGCGTTGGCGAATCTTCAGCTAGCGTCGCCTCCGCCCAACAGCAGCTGCTAGGCAGCTCAGCCACTATAGCTGTGGCAGTGCACATGACAGAACGGCAGCGCCTACGGACATCCAGCATGCCGGCAGAGAGCCGCAAAGTGAGTACGATCAAAGCCAAATTAGCTATAAATCACTTTAATTACTCTTAATTACCTACTGAATTACTCAAGTAATTACCATTAGAAACTAGCTGAGGCGCTGTTCGAGAAATTCCTCAGAATATCATTATAATTACTTGAATTACTCTCGCAACTACTTATGTAATTGCCGTCCATTGCGCCAACTCTACAGCTTGCAGTTCGCGCTTATTGAATATATTCAATGAATTACTCAAGTACTTCAGTGAATAGACGATTATCCCATTCAAATGTTTGTCTTTCATTCAATTACTTCCGTAATGCGTTGAGTTGCCCAACACCTTTTGATCTGTTGCTAATGAGATAATGCCCTAATTGCGTGACACAGCTCTGGGTCTGCAGGTCTGTCATCGGGGCAGTTGATGCCATTGAAAGCCAGTTGCTTTATTTCGAATACCCTGTACAACAGACATAGAGTATACAAGACAGACAAGACAGTCCTGATGTGGACTGGGCAAGTAATGCAGCTGCAGCTCTCTGTCTCTGCGTGAGTGAATATGGGTAGCATGTCAGCCCGGGTATCTGCTAGTCGAGCACTCCCGACTAGAGCACTCTTCCCCCATTTTCTTAGTTTTTCGGGGCAGCAGGCACACGAGATAAAGTTCGCCCCAGGGATTTGGCGGCAACATACATAAGTACTAAAGAACACGCCAGCCTATCTTGTTAATGTGAAAGAACACACACACACAACTCTGTCTCTGCAGTTGAACATATTGCCAAAAAAAAAAAGAGGAGAAGAGGAAAAAAATGGGAATTACTTGAAAGCCCAAAGGCTAGCAGATTCAATCCCAGTTGCTGCGCTGCCCGAGCCACAGTTGTGAATTCCTGCACATGCACGCTGTGTGCACACACACACACACACACACACACACACACACACAGGCAACCCGCAGCGGTGCCCCTAACCCTACCCCTACATGCACGCCTAGTCGCCTTATTACAGTCGGCGGTTGGCTAGCGGACAGAAGATGGAGTTCCCATAGACAAGGCTTTAGCTATGAGGGTGTGGCTGTCTCTGAGTCTCTGTCTGTGTTTGTGCAGGCGTAGAGGCGTGCCACCGAGTCACTCTTGACATTCTTTTGACTGCAGCAAGTGCAGGAGCTTTCATTTTGCTGCTCTAGATGGCGACGTGTTTGTGCCATTGATTCGATTTTTTCGAAATTGTCAACCACCCCAGGTGGGCAGACTCCTGCCAAAGCAAAGGAGTGCTGCACTGCTGCTGGCTTCCAGCTGTCGTCAAACATGCTTTGCCATTTGAAGCCAGGACATTTTCATATGCAAACAACAACTTTTTCCGACTCAATTGCTAGACCCAAGTCAGCGGGGCATAAGTCAGAGCATAGCGTAGAGTAGAGTTGTCCGTTTTCTTTTTTGGGGCATTGCAAGTTAAACGGAGCGGCAGGACAATCAACTCGCCACGCCTCGCCTCGCCCACGCCCACGCCCACGCCCACTTGAGGCTAGCTGCAGCTGAGCTTTCAGTTTTGTGTTGCCTACTTTTGAGCGCGCGAGAAAACTAATTACATTAGCGCTGCAGCGACTAGATGAGTGCAAGCCAGATAAACTCCCCAAGCGAGTTCGAGAGCAAGTGTATGTGCATAGGTGTGTGTGTGTGTGTGCTTGTGTGTGTGTGTGCTTGTGTGTGTGTGTGTGTACACAAAGTAAGTGGAGCAACAGGAAGGCAAAGGCTGGCAAAGTAGGATGTGAAGCGTTGCGCGTTAGTTAGTTGCCATAGTCCTAACCATAAATCCAAGTTAATGACTAGTTTACACACACACACACACACACGCACACACACACACGTATATGTATATATATATAGAGAGGACATAGGCATACTTTCTCAGCCTGCCAAAAATAAACGGAAAGGAAAAAACGTAAAAACTTTAGTTTCACTAAGAATACCCACAAGAGACTCGCACACCCACACACACACACACACACACATAGACACACACATGTATATTATATATGCTTTATGCCTGGCTGAATGCTTTACGCACTCGCCTCGCCGTCCAGCCAGTCGAGAGGCTCGCGCGTCTCCACCAATTGACAGTTCGCTTCGTCATGCCAAATGGTTGGCATAGCAGCTGCTCCAAAACAATCAAGGGCAGGGCAGCCGACAGCCGGTCTGCGTCGCTGCCAGGACCACCCCTTGGTCACTGCTTAATACATACATAAACAAACTGACAGCCAAGAAAAATACAAATTTGAGTTCTTTATCGCATTTTTTGTTTTCATTGAAAACAGGCAAAAGGCAGAAGAAGCAGACGAAGCAAATCTTTGGTATATGTTTATGCTCGTTCCCAAGGTGTTAAACAGAGTTGATTGGTTTTGTGTCCCTCTTGTGTATGGGCTTCCTCTCTACATACGATACATAGTATCTGCCCTAAAGTATATAGCCACAAGTCATACAGAATATTTTACTGGGTTAATTGTTTTCCTCTTCCACGAAGGGGTATTTAGCAGTCGGTACAGCTCGACAGCAACGTTGATGTTTGTTTTTGTTTAGTTTTGGCTTGTACATTGTGAGATGTAAGACACGCCTGAGCGCACTTATATACACACCTGATGCATATAGATATGTATCAATATATCTATAGCTGTATATATTTATATATAACTTTCAAATATCCTTGAGATATATGGACTCGGTCAGCTGGACAACATTTGATCTCAGCAAACAGCCAACACTTGACATCAATTTCTTTTCTAATGCGAGTCCATTTAGGTTGAAAGTAAAGTCCGAGCAGATATATGTATTTCTCGTAGCTCCAATCACAGACTCTATATAGGATGCAAAGTAATATTTAAATGAAGTTCGAGAAAGCTTTGGAATAAAACTCATTAAAGAATTTGCACAACAATTAAATTAGCTGAAGCCGAAGTCAAAAGCTGCGCGTGGGCGAGATTTGCAAAACAACAGGTGTGGATGCTTGTGGGGAAGGAGGGGTGGGTGGGGGGAGTGCGCGAGGGGAGGGTAGATAAGAGGTGGAAAAGTTGTAAACAAAAATCTTGAAAAAGTTGCTATGAATATAAAAGAGAGATGGCGGCATAGTGATAGCCGCGGAGACGACTCTTTGCGCTTGTACTTACTGGGCACCTGTTGCACACCTGTTGTACCTCTTGCAGCCTCGCCTGGCGGACACGCGTCGCTCGGCGATTCATTGTGGCGCGGATGTCGAGATGGATTATTATCGCTTGCGCAGCTTCAGCATAACGTCGCATGGCGTCTGCAACCTGGGCGATTCATTACGGTAAGTGGGCGTGCCAGACACACACACACACACACACACACACACACACACGCACAGATACAAGCAACATATGAACAGCATTGACATGTGTCTTCTCATTGAATTTAAATTTAAATTGTCTTCAACAGCAGCCGCAGGTCACGTTCCATCAATTCGGTGACATCCAACGGAACCTCGAACAGCGGCAAGGATCGCCACAATAGGTGAGTGAGATGAGAAATGTGTGTCTGTGTGCCCTTCAGCATTACATGAATGATTCGCTCTGTTAAGCTTCTGAGCAGAATAAATAAGTCATTGGAAATGAACTGATTGTAGATATGAGCTAGTCTTACAGTAATTAGTCAAATTAAATTTAATCAATTAAAAGTTCTTTGATTTCACATATTAACTCTTTCTAACTCACTGAGAGTCATTGGGAAATTAACTAGTGAATAAGTTCACTGATTGGCGATATGAATAAGTTCAATTGAATGCCTTTAATCAAATTGCAGTACAGAAGAAGTTTAAAATGAACTCGTTAACGATGCAGTTCATGAGTCAGTTGGCACAGGGTCAATTAGTTAGCGAATCAGTTCTATTGAGCTGTCAATACCAGTTCACAAGTTGCTCTATGAGCTGATGGACTAGTTCCGCTTGCACAAATGAGCTGTTGAGCTGGTTCATCAAAGTGAACATTCCCAGCAGCAACCTGCATTTGTGGCCGGATTAGTTCGAGTTGAAATTTTCATTGCCTACTTTTGAGCGCCTGGCAAGTATTAAGCATACGCCCCGTTGGCATTGCCATTGGTCGATTGTCTTCAGCATAAACATTTGAATGCGAATTGCTACTGAGCTGAGCTAGTGCATGAAATGAACAGTCGAACTTGTTCGCCGAAGTGAACGAGCGTGGGCAACTCCGGCTCGCCGTCTGCAGCTGTCAGTCGGCAGGCGCAATAAATTGCTCATAAGAATGTTCACAATAAGGCAGCGACAACACAATGGCAGACGCACGCGGCGACACGCAAATGCAAACACACACACACACACACTCACACACACACACACACACACACACTCACACACACACACACACACACACACACACACACACACACACACACACACACACACTCACACACACTCTCACACACACACACACACACACACACACTCACACACACACACACCTTTATGCAGACGGCGACTAATTTCATATATTTTTTCCATACACAAAACATTCCTCCTTCCCTCTTGCTCAGCCTCTTCTCCCTTTTATTACGCCCTATTTCGTTTTTTTTTTTTCAGTTTTTTTCCTTGCGAGTTGAGCAAACGCATTGTCAAAGAAAATTCCTCGCTTTATTATTGCCGTTTGCTCGGCTACGGAGGGAGCCACGCGCCGTCGGCCGCATTGGCCCCCCAAGGCTTGTTACTGTTATTGCTCGAGGCTAGGCCTCCGCCGGCAATCAAATTGTAAAATCGCAAAGTCGTAAAATCAAATTCCCAGGCTCTACGTATAAATAGGCAGAGTAGTAATAAATACACTTGGAGAAAGCGCTAAGCGGATATTACAGTTATTAGCTACTCAAGTCGCAGGGCTCAAGACTGCCCGAAGGGCATAACGGGCATTCCTGATAACTTGATGCGCAAGGCAATAGCCCTTTCAATCAGCATTTGATTGATATGAAAAGCAAGCGTAGCTTAAGCAGCTCTTGTCAATCAAATTTGATTGAGCGTAAAGGAGTTTCTAGGATATGATAAGGACACACCTCCTTCTGCAAGCAATTAAATGAATTTAAGTAGAGAAGAAATACTTACAGAGTCTGCCACCTCTCGATATTACAGTTATTAGCTACTCAAGTCGCAGGGCTCAAGACTGCCCGAAGGGCATAACGGGCATTCCTGATAACTTGATGCGCAAGGCAATAGCCCTTTCAATCAGCATTTGATTGATATGAAAAGCAAGCGTAGCTTAAGCAGCTCTTGTCAATCAAATTTGATTGAGCGTAAAGGAGTTTCTAGGATATGATAAGGACACACCTCCTTCTGCAAGCAATTAAATGAATTTAAGTAGAGAGAAGAAATACTTACAGAGTCTGCCACCTCTCGATATTACAGTTATTAGCTACTCAAGTCGCAGGGCTCAAGACTGCCCGAAGGGCATAACGGGCATTCCTGATAACTTGATGCGCAAGGCAATAGCCCTTTCAATCAGCATTTGATTGATATGAAAAGCAAGCGTAGCTTAAGCAGCTCTTGTCAATCAAATTTGATTGAGCGTAAAGGAGTTTCTAGGATATGATAAGGACACACCTCCTTCTGCAAGCAATTAAATGAATTTAAGTAGAGAGAAGAAATACTTACAGAGTCTGCCACCTCTCGACCTTGAGCTTTGATTGATTGATTGATGTATGCGCTGCTTGATTGATTGCCGAATGGGCTGTGAAACGCTTAGCTGAATTCGTGATTTGCTTGATTGATGATGGCTATTAAATCGCTTCTCCTTTTGTTGTTGGTCTATTTTTCATGTTCAGCAATGCATCGGCCGACATCCCGGAGGGAGAGGTCATCCACACGCAGCAGCACTCGCAGAGGCCCAACGGCGAGCAGATTCCGGCATATAAAATCGCAATGCTGGGCGGCGCCGGGGTGGGCAAGACGACGCTCACATATCAGTTCACCACGTCGGACTACATCTGCGCCTACGATCTGAGTCTGGGTAAGTGTGCGCCCGAGACACGTGTGCCGAACGGCATCATTTAGACCTAATGTGGGAGCTTTTGGCCTTTTGCCCATTTCGAATGGGGCTTGAGCCCGGGCCTTCGGCCTGCGCCTTCGCTCGGGCCTGTGGCTTTTAATCAAACGCATTTGCATTTTAATTATGCCACAAACTCATAAAATATGAAAAGCGTCGCTGCTAATTTCATTAACTTTGCCAAGCGTGGCCAGGTAAGGGCTCCGAAGGGCAGGTGGAACGTTGCTCCTTAAGCTCTCGGCCTGTGCCTGGGTATGTGCCTGTGTCTGGGTCTGTGTCTGGGTCTGGGTCTGCTCCGGGATAACCCGCTAAAAACCAAATTCCATTTAACTGCGAGTGCGGCTTCTCGCTTGACTTGTAATCCATAATGGATGTTATTAAAAGGACTTTCTACATCCACAACTGAATGGGCCAACAATGGCGTGCAACACATGGCCTCTATTAGCTGCTATTTCGGTCTGCGCTCGCTCGCTCGCTCGCATGCATGAGTTATCTGGAAATAGTTGAACTAAACGAGTTGAGTGGAGAGAGTTATGAGCGAGTTATGAGCGAAGTCCGAAGAGCATGGGAATTGGAGCTAGATCTAGAGTGCGTTCGAACTATGCACATGGTCGGATTAGGCTTGGCATTGGAGTTGCGCTTCGATAAAGCTTAGTTCCTCGCATTCGCTCACTGCTTGACTGCAATTAGTTTCCTTTTTTCCTGGATCTGGCTATTGTTCTGCTTACATGCAGCGAGGTGGAATCGTGGGCTTAAAATTGGTTTTCTATTAGTGTTGGGATTTGGGACACTGCGTGTCCAGCTCGTACTCCCCCGGGGAGTCCGAGAGAGAGAGAGGGGGGAGCTTTATCCGGCTGGCTATATGATATGTGTGGCTTGCGTGCAACAACCGCAGCAGGAGGAGGGGGAGGTTGAGAGTGCAAGGGTTAGAGGCGTGCGGGCTTAGCTAAATAGAAGAGTGAAAAGTGAATGTGAAAGCATAAATGCTGAAAGCATGAAAGCACGAAAGCTGCAAACGAAAAAAAGATATAGGGCATGGACTGGGGCAGGGCAAGCCTGGCAGTCTGGCACTCTGGCACTGGGGCATGCAACATTTTGTTGCACGCTGCAACACGGCGTGTCGCGTCGCATCGCGTCGCAGGAAACAAAATAAAATTCCCCAACTTTTAATTAGCACTTGACTCAAAGAGCCAGCAAAAACAACTTTATGTATGCCACACGCAACTTTTATTGTCGCCGACGTCCCGCTGGGAGTGCTCTGGGCCGGGTAGGGTAGGGGAGGAGTGGGGTAGACGTGGGTAGGCGTGGGCTATTGTTAGCATATGCTAAACGCACACAAAGCTGAGCAAGCTGCAAGCCGTAGCCGTAGCACTGTATACCCTGCATGCATTGCAAGGCGAGCTATGAACAATCCCCTTTCATTTCAGTCGAATATTGTCCACTATCGTGTCTACATTGGAGGCTTGCTCAAGCAGCATCTAGCAGGATAATTGCCGCTAGCTTCTCGCCTACTAATTTCTCTCACTTATGATATAATTTCGAAACACATAGCTGGAAGAGTATCGACCTCTCTTTCGCACTGCCTCTCAGTCTCACTCTGGCACGCGTGAGTGAGAGAGAGAGAGAGCGAGAGAGATAGAGAGATAGCAGGCAGAGGTGACTCCTCGCGCTTTTATAGCTACCAGTGGCGAATGAAATGAAATCACATTGATTACGCTTTTTATGCGGTTGCACGCCTATCCAACAAGAACGAAATGAAACGCAACAAGCACTTCCGTGCAGATTGGCAACGAGATACCCTATATAGCCCGTTGACTTGCTATAAGTATGTAGAGCATGCACGCGACAGACTGCATTTTGGCAGCTGTGAATGCTTTTAAGCGAATCAGTGTTGCATAACTGGCCAATGAATAACACTACTTAATACTTAATTAAGAGCACTTGCTTGAATATTTATGAAAAACTTTCCCATAGTTGATGCGTGTGTGTGTGTGCATCTCTCTCTCTCTCTCTGTATGTGTCCAGCTGTCACTGTTTGGCTTATTCACTTGAATTTAAAACTTCACATGCAGGCAGCCTAGTGGCTGGCTGTGACTCTCGTTTCGCTGCAACTATTGGGAGGCTGTATTTTAGCAACAGTGTTGAGTAACGAACAAATTAACTCACAGTGAGTCGGGCCAAAGCCGAACTGAAACAATAAGTAGCTGCGTTGCAGACTCAGGCCAATCATGCTGTTTAGACATGCATATAACTGTACATACACATAACGGTATATGTGTATTATGTGGGCATAAACAAGCTATTACTTAGCACTTGGCCGTAATCGCATTAGCTGTAATGGGCCATGACAGCCCGCGTGAAGTGAATCAAAGTGTTTTTTTCACGCTCTTAACTCAATGTGTCAGCCTTTCTAACTCGCTCTCCCTTTCTCTCTCTCTCTCTCTCTCTCTCTCTCTCTCTCTCTCTCTGTCTTTGTTTCGGTCTCCTTCCAGATGACGACTATGGACAGAAAACGGTGTCCGTGTTGGTCGACGACATTGAAACGGACTTGGAAATTATTGATCATCCAGCCTGTGAGATGTCTGTAAGTATAAGAATGCACAGCTCAGATGACTGGGTCACACTTACTCACACACACACACACACACACACACGTACACTCACCCTCTGTGCACACACATATCTGCGGCAGCTGCTGCATTTGACACCTATTTTCAAATGTCATTAACACTGTTTTCTTTTATCAACTGCTGCTTGACAGGCCAAAGCGCATTACATTGTGGCGAGCGTCTTGTTACATTGACAGCCTTGTTTGCCGATGTGGCCATGCGTGTGCCTTTGTGTGTGTGATTGCGGTTTGTAAGCCAAAAAGTTGAGCAACATAAATAAATTGCCTACTTTTGTTGGCAGCTCGAAAATTGCTTTTCACATTTCTGTTGCCTACTTTTATGGGCAGCGTAATCTGCTTGCACATGCAGCATATGAATAGAGCTAACATATGTAGACTCCTCTATATATATTCTGTAAATATTTATTATATCTGATTATTATTAATATGAATGAATGCAATTCAAGCACAGCTTAAACCTCTTCTTCACATTTCCAATTGGCTGCCTACTTTAATGCGCATCTGAAAATATTGCAGTTGCTATTTGCATTTCCTACTTTTGTGCGCCGCTTCGAATGACTCATAAAAATGACAGAGACAATTTCTATTGCTTTCTATTGCATTTGAGCGCGCCTTCGGGCGCTCGGCACGCGCTACCGCCACTGTGCCCTGCGCAATAAATTGTGAACAACTGCCGCTTAACGGTAAACAGAGATAGATATGTATACATATATATGTGCACGTAGAGAAGTGTGCGAAGGGTTAGATATTTGACAACCCGCACTAACTAACTCGCGTAGCGCCTTTGACGCTCCGCTTCATATGTTGATTTTCTGCAATATTTCCCAAATATGAAAAGTTTTGCAGTGATTCCGATATTAGTTAGCCCTGCAGACATGACATTTGCCAGCAAAGAAAATAGCTTTTGATTTGCAATCGAGGCACTAAGCAATCCTGAAGTTAAAATATTGAATTCCGTTGAGTTACAAACCAATTCTGTTTGTTAGAGCCACAAATCGAGCACAGCTAACGTTGCACAGTAAACAATGGCTCCAAATATGAAGAGCAAATCATTTCAACGCACAACACTGTTGCAGTTTAAGACTTAAATAGAAATAGTCCATTTTCTGCACTCGGTCCGATTTTGACAAAAATGATAAGGGGTTACATCACATTTTTGTCAAAAATGGCAAAATTTGAAAAAGTCTACTTTTGAATGTCGATCGATAGTCGTACTTCGTACGAGTCAAAATCAGTAAATCATTCCGCAATCGGGCAACGGATGGCCCTACTAGAGTCATGCAAAGTTCAAGGGGTAGTTTTTCGGAATCGACTGAATATTTTGAAGAGTATTAGGACCATTAAAAATCGGTGAATAGAGCTCAATTCTTGGGTTAAATACGCTTCCAAAATGGTATGCCGTATCAAAATCGGATAAAAAGTACCCTAGTTATGGGCAGCCAAAGTGCAAGATTGGTCCATTTTTTGCACTCGGTCCGATTTTGACAAAAATGATAAGGGGTTACATCACATTTTTGTCAAAAATGGCAAAATTTGAAAAAGTCTACTTTTGAATGTCGATCGATAGTCGTACTTCGTACGAGTCAAAATCAGTAAATCATTCCGCAATCGGGCAACGGATGGCCCTACTAGAGTCATGCAAAGTTCAAGGGGTAGTTTTTCGGAATCGACTGAATATTTTGAAGAGTATTAGGACCATTAAAAATCGGTGAATAGAGCTCAATTCTTGGGTTAAATACGCTTCCAAAATGGTATGCCGTATCAAAATCGGATAAAAAGTACCCTAGTTATGGGCAGCCAAAGTGCAAGATTGGTCCATTTTTTGCACTCGGTCCGATTTTGACAAAAATGATAAGGGTTACATCACATTTTTGTCAAAAATGGCAAAATTTGAAAAAGTCTACTTTTGAATGTCGATCGATAGTCGTACTTCGTACGAGTCAAAATCAGTAAATCATTCCGCAATCGGGCAACGGATGGCCCTACTAGAGTCATGCAAAGTTCAAGGGGTAGTTTTCGGAATCGACTGAATATTTTGAAGAGTATTAGGACCATTAAAAATCGGTGAATAGAGCTCAATTCTTGGGTTAAATACGCTTCCAAAATGGTATGCCGTATCAAAATCGGATAAAAAGTACCCTAGTTATGGGCAGCCAAAGTGCAAGATTGGTCCATTTTTGCACTCGGTCCGATTTTGACAAAAATGATAAGGGTTACATCACATTTTTGTCAAAAATGGCAAAATTTGAAAAAGTCTACTTTTGAATGTCGATCGATAGTCGTACTTCGTACGAGTCAAAATCAGTAAATCATTCCGCAATCGGCAACGGATGGCCCTACTAGAGTCATGCAAAGTTCAAGGGTAGTTTTTCGGAATCGACTGAATATTTTGAAGAGATTAGACCATTAAAAATCGGTGAATGAGCTCAATTCTTGGGTTAAATACGCTTCCAAAATGATCCGTATCAAAATCGATAAAAGTACCTAGTTATGGCAGCCAAAGTGCAAGATTGGTCCATTTTTGCACTCGGTCCGATTTTGACAAAAATGATAAGGGGTTACATCACATTTTGTCAAAATGGCAAAATTTGAAAAAGTCTACTTTTGAATGTCGATCGATAGTCGTACTTCGTACGAGCAAAATCAGTAAAAAAAAAAAAAAAAAAAAAAAAAAAAAAAAAAAAAAAAAAAAAAAAAAAAAAAAAAAAAAAAAAAAAAAAAAAAAAAAAAAAAAAAAAAAAAAAAAAAAAAAAAAAAAAAAAAAAAAAAAAAAAAAAAAAAAAAAAAAATCAAAATCGGATAAAAAGTACCTAGTTATGGGCAGCCAAAGTGCAAGATTGGTCCATTTTTTGCACTCGGTCCGATTTTGACAAAAATGATAAGGGTTACATCACATTTTTGTCAAAAATGGCAAAATTTGAAAAAGTCTACTTTTGAATGTCGATCGATATCGTACTTCGTACGAGTCAAAATCAGTAAATCATTCCGCAATCGGGCAACGGATGGCCCTACTAGAGTCATGCAAAGTTCAAGGGATAGTTTTTCGGAATCGACTGAATATTTTGAAGAGTATTAGGACATTAAAAATCGGTGAATAGAGCTCAATTCTTGGGTTAAATACGCTTCCAAAATGATATGCCGTATCAAAATCGGATAAAAGTACCCTAGTTATGGGCAGCCAAAGTGCAAGATTGGTCCATTTTTTGCACTCGGTCCGATTTTGACAAAAATGATAAGGTTACATCACATTTTTGTCAAAAATGGCAAAATTTGAAAAGTCTACTTTTGAATGTCGATCGATAGTCGTACTTCGTAGAGTCAAAATCAGTAAATCATTCCGCAATCGGGCAACGGATGGCCCTACTAGAGTCATGCAAAGTTCAAGGGGTAGTTTTTCGAATCGACTGAATATTTTGAAGAGTATTAGAACCATTAAAAATCGGTGAATGGAGCTCAATTTTGGTTAAATACGCTTCCAAAATGATATGC
This sequence comes from Drosophila mercatorum, assembly GCA_961210405.1. NCBI lineage: Eukaryota > Metazoa > Arthropoda > Insecta > Diptera > Drosophilidae > Drosophila > Drosophila mercatorum. The sequence continues at coordinate 24,556,335 of CAUIUS010000001.1, read as the reverse complement.
CGTATCAAAATCGGATAAAAAGTACCCTAGTTATGGGCAGCCAAAGTGCAAGATTGGTCCATTTTTGCACTCGGTCCGATTTTGACAAAAATGATAAGGTTACATCCATTTTTGTCAAAAATGGCAAAATTTGAAAAAGTCTACTTTTGAATGTCGATCGATAGTCGTACTTCGTACGAGTCAAAATCAGTAAATCATTCCGCAATCGGGCAACGGATGGCCCTACTAGAGTCATGCAAAGTTCAAGGGATAGTTTTTCGGAATCGACTGAATATTTTGAAGAGTATTAGAACCATTAAAAATCGGTGAATGGAGCTCAATTCTTGGGTTAAATACGCTTCCAAAATGGTATGCCGTATCAAAATCGGATTAAAAGTACCCTAGTTATGGGCAGCCAAAGTGCAAGATTGGTCCATTTTTTGCACTCGGTCCGATTTTGACAAAAATGATAAGGGGTTACATCACATTTTTGTCAAAAATGGCAAAATTTGAAAAAGTCTACTTTTGAATGTCGATCGATAGTCGTACTTCGTACGAGTCAAAATCAGTAAATCATTCCGCAATCGGGCAACGGATGGCCCTACTAGAGTCATGCAAAGTTCAAGGGGTAGTTTTTCGGAATCGACTGAATATTTTGAAGAGTATTAGAACCATTAAAAATCGGTGAATGGAGCTCAATTCTTGGGTTAAATACGCTTCCAAAATGGTATGCCGTATCAAAATCGATTTAAAAGTACCCTAGTTATGGGCAGCCAAAGTGCAAGATTGGTCCATTTTTTGCACTCGGTCCGATTTTGACAAAAATGATAAGGGGTTACATCACATTTTTGTCAAAAATGGCAAAATTTGAAAAAGTCTACTTTTGAATGTCGATCGATAGTCGTACTTCGTACGAGTCAAAATCAGTAAATCATTCCGCAATCGGGCAACGGATGGCCCTACTAGAGTCATGCAAAGTTCAAGGGATAGTTTTTCGGAATCGACTGAATATTTTGAAGAGTATTAGGATCATTAAAAATCGGTGAATAGAGCTCAATTCTTGGGTTAAATACGCTTCCAAAATGATATGCCGTATCAAAATCGGATAAAAAGTACCCTAGTTATGGGCAGCCAAAGTGCAAGATTGGTCCATTTTTTGCACTCGGTCCGATTTTGACAAAAATGATAAGGGGTTACATCACATTTTTGTCAAAAATGGCAAAATTTGAAAAAGTCTACTTTTGAATGTCGATCGATAGTCGTACTTCGTACGAGTCAAAATCAGTAAATCATTCCGCAATCGGGCAACGGATGGCCCTACTAGAGTCATGCAAAGTTCAAGGGATAGTTTTTCGGAATCGACTGAATATTTTGAAGAGTATTAGGACCATTAAAAATCGGTGAATAGAGCTCAATTCTTGGGTTAAATACGCTTCCAAAATGATATGCCGTATCAAAATCGGATAAAAAGTACCCTAGTTATGGGCAGCCAAAGTGCAAGATTGGTCCATTTTTTGCACTCGGTCCGATTTTGACAAAAATGATAAGGGGTTACATCACATTTTTGTCAAAAATGGCAAAATTTGAAAAAGTCTACTTTTGAATGTCGATCGATAGTCGTACTTCGTACGAGTCAAAATCAGTAAATCATTCCGCAATCGGGCAACGGATGGCCCTACTAGAGTCATGCAAAGTTCAAGGGGTAGTTTTTCGGAATCGACTGAATATTTTGAAGAGTATTAGGACCATTAAAAATCGGTGAATAGAGCTCAATTCTTGGGTTAAATACGCTTCCAAAATGATATGCCGTATCAAAATCGGATAAAAAGTACCCTAGTTATGGGCAGCCAAAGTGCAAGATTGGTCCATTTTTTGCACTCGGTCCGATTTTGACAAAAATGATAAGGGGTTACATCACATTTTTGTCAAAAATGGCAAAATTTGAAAAAGTCTACTTTTGAATGTCGATCGATAGTCGTACTTCGTACGAGTCAAAATCAGTAAATCATTCCGCAATCGGGCAACGGATGGCCCTACTAGAGTCATGCAAAGTTCAAGGGGTAGTTTTTCGGAATCGACTGAATATTTTGAAGAGTATTAGAACCATTAAAAATCGGTGAATGGAGCTCAATTCTTGGGTTAAATACGCTTCCAAAATGGTATGCCGTATCAAAATCGATTTAAAAGTACCCTAGTTATGGGCAGCCAAAGTGCAAGATTGGTCCATTTTTTCACTCGGTCCGATTTTGACAAAAATGATAAGGGTTACATCACATTTTTGTCAAAAATGGCAAAATTTGAAAAAGTCTACTTTTGAATGTCGATCGATAGTCGTACTTCGTACGAGTCAAAATCAGTAAATCATTCCGCAATCGGGCAACGGATGGCCCTACTAGAGTCATGCAAAGTTCAAGGGTAGTTTTTCGGAATCGACTGAATATTTTGAAGAGTATTAGAACCATTAAAAATCGGTGAATGGAGCTCAATTCTTGGGTTAAATACGCTTCCAAAATGGTATGCCGTATCAAAATCGATTTAAAAGTACCTAGTTATGGGCAGCCAAAGTGCAAGATTGGTCCATTTTTGCACTCGGTCCGATTTTGACAAAAATGATAAGGGGTTACATCACATTTTTGTCAAAAATGGCAAAATTTGAAAAAGTCTACTTTTGAATGTCGATCGATAGTCGTACTTCGTACGAGTCAAAATCAGTAAATCATTCCGCAATCGGGCAACGGATGGCCCTACTAGAGTCATGCAAAGTTCAAGGGATAGTTTTTCGGAATCGACTGAATATTTTGAAGAGTATTAGGACCATTAAAAATCGGTGAATAGAGCTCAATTCTTGGGTTAAATACGCTTCCAAAATGATATGCCGTATCAAAATCGGATAAAAGTACCCTAGTTATGGGCAGCCAAAGTGCAAGATTGGTCCATTTTTGCACTCGGTCCGATTTTGACAAAAATGATAAGGGTTACATCACATTTTTGTCAAAAATGGCAAAATTTGAAAAAGTCTACTTTTGAATGTCGATCGATAGTCGTACTTCGTACGAGTCAAAATCAGTAAATCATTCCGCAATCGGGCAACGGATGGCCCTACTAGAGTCATGCAAAGTTCAAGGGGTAGTTTTTCGGAATCGACTGAATATTTTGAAGAGTATTAGGACCATTAAAAATCGGTGAAAAGAGCTCAATTCTTGGGTTAAATACGCTTCCAAAATGATATGCCGTATCAAAATCGGATAAAAAGTACCCTAGTTATGGGCAGCCAAAGTGCAAGATTGGTCCATTTTTTGCACTCGGTCCGATTTTGACAAAAATGATAAGGGGTTACATCACATTTTTGTCAAAAATGGCAAAATTTGAAAAAGTCTACTTTTGAATGTCGATCGATAGTCGTACTTCGTACGAGTCAAAATCAGTAAATCATTCCGCAATCGGGCAACGGATGGCCCTACTAGAGTCATGCAAAGTTCAAGGGGTAGTTTTTCGGAATCGACTGAATATTTTGAAGAGTATTAGGACCATTAAAAATCGGTGAATAGAGCTCAATTCTTGGGTTAAATACGCTTGCAAAATCGGCTGGAAGTTACTCTGGAAATTATAGCCAAAGTGCAAGAATAGTGTTTCTGACCGTTGATTTCTGAAATTTTCCCACTGCAAAGAATTCCCTTTTAAAAAGAAAAAAAAACAGTAGCTTGTTTATTTAGAAAAGTAACTTTGTTTATTGTTTTTAAGCCTTTTATTATAAACATTATTGCATATATATTTTATCATATATTACCATGCATATTATTATTAATATTATTTTAAAATTATTTGTATTATTATAGAAAATATTCTGTAAGTTAGCTCTGCGAGTTTTCCAGCTCTGTTAGTGTTCCAGCTCCGCTATATATTGTCCGATCTGGAAAAACATTAGCCAAGTTTCAATCTGAAAAGATAATAAATAATTGAGAATACATTAAATACATCACAAGAAATTTTCTTGTTTTTGGAGTCGGTGGCGTCCGACTGCAATATTATTATTTGTAATTATAATCGTTATCGTTATCGATATCTATTTTATCGGCACTTACAGACCGAGGCTTTCTGTGCCACATACAACATTGATCTGTTCGTTGTGGTCTACTCTGTGGTGGACCGTGGCACCTTCAAGGCAGCCGAAAAGGTGTTGACCTACCTGAAGGAGAACGACATGCTGCTCACACGCGGCGCCATACTCGTGGCCAACAAAACGGATCTCGAGAGACACCGTGAGGTATCCCGCCAAGGTGAGTCTAGCAGCTGGAAATTCGTAAGGTATTCGCAGTTGCAAGACTTGGTATTTACAGTTGGCCGCAAGCTGGCCAAGGAGATAGCTTGCAAGTTCATCGAGACGTCGTCGGGACTCGATCACAACGTGGACGAGCTGCTGGTGGGCATTGTCGCCCAGGTCAAACTGAATCCGCAGCGCCTCTCGCTGCTCAGCGAGTACGATCTGCAGCGCCTCAACTTGCAGACAACGATACAGAAGCATCGCCGCATGCACCTGACAGCCAGACGGATGGTTCGGCAAATGAGCATCTTCAAATTGGACGACGACGAGGAGCAGGACGAGGAGGACGCCGATGACAACGACAAGGAGAACGAAAGCCAACAAAAGCCCTTGGAGTCATTGAAGCGCGCCACCAATCGCCGCACCCTCAACCTCGAGTGCATTCTGAAGATGGGCGAGAGCGAGCTCGAGGAGGAGGAGAGTAACAAGCTGAGCAAATTCGAGCAGCTGGCAGCGAGCATGCGCCAGCGTCGTGCACAGGACGAACAGCAGCAGCAACAGTTGGCGGATAACAATGATAACAAGCCGTCAACATCAGCTGCAGCGGCAACAGCTGCTGCGGCTGCTGCGGCTGCTGCGGCTGCTGCTGCCAGGCGCGAGTCGAACGCCAAGGCTGAGCCTGAGTCGTCCGTCTGCAATCGGAGAGTCGTCAACAAGCTGACGAAAGTATTTCTCTCGTCTGTGCTGCGCTTCAGGACGAACATGAAGCGACGCAATTCATCCAGCTGCACTAACTTGTTCGTCATCTAAATGCGAGTGCCTGTGGGTAGGAGTGCGTGGGTGTGCGGATGTGGATGGGAGTGTGTGTGTGTCTAGCTATAATGTTCATAAGCGAGGCTATAGACTGACTAAGTGACAGACTTGATGTGCAGCACGGCTAACAGCTATGTGCGGCACACAGACAACAATAAGTACAGTCAACACTTATCAAAAAAAAACAAAACAAAAACTATATATATATATATATATGTATATACATATATATATACACATATTTATAAATATATAAATATATATATATATATATATATATATATATATATATATAAATTAAATTAAATTTAATCCAAAAGAAAAAAAGAAGAAAAAAAACTGATCGATTACAGTTCGATAACTGATCGATGACAAAAAAAATATCAATGGAAACTTTCTGCAATTTAAGATTTGCTGCTGTTACATCCAAACAAAGAATTTCGTTTAAAGTGACAATCGATAACAATATCGATAGGCTTAAGATCTAATCTCTTGCTTCTAGCCAGCTGTCAGGCAGACCACGGACAATAATTTTGCAATAACTACAACAAATTTAAAACTCTTGGAACACCAAACTCAGAAATTAACAAATTAATCGATTAACATATATACCGATAAACAGCAACAACAACAAAACAAACGAAACGAAACGAAACGATACGAAGACATAAAGAAAACATAAAATACAAAATTTCTGACAGTCTGGCAACTACGTCCATAACAGCTATAAACATCAATAATGTCATCAAAATTTAGCCATTTTAGCCAATTTTAGCTATATTTCTATATGGCTCATTTTGCAAGCAAACTTTTTCAGCTTCTCTTCCGACCCTTTCAGCTTTAGCTTTAGCCGAATGCACGAAAAAGGCTAGAAAGTCAAGGCAATGAAGCTACAAAAAAAAAAAATAAGTTTTTGCTTTTCCTTTTACTCGAAATTCTGACGAATTTAAGAACTTCATTTGAACCTCGTATCCCGTACAACGAAACTGGTGCGACAGACACACACCCCCACACAAAGACAAAAGCAGACATTAAAATAAGTTAGTTTTTACACTCCTGGGCAACAAAGTAGGCACAGCTTCAGCTCGCTCTGCTTGGCCATAAGCTTCGCTCCTCATTGTCTTCTTGACCATTAGAGCTCTTTTCTTTTTTCTTTGACTGAAATCTATCTCTTAATTACTTTAATATTTCATGTAAAGATAAGTTAATTTAATAATTTAATTTAAATTTTGCTCAGATTCTATTTAAAATATTTTCTCAAATTTTTATACTTTTTCACGAAGCGAAATTAGTATATTGGTTTTGTGCAATGTCCGTATGAACGTAAACCATTTCACGCTTTTGAAGCTAGAGACTTTAATTTGGAATATATACTCGTGTATACTCTCGTCAGATACGCCCACTAGAGGCGTGGCAAATCGGAAAATGAATTTTCCTGTATCTCACAAACACTTCTTCTAGAAGGGCTAGAGAGTTGAGATTTGCAATGAACACTCACGTCGACATCCCAAGATCAAAACGCTATGGCGCACATATCTACGCCCATTGGGGGCGTGGCAAATCGAGTCAAACTGTGTCTTCTTTTGACCTTGCCAAACTTTATATATGTGGGCTCGAGCCCACACCTCTACGCCCGCCAACGAGCATTTTCAGAGTTGCCACCTCTCATTTAGAGAGATGTCATCTCTCTTATTTTTGGTGGTAAATTTTTAATCTGCAGCTAATTTGAGCGGCGACAGTTGGGACTTAAGAATAATTTTCAAATATAATGTGATAGATGCCCCTGTGGGGTGCTGGGACGTGAAAAAGTATTTCGCAGTCGGTTGCGTTCGACTGTTTTTTACTTGTTTTTTATAGTTGTCTGTTCGTAGTGTGGGGCGTACATTCTTTTTCATAAATATAGCTTCCAAAAGTTGTGGCATGTATCAGGATTCTTTGATTCTGAATGATTCTCAATTAGGATGCGACCTATCCCATTGCCTATCATTTCTATGTCAAGAAAGTAAATCGGATAGGGATGAGATAAGGGGCCTGGTGTGGAAGTAATCGGAAAAATGGGAGCGGCTTTTCCCATTTTCTCGATGACTTCCACACCAGACCCTCATCTCATCCCTATCTTGTTTACTTGCTCGACATGGAACTGACAGGCAATGGGATAGGCGCATCCTAATTGAGAATCATTCCGAATCAAATAATCCTGATGCATACCTTCCACACCAGCCCCTCATCTCATCCCCATCCTATTCATCTTGGGCTCCTTTCACTGCAGCAGATGTACTGGGCAAGTCGAAGTCAAATCTGTTAATAGGCTTGGAACTGGTCGGTTGTTGATTCACGTTTTGCCTGATCGGTTGCTCCTCTCGAATTAGTGGCGGGTGCAACTCTGTTGTCACCAGTTTTCATGGGAAACAGGTCACAATAGAGATGCACCCACCACTAATTAAAGAGCAGTTGCTGATCATGCAAAACGTGAACCAACAATCGACCAGTTCCAAGCCAAATAAAACAGCTTTCACTTTGATTTGCCCAGTACATCTGCTGCAGTGGACTTTCCCTTTTGCAAGTATGTGGCTGTTTAATCTTCTTCATGGTGTTGTGGCTGTTGATGGTTTTCTAAGAGTTGGGCCGAGAGGGGGAGGGGGGGCCGTTGTATTCGAGAGTCATCTGCAATGGCTGGTCCTTCTGCGGCTTCAACATGGTCCTTCCCAAATTAAGTGCCGCAATTTGCTCTTGCGAAAACAGCTAACCCTCATGCACGGGCAAATATCCGAATCTCGGCAACGGTGTCTGTCTCAAACATTCCGGACAAGTGATGGCCGTATTATCCGACAAAAGCTTTACGCATCGAGCGCAGAAGATGGCATCTTCTGCTCTGGAAGCGTTCAACTTTTGTCGGATAACACGGCCATCACTTGTCCGGAATGTTTGAGACAGACACCGTTGCTGAGGCTCGGATCTTTGCCCGAGCATGAGGGTTTGCTGTTTACGCTAGAGCAGATGCCGGCACTTAATTTGGGAAGGATCATTTTGAAGCAGCAGAAGGATAACACGCCCATCAGCTCATTCGGCTGCAGTTCGAGATTGTTAAGAGAGAGAGAGAGAGAGAGATAGAGAGAGAGAGACAGTCTTAATGTTATCGTCATTTGACATCGACAATGCCTAAGTGAGGCAAACCCGCCGAGCAGATGGAAAGACGGACAGAACTTCATCCGTCCGGCTCTCCGTCTGCGTGAATGCATCCGTCCATCCGCTTACCCGTCCATCCGCCTGTCCGCTGATCTTTTTCAGAGTTCAACTCGTCAAGTTTGGTTCTTCCAGATTCTTCCTAACTCCCCTGAGCTATAAAGTAATCCGCTTTATGGTCTCAGATCGAAAATATGACTTTAGTTTCTAGAATTTGGAGTGTATGGGCTATAAGCTCGAGTGTTTGCGCTAGAGGCTCGGCTCAGCGTTCTGGCCTTGCGCGGTCGGGTATATCCGACCAGGGCAATAAAAGTGCCAGAACATTTCCACTTTAAAAACTTTCACAATTTTAGAATTTCGAAAAAGCGGTCGGGCATATCCGACCGGGGCCATACTTTAAAAACTTTCAAAATTTTAGAATTTCAACACATTTGAGACAACGATGAGCGAAGAGAAAGGCTAAGATCAGGGCAAAGCAGAGCTGAGTAAGCTGCGTGTGCCACTTATGGTGGACGCCTGCGCCTGGGCGTTTGGTAGACAGCTGCTACTATACCAAAGGCCAGCAATCCGATTTGGCAGCAGGATTGGGGTGGCACACCCAGAAAAACACCCAGAAAGCGGGTATGTCGGACAGCCGCAATGCCCTGTGCGCAGCTCTGCCAGAGCCTGTCAGACTAACAGGCTGACAGCTTGCCATGGAGTCGAGAGAAGGGACTAAGTTCATTTCGATTATGTTTTACATTTTATTTTTGATTTTGAATCAGCTTTTGGACAAACTCACAACCCTCCCCACAATAGTAAACTAAGTTGCCCCAGAAACCAGAAATCCCGCAATAAAACATAAATTGTACAAGTTTCTGTTTTCGAACTTAGTTCCTTGTATGATTTCGAAATATATCTCAGTGTTGTGATCATGTGAAGAAAACACACAGCAAAATAGCCTACAACCAAGCACAGCAACCAAACGAACACAAAACACACACTACACTGAAGAAGACAACACTAGAAGAACACACTGAATAAGAACTACCAAAAAGTGAATAATAGCGAAAAATAGCATAAGGAAACCGACAGAGAAAAGGGGGAAGATGTAAGAAGTACCCTGGCAAATAGAGGAAAGCTAAACCCAGAGATGACAAAAACACCGAGAAGTGAAGCAGAACCTAGGGACAACGACGGACTAGACACTGCCGGACGGTTGGAGGGTAACTCAGGGAGCACACAGAAGCAGGAACAGAGCCGCTGTCGGGGCAGCGGACAGCTGCTCGTCAAAGACCAACACGACGCGGACAGAGGCAGAGAGATCTCTCGTCTCTTGTATTTCTTATCCAAGTCTCTCAGTTGTATCCTATACCATTTAATTTTATCCTAATTTATCCACTTTTATCCTGACCTATCCGATTCTATCCTTATTTCGTTTACCCTTTTCCTACTCTACCTCGTCTTATCCTAACCTTCTTCTTCTAGGCAAAGCTACAGCTGTCGTTGGTTAGCTTTGCGCGAGATATATGTATATATATCACCGAATACCAAAAAAATATATATATGTATCATATCTATACGCCTGCATAGTCTGCATAAACCTAGCCAACAATAACTCTAACTTTGCCTTGTCAGATATCCTTTCATCCTATGTCATTATCCCAGCTTATCCCAATTTTATCCTGACCTATCATACCATCCCATCCCATCGCCTTATCCCTGCTCTCCCTCATCTCCTATCCTAGTTGACTAGGAAGAGCTAAAGCTACTGTTGGTTAGCTTCATACAGACTGTGTAGATAAATGGATAGTTATATACCATATACGATATTCTACCAAATACCATATATGTGTATCATATCCGTATGTTTGTATAGTCTGCATAAACCAAGCTAACAATAGCTCTAACTCTGTTTAGTCTTTACTAATCCACGTCTATTATTTGCATCCGTGTTATCCTGATTCATTTCCCGTATCCCAACATATCCAATTTGATCATGATCCTATTGTACCATCCCATCTTTTATCCTATTATCCTTGCTCTACCTCATCCTATCCTAATCTACCCTCACGTATCTCGGTTTTTAGTTGACTAGGGAAAGTTACAGTTATTGTTGGTTAACTTTGTGTGAACTTTGCAGATATATAGGTAAATATATATATATACACGATATGGCATAAGATATCAACTATATATATATATACCATATCTGTATAACTGTATAGTCTGCATAAGCCTTGCCAACAATAACCTTAATCTTCCCTCGACAACTGAAGACAGAGATGAGTGAATATAGAGTGGGATAAGATGAAGTAGAGTCTGGATAAGGATAAGGATAAGGATAATATATTTTATTTTATTTGCTTACAGTTGAATCAGATCTTGAAACGAGTCCTTGCTTTGTGTGCTCCTCGCACAGCATAGCTATGAGTTGCCGATCGAGGTATATATGTTGATATATATGTGTATGATCGACCGATCGAACACCCTAGAAACCGTAAACAACAGCGGGAGAAAAAGAAGGAGGAATGAAGAGGGATGGATGGAGGGAGGGTGGAGGGAGGGTTAGGTGTAGGGGAGGAAGGGATGGAGGGAGGGTAGTATGGGGGTGAGGAAAGAGACCTACAGATTGCATACAAACCACCCCAACTCACGCTTCATCGCACACTGAGCGCATAGCGAGTCGAGGAGAAAGAGAGAGAGAGAGCTAGAGAGGCAAGTGGGAGAGACGGAGTATACGATACTCTCGAGCCTATGTAATACCTGGTATTGCTAGGGAGGTCGAGAAGCCGATGATATAAGACAGTGAATAGGTGCTGGCGTCTGGATTAGGGATAACAACATCATCTCAGGGCAAACGTCAGATTCTGGTATCTATTTGGGACCCAGAACGAGGCTAACGAAGAGCGACGGAGCGAGAGAGTGTAGAATGGAAAAAGAGGAGAAGAAGAGCATAGATGAAGCATAGAATATTATTCCGCAAGCAGCTCCAAGCACAGTCATTCATCGAGTATCTCGAGAGAGAGAGAGAGAGAGAGAGAGAGAGAGGGAGAGAGAGAGAGAGAGAGAGGGAGAGAGAGAGAGAGAGCAGGAGCTTGAGCTCAGGCGACTCACACACACACATACACACAGACCAAACCGAATGAGAGATGTAGAGAGAAGAGGCAACTAACGGACATAGGTAGAAACGTGGCCAAGAAATGAACTAGTCGAGTGAACTAGTTCCAAAGAAGCAACAAAACAACGAAGCAAGCGCAGCGCTTAAAACAGATAGAAAGAAAGAGAGAGAGAGATCAGATAAAGGACTTTTGAGTAGACTAATGCAGTTGCAGCACCTGGCAAACACACACACACACACTAACAGACACACACACACATGCATAAACTGACATATCAAGTAGCATATCAGGGCCGATGAACAGGGTATATACAGAGCAACTGCTTAGCATGAGCTGAGCGGGTATCTGAACTCTATAGGCAGTTACGCTTACCTGAACACACACACACACACACACACACACACACACACACACACACACACACACACACACACACACACACACACACACACACACACACACACACACACACACACACACCCACACACACTCATAGACACACCTCTGCACAGTTCCACTTGACTATAAATTTTGTGTTATTTTATTTTTACAAAAAATAGAAGACAAAAGAGAAAAGAAAAAACAAAAAAGAGACTGATTACCCATACATATATACTTACACCTATTCCAACTATACAAAGATCTAGAGTTTTGACCCAATTTTCGGTTATATTCTCGTATTTTTTGACCAAGACGAATTTCCCATATGCAAGAACGTAGCGCATGATAGTGAAAGAAGAAATATATATATCTATATATATATACATACATATATATGTATATTTATATGAAACGAGGCTGGAGAAGCAAGATGCAAATATTTATATATAAATATATATTTTGAGCCGAGCGAAAGGATCATATACATATATATTTATACATACACCTAAGACGGATCGGAGAATCTATGCTGACTACATAGATTTGCTTCACATATAATATTTACGGAACTTAAGCTCATAACTAAATCTGATTTCCTGATTTCCGATTGCACTTGAGTTCCCTTGGGGCTATTCGAATCGGTTCTCTTTGGCGCAAGTTTTCATACATATATATATATATATACTTGATCTCTACTTTTGGCTCATCAGTTTAATCTTCTTCTTTCTGTTCAGTCATGAGCTTAAAATTAAAAGATAAAAAACTCCACAAAAAAATAATCAAAAAATACTAAAAAAAAGAAAAAGAAAAGAAAGAAACAAATTTGTAATCCATTTTTCTTCTAAGTGTACACCTTTTGGAGTTGTTTATCTATGTAACGGTTATACAGTAATACAAGTCTAGACCTATAAGTATTTGTATATTTATACATTCGTGTCCTGCATCCTGCATGCGGGTGGTATTGCCGAAAGGATGCGAACGTCTTGACTGGACCCGAGCATCCGGACTGAAGTGCCGGACTTGCCATTACTCATAACCTGTCCACTGTGAAGGTGAATCTATATGTGTTATGTGAGCCCCCTTCGGAGTCCGGGGCGCAGCCATTGACAGATCGATATATCGATCAGTGCACCTATCGATATACACCGGTCAATGTGCAGCTCGATACATCGATCGACCGATCCTTTGGCCGGCTGCTGCTGGATCCCTCGAGAGATTTCGATCCCTTTGGGCAATACCCACTTGTGTGACGGGGACTTGCAGGGAACACTAAGTATTTTATCTCTCTTTAAATGTAAGAAATATAATCGAGCTGAGTATTATACGTATATATACCTACATACCTACATATATATCCGGTATATATCCAATGAAATATTACAAATAATCAAACAAGAATTACGCATATATATATATATATCTGAATACAGTATGAATAAGCTAATATCGATACACACTATATATATATATACGATATATGAATAACCAAGGTACATATTATATAGAGAGAAAGAGTAGAACGATGCAGATTTTTTTTAATATTTTTGTATGGGGCGCGGATTCCATTCAAAAATAATGTCCGATAGACCAAGTGCATGCATATGCATATACTATATACCTGATCGAAAGATCTGTATATAGTATGTGTGCCTTGGGGTTAGTGAATTGTACGTTAGGCCATTGCAAAGGGAGCCCGCCGCGGGCCAACCACTCAGCTGGAAGAATAGCTCATTCAATCCGATTGGATGCCGAGATTGCAACTTTCAACTTAATACCAATTATATAATCCATATCTTAATCCAAACTTAATCGATTCAAAGTTCTTATTAAATGTTAGCAAAAGCAAAAAACCGAATTTTTACTCATGCGGGCGGATGGGGCGGGAGGGAGATGTCACTGGCGCTGCTCATCGGATCTGGATCATCTGGCAGTGAACAAAGAAGAGGAAGAAGAGGAGGAAGAGGCAACTGGGCCAATCCATCAATCAATCAGTTATCAGTATTCACATGTTTTTAGCAAATTATTTATTTTCGTTTTTAATTTAAATAAATTAAATATAAATATATAAATATAGACAGATTGATAGAAATGGATCTCTGGGCGATGTCGTGACGGATGGATTTCGTTCTTCGATTTCTCAATGAATAAAGGAAAAGGAGGCGAAAGGTCTCTTCGTTTACCCTTTCCGGATAGATGAGTGGGAGAACAGTTGCAATTACAATTAATCTTCTCTACTTCTCACTCTCTCTATCGCTCTCCTTTCCCATTCTCCTCTTTGTTCACATCATTCGTAAATGCAAATATCCGCGCATGCATAAATAATTAAGGTAAAGCAAAACTACAAACTAACTCCTGATACCAAATCCGTCTGCTTCTCTTCGTTCTTCGTTCTTCACGCATTCCTCTTTGTGCACTCTATTCGCAAGCGAAAGGTGCCTCGCTCTGCTCACTCTCATTCTGGTTCACATTCCCTTCCACTCCATCACTCCTTATCTCTGCTTGCCTTCCTCAGCTTCTCATCCTCTCCTCTTTTCCTCTTCTCCTCTATGCTAGCTCCTCCATTCGTTAACAGCAGCTCAACGTCAATACAGGGTATTTACAGAGTTGCCAAGCATGTTGGCGTATTCACGTTGGCCGCTCAGTTGAAAAAATCCAGGATGCCGTTGAGCAGCTCGTAGGCGAAGTCGCCCTCTCCGGCTGTTGCCTCGCTGGCCGCCTTCTTCTTCTTCTTGTTCTTTTTCGCCTTCTTCGACTTCTTGCCCTTGGTCGAGGTCGAGGTCGTGCTGGCGGTCGTGGCCGTGGAGCTGCCATCCTCCGCAGCCGCAACCGTAGCTGCCGCTGCATCCTCTACGGCAGCCACAGCCGTAGAGGCATCCGCTGCTGCTGCTGCTGCTCCTGCTTTAGCTGGAGCTGGAGCTGGAGCTGCTGCTGTGCCCGCCTCGTCCTTGCTCTGGGCATCCATTTCGACGTGCTCGCGTGTGCTCTGGTCAGCCAGGGGCGTGGCAGCGGCAGCTGCAGCAGCTGGCTTCTTGACGGGCTTCTCGTCCTCGTCGTCGTCGAGCTCGTCGAGCAGCCCGCCCAGGCTGAAGCCGCCGTAGTCGGCGTCCTCTGGTGCCTCGGTGTCATCGTTTTCCGTGTAGTCGTCGGCGTCGTCGTCCTCGGCAGAGGCGCCTGCCGTCTCCCCATCATCGTACTCATCGTCCTCATCCTCATCCTCATCCTCGTCATCACCAGCTGAGAGAGAGAGAGAGAGAGAGAGAGAGATTATTATTAGAGAATCTCAAGTGAGGGATTCTCTTGCTGCTTCACTCACCGCCAAAGCCAAAGATGTCGTCGTCGTCGTCCTCCTCGGGCTTCTTCACCTTGGTGGGCAGAGGCTCCGCCTCGGCGACGCGCAGGCCCTCGGCGCCGAACTTGAAGCAGGAGATGGGCAGCTGGGCCTCCAGCTCGTCGTCGGAGCGCAGCTCGAAGGCCAGGCAGGCCTTGAAGTTCTCCTGGGCCCGGGAGAGGCCGTACACGCGGCCGCAGAACTTCGAGTAGCCGCCGGGCATGCTCACGCAGATGGGCCGGGCCCGCTTGCTGGAGATGCGCCGGGAGGCGAGCGTGATGTCCCCGAACTTGAGCGAGACGCTCATCTCGTCGTTGCCCAGGTAGGCGATCTTGGCGCAACCCGGCCCGCTCGGCAGCAGCGGCAGCCCGAACTTGCGGCAGCAGTCGCAGTGCGACTCGGTGCACTTGCAGAACCTGCTGATGGGATTCTTGTCCGCATCCTCCTGCTTGGTCGGCTTCGTGGGCTTCGGCTTCGGCTTGGGCTTGGCTGCTGCTTCTGCCTCCGTCACAGCTGCCTCCCCAGCGCTGGCGATCTCGTTGGCCGTCTCGTCCACAGCGTCCGCAGCATCTGCGGCGACTGTGGCGGCAGCGGCTGGAGCTGGCTCAGCGACTGCATCGGCCACGGCCTCGGCGACGTCCGCCTCTGGCTTCTGGGGCTCGGGCGGCGCCACGTTCGGGTCGATCTCCTCTGGCGGCAGGTCCAGCTGCTTGAAGTTCTCCGAGATCTTGTCCGCGCGCCGGTTCAGGGTCTTCGACTCAGCCGAGAGCAGCGCGGAGCCAACCAGCAGCGCCAGCAGCAGCGAGCGAGCGAGAGCGTTAACCATCTTGGACTGCAAAGGACAATATTCTAATTAGACAAGTAATCCAATTGGATAACGTAATAAAGAAGGCAATAAAGTAAGTTTGTGTATAAACTTTATGCTATAATGTATTTCCCAGTCGATTCAAAGTTGAATAAAGTAATGACATGGAATCCAATTAGACACAAGCTGGAATATGCATAAGAAAGTGCATTTTCTAGTTGGAATATGCATTCATTCATTGGAATGCACTCATCAATCTTCGCCTTAGGCTAGATTTCGAGTTCGAATGCGGCTGCGTATGGTATGTATATGGTAGTATTAGAGATCTCTTTCTCCAATTGGAATCGCTTTGTGCTAAGCTCCACTTGGATGGGCGTAGGCGGGTGTTTCCCCCTCAAATTATTTCGCACTAAGTCCGAATCGAGGTTTCACCCGAAAAGTATTTCAAAGGTAAATAAAAGATCTCGAAGAGAAGAAAAAAAAAACAAAAAACAAAAAAAACGATGGCTTTCGATTAAATTTCACCGTTTCGACATTTTTTCTTTTTTATTTTTCGCATGAGCTGCCGAAAGAAATGAATTTAAATAAATATTGACATAATTTCTTTCAGCTTCCAATGCGAAAGAAATTATATCGTGCTCTCTCGCTCGCGCACTCAAAGCAGCAATAGCTGGAGCGAGCAGCAAACAGCGAGCAGCGAGCAGGGGGCAGCTCACGAATTTCAAAGTAAACAAATTAACAGCGCCATCTAGTAGCCAGCAGCAGCCGCAGCCGCAGCGTCAATCGTATGCAAACACAAAAGATAAAAAAATTAAGCCAAAGACAAAAGACAAAAGCGAGAGTGAAATCTTAAGAGACCAACAACAGCAACAACAGCAACAACTGTAACAGTAACAGCAGTATCGACTTCGCGGCTGAGCTTACAGTTATTCAATTGCCTAGTGCTCGTTAGAATGAAGCCCATCCTCGTCTCGCACACGAGCTGCTGCCGCTCTCTCGCTCTCTTGAGTCTCTTTTCGGGTGCCCATTTTGTGCGCTGGCAAAGTGAAATTTAGCGATTGACTCATTGGAAGCTACTCGACTTTTTCAAGTGGCCAGCGCCGGCGCAGAATAACGGCTCAAGCTACAACATCGAACATGTTGAGAGCGCGAGAGAGAGAGAGAGCGCGCATACACCTCGGCTGAGATGCAATCTGCTGCATTTAGCTATGCAATGCGTGAGAGCGCGCTGAAGATTTGTTATGCTGCAACGAGGGTGGGCTGAAAAGTTGCCAGCTCGATAGCAGGCACGATTAGCTAAAGAACAGTTAGTTTCTGTTTGATAAGTAACTATAATCAAATTCTATTTATATTTTATATTTTTCAAAATTTGTTTTTCTTTTATGCTGTGAAGTTGAAAACTTGTCGTGCCACCCTCGCAATTATGCTCGGCTATGGAAGGTCACACCAAAGCGCAACTGGAATTGCAGACAACTGTTGTTAGTAACCCAATTGCTGTTGCTGTTGTTTTTGTTGTTGTAAACATATTAGTGGAAAGAAAGTATGTGACCAAATGCGTCAGCGGCAGAGGCAGCGGCAGCGGCCCGATTGGCCAGCAGCAAGAATAACTGTAAAACTCTAAATGGTCATGGCCAATGGAATTCTAATTTGGAATTGGGTGAATGGGAAATTGCGTTGTATTCTAACTGGTCAAGTTGCATTCGCTGTAATTTCCAATTGGGCACGCAACAGCTCTAGCATTTCCAATTGGTGCACCAGCTACATCTAAGGCTGTGCTTGCCTAGAGTTCTAATGGGAATCGCTGCAATGGTTCGTCATTTGCATTTCGAATTGGAATGTGCGCTTTATATTATATTTCAATTTGAATTATTGTTAAGCTGGGCAATTGGACAAGCATCGAATTGCTGCACTTGTCCAATTGGATTCGGCTCAGCAGTTGCTGCTGCTGTCGCTTCTTCTCCTTCTTCCGCTTCTTCTTCTTCTAGTTGAGTTGTTCACATAATTTCACTGGCATTCCAATACGTAACAGCTGCAAAGGTTTCATATTTATATTCATAAACACATTCATTTGCATTTCTCTCTCTCTCTCTTTGTCTCTCTCTCTCTCTTTCTCTGCGCCGGGTCACATATTTTCTATTTTTGTCAATAAATTATAACGGTTGTGAAATGTTATTAGCATTAATTAATTATTAAGCGCATAGAAAAATAGAAAGTGACCAACAACAACAACAACAACAACAGTAACAACGAGCCAAAGTTGTTGTTTCTTCTTCTAGTTTAATCAAAAATGATCAAAAGGCGCGTCTCTCAGGGGAATCGAAATCGAAACCGAATCCGAAGCCGAAAAACTGTTAATTATGCATCAACTGATTTGAAATCGAGCTCGAAATTAAGATCGAAATCGAAGCGGAAAAAATTGTTAATTATGCGCATCTTCGAAATCGAGTTCGAAAATGCTTAATCAGCGAAAGTGTCGAGGAGGCCTTTTGTCTGTTATACAAACTGTTATACATCCATACTGAAGCTGTTATATAAATATACATACATACATACATAAATATATATAAGCATGCTTTAAGCTTGTTCGAAAACAGTTATACAAACTGCTATAAATTTGCATTGATTTCATCTGGACAAACGAACAAATTTCTTTTCATTTTCGTTTCTAATCAGATTATGTAGCGAGTGTGTGTTTCGGTTATGCTAAGCAGCTTCACACACACACATTGACATCCTGCTTATGTTTATATAACACAGTAAGAGAGAGACAGAGAGAGAGAGAAAGAGACGGAGACATTTGCATAATTGGCAACTCGCTTTCTTCGACTTCGAAAATTGAATGGAAGCGAGCTTTCGTAATATCGTAGATTATTGAGGCAGCAGCTCGAGCAGGTGAAATGGAGGCAGATGAGAGAGCAGCACTTTTCGAATGGACCCAAAGATTCATCAATAGACAAAAAGGCCGAGGCGAGAGCAGACCAAGCGTGCTAGTGCGGCCGCACAACAATAGAGGGCGCCTCCGGCAGCTAGAACGTTGCTACAATATATACATATATACATATGTCTGTGTGTGTGAGTTAACAATGGGCTGAAACTCTGGCTAGCAATCAAAGGGGTCATTTGCCAGCCAAGCTCAAAATTAGGAAACAAATTAACTGCACGCCAAGCGAGAGCGAGAGGGAGAGAGCATATACATATGTACATATGTATGTAGAAGGTCAGCTGAAGATAGACAAAGGCAGGCAGGCACAAAGCAAAAGAAGAAGAGGAAGAGGAAGAAAAGCTGAGGAAGATCTTTGTGGGAAAGTAAAGCGAGTGGCAAATTCAAATACAAATTTGCCAAGCAATAGCCACAACAACAACAAGAACAAGAACAACAACAGCAAATACAAATATGCCGTTAAGCAGAACACCCAAACATAAGCGAACGCAGCTGCGACGCCAACAGCGCCGCTGACTGCGACGCGAGAGAGCAGCAAACTGGTTGACACAATTTCTCGGCGACTTTTTACGTGCATTTTGACATTGCGGGCTTTTTGTTGTTGCTCTTGGGTTTCCTGGCCATCATTAGCTGCTTTTGGCCAAGTTAAGAGTTCTGTTGGCCGCATTTCGCACCTAATGGCTCATCATCAGCAGCAGCAGCAGCCGCGACAGCAAACGATCAACAAATTCGAAAATTCGAACTGCAAATGATTACAACAAATTCGAAAATTCGAACTCGCTCAATTTATTATTTACCTATTTACACGTGCGTTATCCTGGCTGGCGGCGCGTCTTTCAAGTACTTTGGCACTTCTTATGTAACAACGTAAAAAAAAAAATAAATATGTTTCACAGCAATAATATGTAAAAAGAATTTAAAAAAAAAATTATGCTTTAAATATATATGTGTTATTTAGATCGGCGCGCGCTTGCAAGCTGCGGGGAGGAGCTTTGCTGCGGGTATAAAGTGAACTCAACGTGTGGAGACGCGAAACACAACTGCGCTAAGAAAACGACATCAAGTCGAGTTATTGGCAATTCGAAACGATTCGAGCAGACGAGCAGCGACACGTTCGAAAGGGTCAGCTGAGCGCGGCTTTCTTTTCGCTATCGAACATGTAGCCACCTGTTCGGCTGTTTTCATGCCTACCACCGCACCGAACAGAGCGCTTGGAAAGAAGTTTGAGGGCCTCTGCCAAGCGCGGCTTTCTTTTTGCTCTCGAGCATGTTCGCTTCATACACGCATGAGCTTGTCTTGAATTAGCTGAGCGCGGCTTTCTTTTTGCCATCGAACATGCTACAGCCTGTGCCTATATACACTTGCCCTCCCAACTAACGGAATTCACATTGGTAATCGAGCATGTTCGTTCGTTCGTTCGTTCGATCGTTCGATTGCTTTGCATAATTTACGTCGCATCGAACCGACGACAGACAGCTGTAATTGGTGCCAGTTGGGCAATAACTCAAACTCTCTTCCTCTTCCTCTTTCCACACACTGCATCTGCCGCTAGGCAATGCTAATGAGATGCTGTTGTTGTTGTTGTTGTTGGTGTTGTGGGTTTTCTACTTTTCTTTGATTGTCGCCCATGGACAAGGCGCTGCCATTGTTGTCTCCTTGTGCCAAGTGCGTGAGTCAAGCCTCGCCGCTCCCTGGAAACCTTGAGTCCAACAGACAAAGCAAAAGACGTGATCAGACATGATCGGACAGGCATTGCACCGCAGACCTTGAATTTGCCAACGGAGATGCAATCAACTGAAATTCGCATGTATGTATGTGTGTGTGTGTGTGTGTGTGTGAATTTCCGTTGGCTGAAGCAAGCTTTAGCTGAGCTTTTGTTAGCTCAGGAGCGTAAGGAAGGAAGTCAAACTACCCTCAAAGAACAACCCTTATAATATATGTATGTGTATGTATGTGTATGTATGTGTGTATCTGCATATGTATTGCATGTGCTTAAAGCTGGCTGCGCTTTGAGCTTTCTGCTGCATCTACTGCATATTACGGTACATGTAGATACGTATGTATGTATGTCTGTGTGTGTGTGTATGCTAGAGCTTTTGCGTGCACTCGTTTCGTAGCTGATTCTGGCTCAGCAAATGAGCGGGAGTCGACTATGAAATACCCTGGAAACAAAACTATTGAAACTGAAATGGAGTTTCTTATCATTGATTAGCTGGCAGCCATAAGAACTTACTACTGCATGCCCGACTACTGAATACCCTGCATTTATTTTGGAGTGAAATAACTATTAGATGCCCTGTATTCACTTGATAGAACAGACAGAGAGAGAGAGAGAGAGAGAGAGAGAGAGAGAGAGAGAGAGAAAGCACAAAAGTAAATATGTATATCTGTAAAAATCCATAGAAAGCTATAGCAAAAAATCGAAATTAAGGCAAACTTCTTGATGTGAGCTATATACTTGTATGTATGTATGCACATGTGCTCATGCATACATCCCAAGTATATAGAAACGATACTCCCTCTAGATATAGGCTACACCCTCTATCCGTATCCCATATCGCATAGACGGAAGTGATGAATAAAGACTTTGGGGAATTATTATTATAATAATATTTTATGAATACTAAAACAGATTTATTTTCACAATATATAGTATATATATATATATATGTATGTGTGTATGCATGTATATATGTATATATTGGAAATCGGAATGGGAACGGGAATCGGGCCAGAGTCGAGCTGCTCAAGAGGACATCATAGTCAGGGCCGGCATAGGCATAGGCCGATTGGAATAATACGCGCAAACAGGAATACATATAGATAGATATAGATTTATATATATATATATATACATGTATAGATTGTACACGATCATGGTATGGATATAATATGAACATTAACAATTGTGTGGATCTGGCATATAGAGTATATATAGTATATGCACGATCCTGGAATAATACTCGTAAACAAGAAGATACATATACATATACATATATAATATATATATATAGACATTAACAATCGGATGATAACAGAGAAACACAAAAAAAAAAAAAATATTATAGAGCACAAAAAATATTGCAATAGGAAATAAAAATTTGTTTTTGATGTTGTTTCCTTTTGGGTGGATCGGCTTAGAATATGGGTATATAGTTGTCGATCTTGGCGCGGTGCTTCTGGGCGACGCACTCGGCGATCCAGACGATGTTGCGGCACTCCTGCTCCTTGAGCTTCAGATACGCGTAGAAGACGCCGAAGTGGAACTGCTGGAGGAACGCGAACACGTTCAGCTTCACCTCGTGCTCGAAGAACTTGTCCTCGAGCGTCTTGTCTCCCGGATTGTTGCCGGACCCGTCGAACAGCGCGGCGTACTCAGCGTAGTACTCGGCGACGGTCTTCACCTGCTCGTAGTCGTCGGCCCGGGCCAGGGCGGCGAGCCCATCGGGATACATCTTGCCGCAGTTCGGGTAGAGCTTGGCCCGATCGTCCTTCGAGAGCTCCGTGCCGAAGGAGTTGATCGTAATGATAATGGCCCGACGATCAGCCTCGAACTGAAACATACCAAAACTTATATAGACAGATAAAGGGATAGAGATAGAGATAGAAAGACTTACAGCCAGAATCTCGCACATGACGTCGGCCGTGGAGCCGCCCATGTTCTTGCAGAAGTTGTAGAAGGCCTCCAAATAGGCCTTGTAGAGGGTGTTCCGGATGATCTCAATGTTCATCTCATCCAGATCCTGCTCCGAAATGCAGTCGACAAAGAACGGCGCCAAGGGGGTGTCCACCAGCACCGCATTGTAGAGCTCGGCGGGCGTCGAGGCCACGTGGATGGCCTCCATCTGCTCGAAGCTGCCCAGCGGGTGGCACTTGGGGATCAGCTCCGAGATGGGACGCTGGTGCAGTGTGCCCGTGATGAGCAGAATGATGTTGTCAATCATATAACCGTACGTGATGAAGTCCAGGAAGTTGGACAGCGGCTCCACGGCGTGGTTGCGCATGTGCTGGAACTCAATCACCAGCTTCTCGCGCAGCTTGTCGTCGATCACCGACACCGACAGCGGCGACGGCTCGTTGGCCAAGAAGCTGCCGTAGTCCGTGCCCTGCAGATGCAGCTTCAGATCTGCAAGAAACGGGAAGACATATTAGAGTAAGGGTATCTGAGTACTCAATTTCAAGTGCCTAACGCAAGCTGAACTCGAGTTATCCTGGGATAACCTCAGATAAACCCAGAGAAGAGAAAAGGAAATATTCCCTGGCTGCGCATAGGCCAAGAGCAGCTCTGGGCCAAATTTGAGGCTTCAAGCAGTTATACTTCTCGAGTTATGAGCGAAAAATGAATGATTTAAGGCTAAGAGCTGAGAGGCAGAGAGTAGGAGACAGAGCTAGGTGCACTTCTGACTCTACTACATATATATATATATATATATATATATATATATAGAGTAGAATAATTCAGTCAACGGGCTGTCTCTTCCTCTCGCTCTCTCTCTTTCTCTCTCTGGTCAATTAGTCAACAGGTAAGAAAAGCGCGTGACTCTCAAACTGTAGGCGCAGCGCTTGTCAAAGTATGACTGAAAGAATGTGAAAAAGAGATAAAACTGATATATATCTGATATATATATATATATATATATATATATATATATATATATATATATATATATATATCTTCTATATCACATATATACTCACATTTCTCAACAAACTGACTCACGTAGCTAATACGCTGCTTAGCATGATTAATCTACAGGGTATTATGACAACAAATCACAAGGCAAGCTTACACACACACACACACACACACACATGCCTATACACATGTGTGTGTGTGACTGAGATAGCTCGTCATGTGACTGGGGCGTATTGGTGGTGGAGGCCATTGAATGGGAGGGAGTCGCGCTGCACTCACCTTCGAGGGTCTCGCACTGGACGAGGTTGAGGTAGTCGGCCTGCTTGAGGATGCCGCACTTGAAGCCGCGGCAGAGGCCCTCCAGGTAGCCGTTGTCCACGTTGAACATGAATCCCGAGCTGTCCATAATGCACAAGAAAATGGGGCTGGCCGAACGAGCGAGAGCGACAGAGACAGAGAGAGAAGATTGAAAATTCACTGGAATTCGCTGGATGCGGATGGATGGACTCCGTTTGGCTGTTTTGGGGCTGGCTGGGAAGTGTTTGCGAAAACTGTTTCAAGACCAACACGTAGCACAGCGTAGCACGACGAAAATTCAACCTTTATTTTTCTCTATCGATCGACAAGTCATATGATTGCAGCAGACTGTTCTTCCTCTTGTTCGTTTTTTTTTTCATTAGACAAGGGGCGAAAAAGCACTAAAAATGCCATTGTGTCAAATGACCAGGCAGAGCTGCCAACTGGCAGGCGACCTCTATTGGCAACGCCAGCAAGCAGTTGGCAACGCGCATGTCACTCAACCAGCCCTGGTCGCCGCGCACTGCCAATGGCCACACTGCATGCGCGCGTTATATTTGAATTTGTTTCGAGTAGAAAACGAAATTTCTAAGTCTAACTGTTTATTTAACTAAAAAGTAGAAATAGTTTAAAGTGCCTAAAATACTGTTAATATATTTCTACAGCTTTTATTAACTTGCTGCAGGCATTTAGTTCGAATTATGCTGATGCGATGTTTGGCGGCATTTCAAACTGACTGAGATAGATTATGGCATTAGCAGGCTATGGGCACACTGGCGGGGCGGCAAATTTAAATTGAGCGCGCTGTAAAATGTGTAGAGTAAATACTAAGCAACATTGAAAAAGAAAACATTAATTATTTAGGTAAATAATATGTATGCATGTAATAATATTTTTGTCCATATTAATGCTATTTTTAGCATTTATTTATGGCTTTAATTTATTTTAATTTCTTTTTATTTGGTGTTTTGTCCACTCTGATGCTCTGGCCACACTGAACCATTGAAGCGCGCGTAGTTTTGCTTTTTCGAATCTGCGCATTTATTCAGACAACATTTAGTAGCAATACAAGATTAGTTACATATATAGACATATTGGAACCGTTCGATTGGCTTAGTGTCGCTGCCTTATGAGCTTCCTCTGGTGCATTGCGGCGACCTCGTCGTAGCCGACGTAGTAGAAGGCGAACCACATGAAGATCAGCATGTCGAGGAACATGAGGCCGGCGAAGAGGAAGAACTCGCTGGCCTGCGAGTCGAAGAACTTGAGCTCGGCGATGATGACGACGATGACGTTGCCGAAGGCCACGGTCAGCAGCCAGCAGGCCTGCAGCAGGGACTTGAGGCTGGGCGGGGCCTGGGAGTAGGAGAACTCGAGGCCCGTCACGGAGAACATGACCTCGCCCAAGGTCATCACGACGTACTGGGGTATCAGCCAGAGCATGCTCATCGAGTTGGGCTCCGTCAGCTCGAACATGCGCGCCGCATAGAGCTCGCTGCTGGCGGGGCCTATGACCAGGGCGTAGACTCCGCCGGGGCGGAGCAGCTGCTGGTGGACCTGCTGCTGCCCCACCAGCACCTGGTACTCGATGGTGTTCAGCTCGTGCAGGTCGTAGTTGCGCGCCTGCAGCTCCAGCGCCGCATTGCCGCTGCGCACCTCCTGCCAGGTGATCCGCTTGCCCGCTGCCATGTTGGCCAGGGTCCTTACCAGCGCCTTCGACTTGTTCGACTTCTGCAGCTCGTCCGCGTACCAGAGCTTCGAGACCGTGTGGTCGGAGCGCAGGAAGAGGGTGTGCGCCGTCGCCTCCAGCAGCTGCTGCGTGCCGCCCTCCACAGCGGGACAGCCTGCAAAGCAATTGGATTACTCCGGGTCTGGATCTGGGTCTGGGTCTGGGTCTGGGTCTGGGTCGTCCCACTCACCCTTCGTCAGGCTGTCGATGGTGTAGGCCAGCCTGAAGCTGCCGTTGCTGGTGGCCAGGCTGCCGCTCGAGTAGAAGTCGATGCCCTGCAGGGTGAACTCGGCCTGCTCCTCGGCCAGGTTGCTCCGCACCCTGTAATCGCAGTCGGGTATGCCGCTCAGGATGCGCAGCTGCGTGCTGCCAGCATCAGGCAGCAGCGGATACGTGCGCTGCAAAGATCGAGCCATCAACAGACCACACCAGGAAGCCTCCCCAGCTCGACCCACCTAGGCTCTGACCTAATCCTTGCTCGCTTCATTCCCTAATCGGATCAACAACAGTTCTCGAGCTACGCCAAGTGGGGTGCAGATAGGAAAAGGCGTGAAGGGGGTAGAGTCATAGGAGAAAGCTAGGATAACATTAGAAGCAAGACAGATCCCTCCTCAAACAGAGGGAGGGAGATAAAGACAAGCAGCAAAGGTCGAGCTGTCAACAGACCAGTCGAGGAAGGCTCCCAAGATCCCATCTAGAGCTAGTTCGACCCACCTAGGCTCTAGCCAGGGCCAAGCTTGCTTCATTCCCTAATCAGAGTTACGCCAAGTGGGGTGCAGATAGGAAAAGGCGTGCAGGGGGTAGAGTCATAGGAGAAAGCTAGGATAACATTAGAAGCAAGACAGATCCCTCCTCAAACAGAGGGAGGGAGATAAAGGCAAGCAGCAAAGGTCGAGCTGTCAACAGACCAGTCGAGGAAGGCTCCCTAGATCCCATCTAGAGCTAGTTCGACCCACCTAGACTCTAGCCAGGGCTAAGTTTGCCTCATTCCCTAATCAGAGCTACGCCAAGTGGGGTGCAGATAGGAAAAGGAGTGAAGGGGGTAGAGTCATAGGAGAAAGCTAGGAGCACATTAGAAGCACGACAGATCCCTCCTCCTCGAATGAGGAGAGGGAGATAAAGACAGGCACAGACAGGTATGATTATAATTTGGTAGTATTTATTTAATTAGTTTAATTAGTTTAATTTAAAACGTATGTCTTGTCATATTCAACAAACGCCCGACGACGACCCCTCCAAGCGTCGAGCTTCGGCTTACATTGTAAAAGGACACACAGTACAAATACACATATGGATATACATACATACATATATATATATATATATATTTATAGGAATGCTCGTAGTGGGAGAGATGGGTACTAAGGGGGACTAAGGGCTTTATATAATAGACAACAAGGCGGGTGGCTCTGCATGGGGCTCTACTCGGAGATGGACTGGCCCTTGTTGTCGACGCCCAGGTCGAGGGCGGGAACGTCGCGAGCCTCGCCGTTGGTCAGCGGCTCGGCCTCCTCGCTCTTGTTGGGGTCGTTGGGCTTGTAGTTGTAGGCCATGAACATGAAGAGCAGCATGTCGACGAACATCAGTCCGGCGAAGAGGAAGAACTCGCTGGCCTGCGACTCGAAGAGCGCGGCCTCCGCGATGATGACGACGATGACGTTGCCGAAGGCCACGGTCAGCAGCCAGCAGGCCTGGAGCACCGACTTCATGCTGGGCGGCGCCTGGGCGTACGAGAACTCTAGCCCCGTCACCGAGAACATGACCTCGCCCAAGGTCATCACGACGTACTGGGGTATCAGCCAGAGGATGTTCATCGAGTTGGGCTCCGTGACCTCGATCAGCTTGGCGTGGTAGCTGTTGGCCTCGTCGATCAGTAGGGTGTAGACGCCGCCCGTGTGGATCCGGTAGCTGCCCACGGGCGTGTTGTCGACGGAGACGGTATAGTCGCCGGAGCTGACGCGCAGCAGAGTCGTCTCGTTCGCATTGTACTCGTACTGCTCCTTGCTGCTCTTCCACACGATGCGCCGCTGCTGCTCGACGTTGCCGAGCGTGCGCACCAGCGGGTAGCTGTCCGAGGGCTTGTTCACGAAGTCGTTCAGCCAGAAGGAGTCCGCGTTGCCCACCGTTATGTTGCGCTTGTTGAGGAACAGCGACCAGGCCGCGTCGTGCGTCAGCTTCTGCGTGCGCTTATTCTCGTACGTCGAGCAGCCCGCACTCGAGCCCGGGTCCAGGGTGATCTCGTACTCCAGCTCAAAGGAGCCGGGCACATGGATGTGCTTGTCCACCGCCATGCTGTAGGGCTCCAGCTTGAGGGACTTCAGCGCGTCGTGGTTCGAGCTGAAGGTGTAGGCGCAGTTCTCCGGGTTGAACACGCGCAGCTGCACGCTCTGGCTGTACGGCAATTGGGGATAGGTTTTCTACGCCGGACACACACAAAGAGAACAACACAAATACAACGAGAGCACATACAGAACAACAGCGAGCGAGCGAGAGAGAGAGAGAGAGAGAGAGAGAGAGAGAGAGTAAGGAGGTGCAAGAGCTAGCAATGTCAGAGCGCAGAGACTCACCTCCAGATTGAGCTCGACGATGCCTGAGATGATGAAGGCGATGCCAGCCAGGATGCCGCCCATGGTCAGCTTCTGGAGGGGCCGACGTATGCCGATGAGGCGCAGCGCCGGATAGAAGGCGACGTCGTACAGGGGAATGAAGACGAGAATCAGCAGGGGGTTCAGCACCTGGAGCTGGTCCGGCTTGAGGTCCCAGGAGCCCATGTCGCCGTCCATGCGCGTCGCCTGGAAGGTCCAGCGCGAGCCCTGCTGGTCGAACAGTGCCCAGAAGACGGGCAGCGGCAGGTAGAGGAAGAGGACACGCATCAGCACCTTGACGTCCTCGATCATGCGTCGGTCGTACTTCTTGTCCGCATAGTCGAGCCAATGCTCGCGGGGATTGGTCTTCTTCTCCTTGCACTTGGTCCGGATCGCCGTCCAGATGGTGTTGCTCACCAGGACCACCATGTTGCCCGCTGGCGGCTTGATCTTGTAGAGGGGTCGCCCCAGCACGAACACCACCACCGAGACGATCATCAGCACCGCTGGCACCCCGAAGGCCAAGGGGTAGCAGTTGATGTCGTCGAAGCAGTGCACATCCTCGCGGAGGATGGGCGTCACGGTCGTCGAGATGAGCGAGCCTGCGTTGATCGAGAAGTAGAAGAGGGAGAAGAACGAGGTGATCTGCTTGAGCTGCTCCGGCACCTTGAACTGGTCCCCGCCGAAGGCCGACACGCACGGCTTAATGCCGCCCGAGCCCAGCGCTATGAGGGCCAGGCCGAGTATCGTAAACGTCTCCACCGGCAGGTTGAGCGGCCCAATGGCGCCCAGAGTGAGCAGCACCGATCCGCAGATGTAGACCATCGAGAGGTACAGAATCGTCTTGAACTTGCCCAGCCACGAGTCCGAAATGATCGCGCCCAGTATGCACAGGAAGTAGACGAACATCGTGAACACATGGAACACCACCGTCGCCGTGTCGTCCGAGTAGCCCAGCTGCCTGCTCAGATAGAGCACCAGCACAGCTGTGGAGGGCAGTAGCATGAGGATGGATTCTATAGAAGATTCCTGCAGAAAGTAGGAGTCTCTTTGGCTACTCACTGCGCATGCCGTAGTAGTTGAAGCGTTCGCAGAACTCGTTGCTGATGATGAAGAACACGGACTTGGGATAGGGTAGTTTCTGTGGAGAGTAAGAGAGGATTAGCTCTAGCTGGACTCTGGGATCGAGTGTGTGTGGGTGTGTGGGTGTCTGCTTGCCTTTTGCTGGCCCTCAGCCTCGGCGACGTTGCCAAAGCTGCTCTGCTCCGGCTCGATGCCATTCTTCTTGAGGTCCACCTCGGCCAGCGCCTTGCCATTGCTCGCCTCGGCAGTGGCAGGTGGAGCAGCTGACGACTCCTCGACCGGGACGGCCTTCGGCTCTGCACCTGCGCCGGGACCTGCCTCGGCGGGCTTGATATCTGCAAAGGAGCACAGAGATCCGTTCAGTTAGTTACGACAGTCAGTGCGAAAAGTCAATGGAAACGGAAAGTCACCCAGAAGCGGGACTGTCTCTGGCGGCGTTGACATTGCGAATGCCACGGACAAAGCATCTCTGGCCCAGACAGATACCCGGATACACGGATCGTAAATATAGAAGCATTAGCCAAAACCTGAGAGCCATTTACGGCCGGCCCAAATAAAGATAAGCTGCTGGCTGCTGGCTGCTGTCTGCTGGCTGTTGTCGGATGTCGTAAATGGATGTGTCTATGAGTTGAGTGAAACCAAGTCTGGAAGCTAAGAGGGATCAGCTGTCAGCAGAGCTGATAGGGGAGACCTCAGCTCTGTCCAGGTGATGGGCATCCGTCAAGCAGCCTCTGTGCCCAGCGAGCGATTGGCATTGATCGTTAATCGATAAACATTTATGCGCGATCTTTATGGCGGACATTCCGGCCGTAAAAGGCGGCGAGCGCGAGGAATTCGCTTGTGTCGAGTGCATGAATTGCCTTGTACTCGACTTGCTCCTCATTTCTATTTACCGCCCACTTCGCCGCTCCGCTCTGCTCTGCCTCGTATCGCGAGGCTTATCAAAGTCAGGTATCGCTGGCCGGCGGCTGTTTGAAGTTTCGATTTGATTTGATTCGTGTCGAGTCGAGTCGAGTCGAGGCAATGGGAACTATCAAAGCTAATTTGTGCGAATTGTTCAATGTCGCTCGGTCAATGGCAAAATTATCGATAACTATCGTTTGCCGATAGCACTGATTAGATGTCATTCCCATTCATTCATTCCCCGATTCATTCATGACTTGAACCTTTCCTTCATTGATTGATTCCATTGACTGAATCTAGCCTATATCAAGCAGAACTTGTTCGATCTAGCCTCTGACTAGCCTCTGACTAGCCTCGTTGTTGCCCGGCTGATGGTTGTTTCCAGCCCAGACCAACACCCTCGCTTCTGGGGTATGCTCGACTATGAATCACCCATCATCCGCTTGCTTTAGATTAAGAACTTTTGATTCATAGCTCACTCAAGGCGAGAGCTTCGCTAGGGCACCAGAAGGGCTCTTTGTTTTAGTTTAAAATAGTTTACAAGTTTTTCTCTTCGGAGTTAGCGATTAGGCCAGTTGCACTAGTTGAGAGCCGGGGGAATGAGATGAGTCAGACGATAATGAACGAGCAGCTGGGCTGGGCTGACGGGTGTGCTTATGGCCTAGTGCGAGTGCTCGATCTGCCATGATATCATCGAGAGGCAGCTGCTCTTGCAGTGTCGAGTGCCAGGCGAAAGTCAGGCTGGGGGACTCCTGCCTCGACTAGGATCACAAGTGTATAGTTTGCTTCTATATATGTGTATATTTCTTTATCTTAAATTGTTTTTTTTTGTGCTCAGTGTGTAAGCTGTTAAGCTGTAAGCCAATTAGCAGCTAATCAAATCTCAATTTATGCTAACTAGCTTCTGGTCTAGACTGCTAGTAATACCTGGGAGCCGTGCAGCTGGCGGGTAAGGGAATTAAGCTCAGTCATGGAGGACTTCTTGGTACTCGGCCTTATCGTGTACGAGTACCAGGTAATGCCCTCCGGATGGACATGTGTGATTAGCACTCGATAAAGGCGCGAGGCGCGCGGCGCGAGGCGCGTGTCGTAAATTGTGGGAATAGCCCATATAGATTCGATTTGGCTTATCATCTTTATATGTAGCTTATAGCTGCCTTCGCGCTATCGGCTATCGAATCGGGTTTGTTGTGCGAGCAGCGCCAAACTGATTTACAAGCGATTAAGCCCGCTTCTCAGCGATAAGCCTTTGTTCAATATGGCCCACATTTTATGGGCCCTACGACAGCCCCATGGCCGGGGCGGCACTACCATCGATGTGGTGATCCGCCGTGTACTTTCCCACGACGCCCAGTTCGCTTGTTGCTTGACTAAGCACTTTTGGCTGCAGTTCTCTATTCTCTGTTCTCATTTCTCTCCCATCTCCTATCTCCTTGTCTCTATTGCTCATCTTCTTCGTATCCCTTATGTCTTCTTATCTCTACTCATAGCTTCTGTTCTCTTCTCTTTCTTGCTCATTTCCTTCTTGCCCTGCCGCCTCCCTCCGCCTCGCTTCTCTCTCGTATCTCACAGATATTCGGCAAACATGCCGCCTTGATTGACTTGCGGCTGGGTTTCCCAATGAACATGGGCCAAAGCGCACTCTGTTAACAATGTTGGCAACACACGCTCAATTTCGTTGGCCAATTGGTGCCAAAAACGGCGCAATTAGCAATCGACAGGTAGCCTACAACAGCACGAACAGCTTCCATTCCCAGCCCCAGCTGGCTCGCCAGCAGCAGCGCCAGTCAATCATTCACTTAGTCAATCAACGCGGATTGCAGTCAATTAGTCATGCATCCAATTAAATCTGGTCGAAGTCTGGCCCAAGTATACTATATACCAAATGCTATATATGACGACGGCAGGGAAAAGCCTCATCAAATGCGGATTAGAAATGTTAGTCATGATTGAACGATTGATTGATTGATTGACGGCTTAAGAAAATATAAAATAAACAAGCAGAGCTTATCATTTGGCATTTAAAATTCACAATAAATCTAATGATTGAGCATGATTGATGCTTGCAAGTTACGACAATCATGATTGATCAATCAATCAATCAATTCAAGTATTTAATAGAAGTGTCGCAGACTTAGACTTTGAATAAACTAGCTGTTCAATTAGACATCAATCACAAGTGATTGATTGATTGGTGGATTGATTGACAGGTTATCTACCAGATATATAGAAGCTAAATCAAATTTAGACAAGCCTCAATCATGATGTGCCCATGCCAGCTTAGTCATGCATCAATCATCCATCAATCATCAATCACTACTGATTGATTGGCTGATGTAGCACTGCGAAGCCGTGACGAACGAACACTCAGCAGCTTGTCGGGCCGATAAGATTGGCTCAACCAAGATTTAGTGCACGCGCCTCTATCAGAAATTCTTGGAAGACTTGAAGAACTGAAGAAATAATGCCTAATCGCCAATTATGTGTGATAAGAGCTATCATTGGGCGTATCTGGACATGTGTACAGATTATTTATTGGCGTATTACTGCAAAAATCAAATCGGACTGAGCTATACGCATATACTGTGCTGATTTACATATATATAATATACCTTCATATGAAGTGGATATTTCTCTACTGGAGCAGGGTATAAACTAGTCGGGTATGCCCCACCAGAGTAGTTTTAATTCTCTATTTAGGGGAACCCTTTAATAGAACCGCTCCAGACCTCTTATCTGTCATACTTGTGTTTATATCATATATAATGAGTGTGTATAATAGAAAAGTATAAATAAAATACCATTTTCATTATCCGTCATCTCGTTGTTGGGTTGTTATCACTTTGCATCCGTTATGCGACACTTGAAATCGAAAAGAAAGAAGAGAAATCAGAAACGATTTCATAAGGTTTCAGAAAACAACAAAAAAAAAAACATCAAAAATAAAAACAAAAAACACTTAAAAACTTGAATACAAAATCTAAATTAGCATTCAATATTTTCGGTATTTTATTATTATTTTTAAATTGCACGTAACGTTCGGAGACACAGAAAAAAGGCGATAAAAATATAAAGAAAATATTGAATTTAATATGTAAACAAAAAGTCAGTGAATTGATTTATGATGGCCGGATTTGTAGTTCGTAATAATATTCGTAAGAGGTAACACTCACGTCATTAACATTTAACAGAGAAACGGCAAGAGTAAAAAAAAACAAAAAGCAACAGTAAAACAGTAAAACAGCTAAACGGGGAGAACGCGCAGTGGAAACAAAACAAAACAATGGGAACACGTATTGCCGATACGCGTCCAAGTCCGCCAACGGCATTCGACTGACTGACTGACTGCTGTTCGATGCGCGTAAGTCAACTAAAGAAGCCGTCGTCGGCATCGCTGCCGGCAGCGGCAGCATTGCTGTTGGCGTCGGCGTCGGCGTTCACAAACTAATTCGAATTCTCGACTCTGACTTAGAGTGCGAGTGAGACAGCGACAGCGACTGCGCACGTGCCCTTCGTAAGCGAAGACGAAGGCGAAAGCATCAACGGCAACCAATTCGATTTCGATTTCAAGCGATGACTGCGACTGCGACTGCGACTGCGACTGCGACTGCACACGATTTGCCATTCGGCTGTGCCGACTGCGATCGTTCGTTCGTGTGTCCTGCGCAGTCATTGCGCTCGCATTCGACGCTGACTGCGACGGCGCGCGCTCCCTGGAGCGCTGCTGTCGCCATCGACGCTGCTACAGTTAACCGTTAGCTAAGCGCTTATCGGCTTATCAGGCTATCAGCTTATCGTCTGATTGGTTTATCGGCGCAGCTGAAGTATTTACGAGCAGCGAGCGCGCGCGCGCCCGCGTCCTTCGCCTTAATTTGTGACTGATCCAGCCGATCACCATCGAGTATATATATACAGTCATATATATGTAGAGCCAGGGGCATCCGATACCAGCGCCTTATCTGACAAACATTAATTAAGCATTTTGCTTTCTTCTGTTTACTTCAGTCAATTCATTCCTTATCTGCGCACCGCTCGCTTAGGTAACTTCTCGAGAGTTAGGCCTATCTGCGAGATACTTTTCAATTATTACCGCCTATCCATCCAGCTATTGGCCCAGTCAGCGCTTCGCTATGCGCTACTCGTTCCCAAGCTGCATTCAGGGCATATTGGCTTGATGCAATGCTCGCCTAACTCCCTCTGCCTGACCTGAGTTGAAGAGAGTCTAAATCTCTTAAGATACTATTGCATACTATTGGCGATATTGATATCGATTTCAATCATCGCCTAATCGATTATTAATAAACTTATCGAACGTGACTCGCCCCTTTTAAGGAGTAAATGTCGAAAGAATCTTATCACAGCTGATACTACGGGTAATACTCTGAGCTCTTCGAGTATAATCGTTTTTCTATATACTACGGGCGTCAAGCAGAGTTGTTCCCAAGCAAAAGTCGATGGCTCTAATCTATGGATAGCTGATGATAGCTGAGTTGGCGCAATTCTGAGCGACATTGTTTTATATGGTTAATCGTTCCGCCGATAAGCGATAGATTAGGGTTTATAGCTGATGGCTGATGGCTGATGTCTGATAATTGATAAGCGATAAGCGGATAACTGTACCAGGTACATATTTACGATTAACCATATAATATACTCCATGCATATGCCGATGTGCATACGTGTATATATCGTAAACATGACTCTGTATGACTGAATTATTGGCTCTTATTGGTTCGACGATTTATAGACTTCGGCAATACATATGTATCTACATATATATATGTATGTACACATATTAACTCCGATATAGTCGCATTATGAATGGATTGAGCAACAAGCTTTTATGATGTTATAAGCAGCCTTTACAACCACAAATACCCGATAACATAGGTATGCATATACATATGTATCATATAGCGCTACAGCTGGAAGCGTTAGGCAACGCCTCGAGTATTCCGGAATGGAGCTTACATCATGCTAGGTCTGAAATATCGATTTGTAGAGAAACATCAATTTAGCAATTGCGATTATAAATATCTTTCTTTGTTCTGGAATGGAAACAAAGCCAATCTCTGATTAGACCTACTATATACATATATATATAATATAGATTTATATATATTATTGTGATATGGTGAATAGTAGATCTACAGCATATATATGTGTATATATAGATGATATATTATGAATAATATCCCAATTATAGTTCTTAACTTTATAGACCAACCACTTGAAGAGCTGCGCAGTCAGCTGACAAGCTAAAAAAACTCTGATTAGATCGTAAACGAAATGTTTTTTAGATTAGCTCAAAGGTAAACAGGTCCAAAAGCCATAAATAAAACACAACTGGGAATTTCCCGAAGCTGCACTCGAACATAATTGCAGAGTAAAGGGCTATTTTTACCACAATTCCTTCACAGATACATACATATGTATATGTAGAGGTCCATAAATGCCCATTTCTGACCTCGACTCTCCTGTCAAGCATTACATATATACATATATATGGAATACCCCTGGCCAGATTAGGCAGA
Organism: Drosophila mercatorum; assembly: GCA_961210405.1. Classification (NCBI taxonomy): domain Eukaryota; kingdom Metazoa; phylum Arthropoda; class Insecta; order Diptera; family Drosophilidae; genus Drosophila; species Drosophila mercatorum. The sequence continues at coordinate 24,520,776 of CAUIUS010000001.1, read as the reverse complement.
AAGTAAGTCATTTCCCTAGGATTTATCAGTCAACGGGGAATTTCTTCGAATTTCCTTACTCTCATCAAGGAAGAGGGAGTGAAATTTACTCTCAGCCAATCTCGAGTCTCCTGTCACCTATTTGATTCACTCAGCATTAATGATTTTCAATGATTCAAAAGTTGGGCGAAGATTCGTATTATAGCTCATCGTTGAGCGAATGCTCCGGACGTTTCTTTGATTCGGATAGCGAACTGTGTAAGTTTTACTCTCTCTCTCTCTCTTTCTTTCTTTATCTTCCTTCTTTATCACTTCCTTGCTCACTCTCTTTAGCTGTAGCTGTATTACGTTCTCTCGGCGGTAATGAGCATAGTGCCGGCCCTAACACCGCTCGCTCCCGCTTCTACGACTCGGAGATTGAGCATGGGCTGGAGAGTGAAGGTTTGGCGACGAACTTGCCTGATGCCAAGGTACATATAAGATCATATAATGATACATAGATACACTATATTCATATATTTGACATCATACACTACGTCTTCCATATGTGCAGAAGGGTATTCAAAAGTCGTCATTGCTGAGTCAACTCTAGTTACTGTTTCTCCTTTTCGTCGTTTGCTGGGCTTGAGCGAAGCACCAAGTGCGCTGTATAATTGCACCAACAGCTTGTCGCTTAGCTCTGCTAACTGCCCAACAGCTGCGGCCGACGAAGGGGAAAGGCAGAGATAGACACACATGTGCACATGTAAATTCGTATTTAACTGTTGAACTTGCGAGGAACGAAGTAGTCGTCGACT